>VDFB02281492.1:455628070-455696604 GCA_007258455.2 Sequoia sempervirens | reverse complement strand
ATTTATTGCCAACAAGCTAAGGATGGAACCTATCCTTAGGGAGCTATTCTTAGGGTAGCATGTCATTTGATTAAAATTATGATAATTCACCATTACGACCTCTTTAATGTACCCATTTAACTCTTAGGGAGGAAAATAGATGGAGAGAGAAGGAGGAGAGAGAAGAGGGAAGGAGATGGAGATAATATTATAAGAAATAGAGATGCAAAGGAAGGAAAAAGAGAAAGTAAGAGACATGTATAGAGAGAGACATAGGTATAGATAGGGATATATATAGAGAGAGATGGGAACAAAAGAGAGATCTTTATCTGTCTCCCTCTTTATCTCTATGTTTCTCATTAGCTTTCAATCTCTCTTTGTTCCTCTCTCTCCCCTATTTCTCTCTATATTTGTCTTCCCTTCTATTTTCCTCTATTTTTCTCTCTTTTCCTCTCTATTTCCCTCTCCCTATCTCTCTCTTACTCTTTTTTCTATCCCTGTTTATCTCCCTCTCTACCTCTATATATAACTTCTCATCTATATATTTATAACCCTCCATCTCTCCCTCTCTCATTTTCTCTCTTTCTCTCTCCCTATTTCTATCTCTACTTATCCCTCTCTCCTTCCACATGTCCCTCTCTATTCCTTTATATATATTTATCTCTATCCCCATCCCCATCTCCATCTCTTTCTCTATCTTCTTGTCCATCTTGTTGAAATTTCATGCCATAGTTTGATGACCCATCATTGATAACCAATCTGAGATATCCTACATGGGCCATCTTGGATGAATTCTTCTTGAAGTGTTCCTAAAATTGGCTAGGTCCTATATTTTCAGTCTTTCAAGTTTTCTGTTACATCTCTATTTGCATTCCTTCTTCATCACTCCTACTCCTCTTCCTTCTATTTTCCCCCAAGTGTTTTGGGTTTTGGCCTTAAGCCTTACCCTTTAACCCTTACTGCTTTGCTTTGGTAAGCCTTAATCTGGATACCTGTTGGAAAAATGAACAAGAACATCTCATTTTGTTGTTTTTTATTGTCATTGATGTCACCATGATATGGGTATGTGCAAGATCATGATGGGTCAAAAAGTGGCGATATGATGGGTATGTGTAGGGTATGTGGCTGACAACTTTTTTTTACCAAAAATTGATGAAACGAAAAGGGTTTTTAAAGGAGATTCTTAGCTTTCCATCAAAATAAATTATGCTTTACTTTGAATTTAATAAATAATTATTATTTATTTTCTATTTGAATTACGACTAAAGTCCTGATTGATAGGTTTATTGAAAAAAAATTATAGCTTTAAAATGGTATCACATTTTTTGAATCCAAAACATGTGTCACATTCTATGTTTTGCATACTATAGGATTAAAAAAATATATATGAATTTCATGAATTTTTGACCAAGTTCCTTGAATCATGCCTCTTCAAAATATTATAGGGACTAAACTTATTCATCTTCAATTTGTTATAGGTTCCCATTGGAAACCTTTCTTTCCTCAAGTGGACCATCACTTCATCATCAATTTGAAACTCCTTATTCCTCCTCTTTTGATCTGCCTTAAATCCTTATACTACATATATTCATCTTGTTAATATGTTCTCTTACCTTCTAATGTATATTCTTGATGTGCTTTGAAAAGTCTTTGGATTCGGCACTTTCCTTCTTCTATTACTCCATCTTTCTCAGTTTTGAAGTGGTCCTAGGACTGCCTCCATACATAATTTGGAATTTGGTGATCTTCTCATGATCCGATTGACAAAATTGTTATAAGAAAATTCTTATTGGGGTAAGATCAGGTCCCATCCCTTGGGTTTATCTCCTACCAAGCATCTTAGTAGGTTGGCCAAACTTCTGTTCACAACCTCAATTTTCCCATCTGTTTGTGGATGGTGTGCAAAACTGAACTTCAACTCTATTTTCAACTTCTTCCACAAGGTCCTCCAAAAGTATCTAAAACATTTGGTGCCACAATCTAAGACTATACTCTTTGGTAGACCATGTAGCCTCACCACCTCTCTGAAGAATAAATCAACAATGTGGACTGCATCATGGGTCTTCTAGAATGGGTTGAAATGTGTCATCTTCTAAAACCTGTCAACTACCACAAATACTAAATCATTCCCCCTCTATGTCCTTGGAAAAACAAGAACAAAGTCTGTACTTATATCCTCCCATGGCCTTTTTGATACAGGTAAGGGCTGATACAACCTTATATTCTGGGTCACTCCTTTATCCATCTGACATACCCTACAACTCTGCACAAAATTTTTCACATCCTGTGATAACTGAGGCTAATAATAATGCTCATTAATAATGGAAATGGTCTTATCTCGACCAAAATGTCCTGCCATTCCTCCATTGTGCTTCTCCTTTATCAATTTCTCCCTCATGAAACTCCTTAGAATACACAATTGACTTCCCTTAAACAACATGTCATCCTAGATTATGAAATCCAGCCACTTTGTCCTGTCAACTGTAATAGGCTCCCCACAAGCTTTCTAAGCCTCTACAAAATTAGAATCTCCAGGATACAATGTCTTGAGTTCCTTGAACCCAACCACTTCAATCTGCATCTCTGTCAATAATGTCTACCTCCTACTTAAGGAATCTACAACCCTATTCGACCTCCCACTCCTATGCTTTAAAACAAAGTTATAACTTTGCAAAAATTCTACCCATTTCATATGCCTCTAATTTAATTTTTCCTGACTATTCAGGTACTGTAATGCTTGATGATTAGTATATAGAACAAATTCCTTTAGCAATAGATAATGTCTCCAATTCTTTAATGCTTGAACTATTGCATAAAATACTTGATCATATATAGAGTACTTTCTCTTTACATTATTTAACTTTTCACTAAAATAGGCAATGGGATTACCTTCTTGGCTTAACACTGCTCCAATGGCACAACACTGGCATCACAATCCACCTAAAACACCTTATTGAAATCTGAGAGGGCTAGAATAGGTTGTTTTATCACCTTCTACTTCAACAGATCAAAACTTTTCACTACCCTTGTGCTCCATTTGAACTCCTTTCTATCCCCTCTCATTGTTTCAGGGTGATCCCACAATAGTGGTTTACAATTTTTGGCCAAACTCGACACTGAAAGTTAATTTTTTTAACTAAATCTTCACTTTCGGGCACCTATAGTAGTTAAACAATGAGGAATTTGAAGATGATGTAAACTAGAGTTTTGTGAAATTTTGTTTGTAGATTATAAATATATTTCTTTCAAAAAAATTGAAATCATATTTAACTTCTTTTTCCATCTCCCTCGAAAACTTATTTTTTTCAAAAAATAACATTTTTAAAAAGTGACGCTCACCGTATAACACAAATTTTTTTCCATGAAGGATAAAATTCTAATTCTTTCAAATTTGGATTTGTAACTCTGATATCTAGCACTTCCACTTGGTTAGATCATTTTTTATAGAATATTTTTTCTTTAATCAAGTTTTGAAGTCAAACCAATTATAATTCAGACATAGTGTGACTGTATAATGCATAACTTTTTTTGTATGTATCAAAATTAAATTTTATTTCTTTTGTTGGATCAAAGACTTCAATATTTGGTGCACTAATATTTTTCAAAAAAAAAATTGGTAATCTTCTATTTTTCCACATGTGTAGAACATAGAGTTTTATATTCGATGAAAAACCTACATTCACAAGAAATAAAAAATAAATATAATAATAAAATTTAATTTAATTAAAATTATACTTTTTTGAAAGATTATAATAAGGACTACATAATTGAAAAAAAAAATTGAATGAATTCATTTGATACCTCAAAAGGTAAATCAAAAGTGGTTTGTTATCAACATTTTGATAGGTGTAAAGGAGACTCCGTTATAGGTATGGTTTAAAACTAGCGGGGTTCTATCCAAGAGGGCTTGGTATAAGGTGGTTTGATCAAACCCTCTTCAATTGGAATCCTTTAAATGGAACTTTTCAAGGCTTAAATCATTATATTTTTTAAAAATATATGATTTCAGCAAAAATCGGGATCTCTCAAAAAGTGTAAACCACTATTATGGCAACACCCTTCAGTTAGGGGTGCACAAATACTATTGAAGTTTCTAATGAACTTTCTATAAAAACTAGCCAAACCATGGAAAGATCTCACCTCAGTAGCAATTCTTGGGGTAGGCCATTCTTGATTAGCCTTCACCTTCTCTGGGTTCATCTTGAGACCTTCTGCTGAGACAACAAACCCCAAGTACACTAATTCCTTCAAAAAACTACACTTATTCAGATTAATCAACAATTTTTCTTCTCTTAACTTCTCAAAGACTACAAATATGCATTAAATGCTCATCTAGTGACTTACTAAATATCAAAATATCATCTAAATACACAATAACAAAACTCCCCAGAAACTCTTTTAGTGCAGGTCGTTCATGAGTTGCATGAATGTGCTCGGTGCATTGGCTAGCCTAAAAGGCATGACTAACCACTCATACAAGCCCTCTTTGGTCTTGAAGGAGGTCTTCCATATATCTTCCTCTCAAATTTGGATCTAGTGATATCCACTCTTCAGATTGATCTAAGTTGTTAAGTATTGAGCCCCACTCAAATATTCCATTAGGTCATCTATCCTTGGTAGGGGAATTTGTACTTGATTGTTATCTTGTTGATGGCTAGAGTCTGTACGAGTATCTGCAAGATCATGATGAGCCAAAAAGTGGCAATATGATGGGTATGTGGCTGACGAACTTTTTTTACCCAAAATTAATCAAATAAAAAGGGTTTTAAAAGATATTCTCAACTTTCCACCAATATAAATTATGCCTTAATTTGAATTTAACAAGTAATTATTATTCATTTTCTATTCAAATTATGACTAAAGTCTTGATTGATAGGCTGATTGAAAAACATCTATAGCTTTCAAACGGTATCACATTTTTTGAATCCAAAACATGCATCACATTCTATGCTTCACATACAATAGGATTAAAAAAAAGAAAAATTGAATTTCATAAAGTTTTGACCAAGTTAAGGTGGTTAGACATACGAGTTTTTATATTTTTTAAAAGTTGTAATAAAAAATTCATAATTAATTATTTACTTGGAAAAAAAATTATAAAAAAATATGTATCACATCGATACATGAGTCCTCTACTTATATCCAAAATCTTATAAGAAAATATTATCATTTTATTATGGTTAGGGTGGTCAGACAGACACCTATTTCTTATTTTTTCCCTAAAATTTAAGTACTACTACATTGAAATTTCAAATTTTCACCAAGTAGATTTTTTTTTTTTAAACAAAGCTAGTAGTTTAGAAACTAAATTCAATTTTTCTACAGATTCTATTTATACATATTTTTGAAATAATATAGATAAACTATTCAATTTTTTACGTCAAGTTGCCTAACTCTGATTTTTCTAAATTTTTTGCCACTTAAGGGCCTATTTTTTCCATGATGATCCTGCACATACCCATACACATCCTCCAATCTCCATCCTTCTTCAGTGCTAGTACTGCGGGTACTGCATATGGAATCAAACTCTCTTGAATCAAACCCTTTCTCAAAAACTCATGAACTTGTCTTTTCAATTCATAATTTTTTGTAGGAGTCATTTTGTAAGCTGCCTTATTTGGTAAACTAGCTCTAGGGATCAAGTCAATCTGATGACTGATCTTCCTCACTAGTGGTAAACCCTTAGGTACATTATCAAAAATAATATCCTAAAACTCATTCAATAATCCAAAAAATTCTACTAGAACCTTCTCACTATCCTCCTTATCCATTCTAGGAATGAATTCATAACATATACGCTCATGCTTCATGACTTCTAAAAATTTCCTTCCATCAACATAATAAACTCTAGCACTACTACATACCTTTTCTTCAGCCTCCTTTAGTTGTTTCAACTTATGGAAAATTCCATCCTTCATCAGAAAATAAGTGTTTGCATGGCCATCATGTATAGCTCATATGTTGTACTACCATAGTCTCCCCAACAAAATGTGAAATTCATACCATGGGGATGATATCAGAGAGTACCTCATCATGACAGCTTTCGATCTTGAACTTCACCAGGCACTACTCATTGAACAAAACTTTGTGGTCTTTCTACAACCAGGTAATTAGATACAGATGTGGATGCCTTTCCCTCTTCAACTTCAACTTCATAACCATCTCTTCTGACACCAGATTATCGGTGCTCCCACTGTCAATAATGACATCACAACATTTTCCTTCACACTTGCACCTTGTGTGGAATAGATTCTTCCTCTATTCTAGCTTCTTCTCTTTAGTCACTAGGGATCTTCTAACTACTAGGGATTCTCCCCTTTCAGCATCACCTAAATGCTCAGATTGAGCCTCCTCATCTATGTGCACAACCCTTCCATGACCTTCTGACCTTTTGTGTGTCCTTCCTTGGTGTTGTGGGCATTCATAGGCTCAATGCCCTTCTTCACCACACTAGAAACAACTTCCTCTAAAACCACCTCTTCTGGGTCCTTGTCCAGATCTTCCTCGCCCTCTACCTCTTTGATCGTCGTTGTTTTGATATGAGGGTGGTAGAAGTTATCATACTTCTAGCTTCGGCTAGTACCCACATCTTCATTTTTCTTCTCATCCTCATTTCAGCTTCCAAAAGTTCTTCCACTACCCCTTCCATTTTGACATCCTTGTCCCTTTTGCTTGCTATCAAATCCTTTATTCAACTTCTCTTCAACTCTCAGAGAAAACTAGCAAGCACCCTCAATGGTGGTCATTCTAACCAGGCTTAGCTCCTCTTGAATGCTCGGTCGTAACCCATTAAGATAACGAGCTACCTTACCTTTGTTGGCCTCTGCATGGCCCATTCTGATGATCATCTTGTAAAAATATTCTATGTATTCTTTCACAAATTTTTTTCCTTGCTCCAACCCTTGCAATTTCTTTAGCAGATCTAACTTGTAGTCCACTTGTGTGAATTGTTTCTTCAGTTTATGCACCATGCAATCCCAATTGATGATCTTTCCTTTTCTTGTTCGATTTCTCTCCAATTGGACGTATTTCCACCATATATTTGTGTGGCCCTTTAGCTTCATTTTTGCAAAATTAACCTGATTTGGGTTCTCTACTTCATACTTGAAATACTCTTCTAGCTCTTTGATCTAGTTGATCAACTCTTTCGAGTTCAAACTTACACAATAACTAGGAACTTCTACTCTAGATCTTTTTCTGATCTTTGAAATGGCCCATATCAGCTGCATTTGATCTTGATCAATCACTTCTTCTTCCTCTTCTACATCTGAATCTTTGACCTCTTCTTTATCCTCACTTTCTTCTTTCCTTTTCAAGTTTAACCCTCTCCTCATTTTTTCTTGCAATGCATCAATTTGTCTCTAGAGGGCTCTGAAACCCTTGGCCACCAATGGATCTCTTCCACCAGCATTTCTGCCACCACTGACACCACCATGCCTACTAGGCATCACTCTTGGAGGCATTTTTAATATCTTAGACCCATAACCATGGTCCTCGTGTGAATTGCCTCATGATCAGTGATTTGTCCACATGCTCAAGAAAACCCACTCTGATACCACCTGACGAGGGTGCTAACACAAGACATAGAAAATAACACACACAACTAGAGAATATTATTATTATTATTCTAAATATGAAAATCTTACATGTAGAGGATCTAAAATCCTCAAGTTCTACAATACATGCAAGTTATAGAAACTACAAAAATTCCCCTTTCCATAGTATGTGATTTTTTCCCCAAAACACTACCAAAAATTAGAAAACCTGCCCATAAATAGCTCTTTCAGTAGTGGATCCAAAACAACATTTGAATTATGAGTTTTGGTGCTTTGGCACTGAAAATTACAATTTCAAATTTCAATTTTAAAACTACATTCGAAAATTAGCATATTTTTTAAAATGCACCAACTTACAAGAGCCATAACTTTTGATTTGGGACTCTGTTTGATGAATTGTTTGAACTACATTGGAAATATCTCGAAGTGAAGAACGTGCCAAGAACCTGTTCTTCTGGTTTCAGAAATTTTCATGCCTATACGGGACCGTTTAGTGCCTCAAACTAGACTCAAAATATTTTTCAAGGCAAAAAGGAGAAACTAAAACTTGAATAAATTTCAAACCGAGAATGATCTTGATCTAATTCTTTCACCAAAGTGCTTATTTTCCACTTGAAGCTTCCCATAAATTTATGCCTCTTCATACCTTCAATTTCAAAACTTCTAAAAATAGAAATTGAGCAGAAAAAGAAATGCAATTTTGAAAGTTGGGAACTCTTATTCGACAAAAAGGGTATCTAGAAATGCAAAAACATCTACAAAAAGATAAAAAAGGAAACATAAAGGAAAAAATATTTTTGGGTGATGCAGGATTTCCCTTACACCACTAGATGCTCCTATATCATTTTTTTCTGGTATTCTAGTCCAGTATCTGAACCGGTATAATGCTTACATTCTCTGGTATTTTAGTATACCGTCCAGTATTTTGGTCTACAATTGTTTGCTGGTAATTATTGTTGCTTGCAATTTTGGGAAATGATTCATGGATTATGGAATCATGTACATTCAAGATCTCACCTACTCAGATGCTCATATTGTGTATCGAGATTACTCTATTTTGCTATTAGGTCTATTGTTGGCCAACTTAATGAATAAGTTGTGTAATGGTGAATTAATTTTGATTATGTGGATATATGTGTGACCTATCTTAGGTCCATGCTAACTTGATGTAGCGTGTTGTGTAGTTTTTGTGAAAGCTTGAAGCCAACAATTGGTATTTTTGGTAAATAAGAAGTTCATTTAATTAGGCCGACCTAATTGATGCTTGTGGAGATATCATATATATATATATATATATATATATATATATATATATATATATATATATATATATATATATATATATATATATATATTATGGATAGTTTTTGAAGTTTGTGTATGTGATGAGTGTGTATTGAATGTGAATGTGATGAAGTGTCTCAAGTCAATTTACTGAGCTTCATTGGAACTGAATCTGCACTCACTAGGTGTACTTTATTAGTTAATTTCTAGTTGTAAGCCTTTTTGTCATTATAATTTTGTAGGCAATGAGCCTTTGTATTTGGATAGTGAGTCCTAGTAGTGAGCCACTGATTTTGGAATATCTTATAACAAATTATACTATATTGTGAGTTAGCACTCACCGTGGTTTTTCCTATTTTGGGTTTTCCACGTAAAAATCCTAGTTTTCATGTGTTCTATGATTTAATGTCTTTTTAATGATTTTACTTATCTGTGTTATTGTATGCACTGGAATAATTGGATGGTATCTAATTAGAAATTTAAAGAAGATACTAATTCACCACCCCTCTTTGTATCTTGGATATTCAACAATTGGTATCAGAGCTTAGTTCCTCTGGAAAAGTCTAACAGCTAGAGGCAGATCTTGAAGATGGAAGAAATGAATGATAAAGGAGAAATTTGGACTACTCTTAAGGATCTTGACAAAGTTGAAAGAGAAAACAAAGATCTGAAAGAGAACCTTGAAGATGCAAATGAATATGTCTAGAAATTAAAAGAGAAATTGAAAAAGTTCAAAGATAGGCATAAGGAAGTAACTGATCAGTTGAAGAAGGCTAATGAAGAAATTACTAGTTTGAAAGTGCAAGTAGAAGAGAAGAAAAGAATTGAAGAATGTCTGAACAAATTGGTACAAAGAAACTCTATGAGAACAATTTCAAATCTAGCTCAGACAAGCTTGGTGAATTGATTGCTAGACAAAAACCAAGTAAAGACAAAGGTGGTCTAGGAAATGATAGTGGTGAAGGTTCCAAGGCTATGAACAATCAAAAGACTCAAAATAAAGGAAAGCGGAAAGGAAATTCAAGGAACCTTGCTAAAAGACCCCCTATGAGATAGCCTTTAATGCACAAAGATATCCTTCTTTTAATGACACTTTTTTTTCATGCAACAAATTTGGTCACAGAGCAACATAATGTAGGAGTAGGATGAATCAGTTTCCTGGCTTTTTCACTAGTCAATGTTTTTCTTGCAAAATAATTTGACATAGGGAAAGTGAATGCAGAACCTCAATGATGAATCTGTTAAATGGAGGAAGAGTGAATCAATCCTTTAATGGCTATTGTTACACTTGTAACAAGTATGGACATAAAGCTACTTAGTGCAAAGAAAGAGTCAGTGGAAGTCAATCTAATCAAAGAAATATTGTCTGCTATAATTGCAACAAACCAGGAGATATCTCAAGAGTTTGCAGAAGCAAGAAGGGTAAGGAGACCAATCCAGTAGAAAAGAATGAATCTGTGAAGAATATTGACAAAGATGAGATTAATCAAGAAATGAATAATATTTAGAGAAAGAAAGAAGAGACAGAGATGGCATATGCATTTGTACCCTCATCTAGTACAGACAATTTCTCTAGGAACTAGACCCTACAAGGTCTTAGGGGGAGCTTTAAAGGAAAATTACTTGAACCCCCGATGATTGGCTTGTCAGTCTTTGGCATGAAGATATGTTGTGAGAAATGATAAGATAGAGGTTATGCAAGTGGAATCGGAAGAAAATATGAAGGAATGATCTTTTGCAAAGTAGATTAGGTTGTTTTTGAGTAGAGAAGAAGAGTTTTTAGCAGCTTTTTGAAATCTGCCACATTTAATGTCAAATAGGGCATATTGTTGTTTTATAAAGAAAATGTGTAAGGAATTTTTATCATTTGTGCATCTAAAGCAATTGAAGATACTTTTGGAGCATTCTCAAGGAGATTTGGAGTTCGAGCTGTGCAAACCCTAGTTTTGGTTCTTCGTGAAGAAAGAGGTATTTTAATTTTCTGTGTAGTTGTGGTTTGTGTTGTTTGAGTTGTTTGAATTTGAATTTGGGTAGAATGGGAACTCTTGTGGTTATTAAAGTGTTGGAGAGACCAAGACCCTCTTATAGGAAGTATTCCTCAAAAAAATTTGAAGATGACCCCATGGGCGCATTCTCATCAATCGGTCATGGATTTATGTTGACTGAGGACACAAGGATGTATATTCAAGTAAAGATTCAAGAATTCATTCACACAAAATTGATTGAAATTTGGAAAAATGAGCTTATTGGAGAGGATTTCTTGATAAAACCCAAATACTCGAACCTAGTTGCGAAGAAGTTAGACAAATGGAACAACATTCCCAACTTTTGCTATGATGATGGATTTGTGAAGCCAGTCTTCAGCAAAATTCATGATAAATTCCTATGTACTGATCAACCACCCCTAATAACTAAGGAGGCAATTAGGGTTGTTACCAACCTGTGGGATAAAGGTACAATACCTGTATTGAAAATTATGAAGAATGAGGTAGTAATGGCATAACTGCTTAGGTTGACTTTGTAAAAACTATATTGTTATTGAAATTTTTTCATCTATCAGCATCTAGTTGTTACTTATGCAATGTGAAGTAATGATTTGAGTTTGAAAGATGTGCAATGCAATGTAATCAACAATATGAATATAAACTACATAATATTTAACCATTGTTTTTATGCTAAAGTACATTGATATTTAACCATTGCTCACTTGATTAAATTTTCAAAGAGTTCAATCATGCACATGAGAAAGAAACTAATTTTTGATTGTCAACTTCTATATATCAAATTATCCAATAATCAAGTGTATGTCCATATACAAAAATGGCATCAATGCCAACTCAAACAAAGTTTTACAATATGTGGCATATGCCATCTCGGTATCTATTCAAAATGTACATTCCAAAATGTCTATCTCATCCCAAACTACTGGTGGATCATCAAAATGGAGCCTCTTTGAAGCACTCGTTGGCTCTGAAGGTAGCTGGACAAGAAAAAGTCAAACCACAGTTGAGATTAGTTATACTATATGTGAACCCCTTTCTAAACTTGCATAAATAAAATGAAGAAATCACATTTGTAGATCAAAATGCAAGGTTCGTACAAGAGTTCCCCATAAAATCCATCTGCATTGTTAGAAAACAAGGAAAATGATGATGTAATTGAGCAAATACAAAAACAAATAACTATCCCTATTCTAAAACAAGACAAACACTTGATCTTATGGGGGGATTGGTGCTATTGTGGAAAATAGCCCTTTCCCAACCCCTTTAGATAAGCTAATGTGATGAAATTTCTTTGAGGATGGTATGATGGTGGGCAAAATCAGTTCTCAAGGAGAGTGACTTTGCAAGAGTGATTGTGGAGATGATTTGTGGAGTTGTGGAAAAATCCAGTTCTCAAATGAAGAGAGTGACTTTGCATTAGCTTTGTGGATGATTTGTTGAAGAATGATGCCTCTATTTAAAGATTTTCTTGATGAGAGATTGGCCAAATGGATGAATGTGGGACAAAGATCAAGCCAATAGGAAGAGGCCACTTGTCAAGTTGTGATAGGCTTGAGGATGTGCAAGATTTGGGAAATGTGTCCATGAGAGGGAGTTTCAAATTCAAATTTGTGCCATAAATTTTGAGAGGGGAACAAGAAAATGAGAAATAAATGCAATGTTGGAGGGACAAATCAACTTGTCATATTTTTCAAATTTGAGGGAATATTCCCCATAAATTCCATGTTGAGTGAAAATGATGATTTTAATAAATCAATAAATTGATTTATTTGTGCAAGTGGCATAATCTAGAGAATGAAAACGGTTAGGATTAGTATTTGATCATTGTTAGGTTAGCTTAATGATGATTAGGTTAGTTTGACTTTCATGACATAAATATTTGATTTATTTAAATCAGAAAAGGATGAAATATGGATTTGGAGATTTAATTAAATAAAACTTTGTTTATTTAATTAAATGGATGATGCAAGATAAAGGTTGAATGATTTATGAGAGATGAAATGTTATTATTTGATTAAACCATTGGATTGACCTGTATGCATATTTTGCGTGTCTACACTATATAATTTAAAATTGAATAATTAACATAAAAATCAATAAACATTGAATTATAATTGAACTCTAAAATTGAAATATTGATTACCTGAAATATACGTCTCTTCGAAGGGTCAGGAGTCATAGAATATACCCCTCTCAAAGAACTAACCAAACCAAATTTTGTAACATCAATCTATATATGTGAACAAAAACATGAAATTGATCCAAGTTAGCATAGTATTGTTGGTAATAAGAACATGTTTACCAAGCACAAAATAAAATAAACACATACCTCTTTAGGCTAATCTTTTTCTGTATCTCCTTTAGGTGTTTCGACACCTCCTCCTTGAGGTGTTTCAACACCTCCTCCTTCAGGTGTTCGAATACCTACTCCTTCAGGTGTTGTGGCACTTATCAACAATGATGTATAGCTCACAACCGCTTGTACATAAAAATGACAAGTACATATGAAACTACGAATCTATGTCAATGTATGCATAATCAATAAAAGATCTTATAAATCTTAATTCAATCAAATTTGAGTTCAATTACCTTTCCCTTATCTAACATTGTGCCTCCATAATCTGTAGTGCATCGCACCTTGCTTGCACTAGGTGTTTCCTACAAGCAGAGAATAAGATAAACATATAAGTTAATATATAATTTCATTAATGACAATTCAAATGACAAGCAAGTATACAGTAAAAACATGTAAATGAGTGAGTGCGAAAATACATACTGTGTGCATCTCAAGGCCAAATGAAATGGCTCTAAGGGTGCTATCAGTCACCTGTGTGAGCTCCTCCTCAGACATTAACTGTTAAATAGACCATGTAAATAAATATTAGTACTTGATAATATCTCTTATTAATATTCATTTTTAAAAAAATGCAAGTTATGAATTTACACCTTAAATGTTACCTTTGTAACTATTCCAATGTCCACCTCTCTAGTAGGAGAGGAATCTGTATAGTGTGCTCCACTCCCCTACGTGTGATCTGCTATAATCTCCACATCCTGGATGTCATAATCAGAAGTGTCTAATGGATGCTCAGGGGGATGTACAATAGGACCCAAGCATATCTATTGGCATGTATTGCAAATATGTGGCACACAAATATGTGGACCCGAGGAGGATGATGTAGGAGCACTGGATCCATCACCAAGATCACCAGAATGTGGCTGAGCTACTAAAGAAGCATGGAAACCAAAGGACCACTCAAAGAGTTAATGGACTGGATAGTTTGTGTGGCTCCATCCTCCGTAATATCTGGATGTTGTACTGGAGGTGGCGGAGGAAGGGGAGGATGGGGAACATGTGGGCGCCTAACTACTCTAGTTGCCCCTGGCCTATCCTGGGGCATACCTCCACCAACGCCCTGGAAGGGTTTAATGTCAAAGTAATTGACATGATTCCCTAAGAAAAACTCAGCATATAATTTTTTAATAAAGTATAAAGTTACATGAAGATTATTTTTGGGTGGTTTATCAAAAACCATACACCAACGATCCCAAAAGTTATCTACTATGCCCCTATGCATGCACCATTTTATAGAAAGTTTTGGTTTGTTAACATTAACTGGCAAACCAGTGTTGGGCTTAATAAATAAAGAGGCTATTTGGGCTTTTGTTATTTGGAGATTTTTCACATCATCATAATACAATCCACATGCATAATATTCCCTTATGGTTTCTTGCCATGAATGAAAGGCATTATGTTGGGTGGAGAGGGTTTCTACATTTGTAATTATTCCTGTCAATGTGGTTGAACTACGGGATAATCGGAGAATTTTCTTATAAAAATCACAAATGCCCCTCAATTGCTCAAATTTTTCATGAATTAAGTCTTCAATTGATGGCTGCGGAGGTGGTGGAGCATTTGCCATTTCTGCATTTTGATTCTCAACTAGTGGATTTTCATTTTCAACTGGTGGAATTTGTGCATTCTCATTCTTAGCAGCCATAATGCCTGATTAAAGTTAAAAAATAATTATTCTAATTAAAATTAGACAATATAAATGAAAATATTATAAAAATACCCTAGTTTTTAAAAAAATCCAAAAAAAACCCTACTTTTTAACAAAAAACTATAAAATTCTCTAATTTTTAATACAAATACATAAGAAACACTATTTTTAAATCAAAATCCATAAAAAACATTCATTTTTTTTTAATAAAAATCCATTCTCAACTCAATTGTTTCATAAAAATTCAATCAAAATCCCTATTTTGAAAAAAATCCACAAAGAACATTCATTTTTTTTATCAAAATCCATTCTAAATTCAATTTTTTCAAAAAAATTCAATCAAAAACCCTATTTTGAAAACAAATCCACAAAAAACATTCATTTTTTTATCAAAATCCATTCTAAACTCAATTTTTTCATAAAAATCAATCAAAATCCTATTTAAAAAATCCAAAAAACTATTTGAAATTATCCAAATCTAATTCAAAATTGAATCAAAGCAAATAAAAAAAAAAATTCCTTTTCAAATCGGATATTGGCGAAATTGGATATCCGTTAAGCAAAGAACCTCCTCACTGTGCGCCCACGGGTTGTTAGCTGTCAAATGACTTTAAGACAACGAAATTTTTTGTATATATATGTTTCTTACAAATCGGATATCCGATTTGGAAAACTAGGTTTAGTGTTTGCTTTGGTGGTGTGTACTGACACCCAAGCCTAAAAAAAGTCAACATGGTATTTTTGCATTTTTGGGTCAATGAAAGACGTGTTTTTTTCCTCATTACCACTTTTTGGCCCACCATGATCCTGCACATACCCGAAAAAGTAGGGGAAAGGATCCCTAATCTAGGAAAACAAGAGTTAACAGAGAATAGGCTTCATAGCCCATAGTTTAGTAGCACCAAACCAAAACCACAAAGCAGATGAACTGAACAAATGAGAAAAATAGCAATAGGCTACCCTACCCCACAACACAATAAATAAGGAAACTTAGAACTAGACCATGTAAAGACAAAAAACACCTAAAAAAGGACAGACCCTGGGGCATGCACACCACAAAAGGAAACAACAAACCCTAACTAGATCTTAGGGCTATTGATCAGGTCCCACTCTATCTTCAATTGGTTTAGCTCCTCACTCCAAGTGTCGTTTCCTTCAGCAAATTTTTCCTTGGTTGACTTCTCCATATCCTGAGTTGGTTCCATTCTCCTCTGCCTCTTTTGAACCTTTGCAAACCCATTCAAAGTCCCAAAGATTGGCTTCTCATAATTCCATGAGTGAGGGAAAATCATCTTGTTAAACAGCTTGTCAAGCATATCAACCTTTTCTTACAGAGCTATAAACTTGGTCATGTAATGCTCAAGAGACCAATTATCCAATTCACTTGCACACTTAGGGTCAACCATAGACTAAACATTAACCTCTTCATTCTCAATATCCATTTGTTGAACACAATCTTCATCTCTTTCCTTCGAGTCCTTAAAATCCTCCTGAATCGAACCCTCCTCCTAGGTAATCTTCCTCACTTCTAATAGAATCCTTCTCATGGTCCTTTCCAAGGATCACTTCTAATTCCTTTTTGCTTAAGTCCAAGGGCTCCACATTTGAATCTTCATTCCCAGGTTCTTCAAACATAATATTTTTCCCTTTCACACATTGACCTACCAAACCTAGAAGACCTTCTTTCCCCCTTTCCATTGATGTAATCGTCCACTTTACCTTCATCCCCTTCATCTTGGATAATTATTATAACCTTTTTTGCAGTTTTTGGTTTAATAATTTCTAGAAATTTTCTCTTAACACCAGAGAGGTATCTATAATTTTCTTGCCTTTCACATCTAACTTTGTAGGGTTAACTTTTGTTAACAAACCTTTGGAAGAAGACATTTTATGTATGGAATTGTTTGAGTGAGATAGAGGGGTAGACTGTGTGTTCACCTACAGAGGATAAAGCATAGCTAAATGCAAAGGGGGGTAAACCTTTCGAGGAGCCTCAGCCAAAAGGAAGCCTCAATTTGGTATTTCAGAGTGCTAAAATTAGGGAGAGGGCCAGGCTGGACATCTTGAATTCAACATTATGGAGGTCATCGGTATTAGAGGGGACAAGCAAAGGAGTAAGCATAGACAAATAATTGTACAACCTTTGGATCATGCCTTGGTGGAGAGGGGAGACATTTTTTGACAAAGGAGTAAGCACATACACATACTTGTAGAACATTTGGATAGGTTTTGTTATGGTTTTATAGCAAGAGGCATTTTTTTTTAAGATTCATGTTGACCTCTTGAAATTTCTTTGCAAGGCTCGATCAATATTCTCATTTCCTTTGAATCCCTCGATTAGTGGCTACACTTTCTGCTACACCCCTTCATACCATCTCCTCCCATCTCCTCCAATGTTCTTGATGACATCTCCAATCTCTTGATATCCCTTCACCTCCATGTGCAAACCTACAAAAGATAAAGAAGAAGTGCAAATTTTGCATCATAGCTGTGGTTGTTGGGTTTTTATAAGGCCTATAAAATCCTTAGATCATTACCCTATACCTTGTGTGAATGTTCAGTTGGTTGTTGCCAAAAGGAAGGTGATATGTGAGGCATTAATAATTCCTTCAATTGTGTGTCTCTTTCAACTGATCATGCCCTCAACTCTGCCATGTCACCACATGGGTTACACTACCACCTTGGTTGCCTCTATCTTCAGTGTGACTTGGTCAAAATTCTCCTACAACCTCCTTTATTAGCATCAAAAATTACCACATTGCCCTTAACTAGGGTATAAAGGTGGACATGTGTTTTTTTTTATAGAGGTGTGTGTAGTTTTCATGCAAGGCATGACTTCCATGTCACTTCCCACACAGTCCCTCTTTGTGGCCTCTATTCAGGTGGCTTTACTTGAGATACACAGTCTTCACTTGTGGAATTCTTTTGTAGACAAAGGCACCTATAAACATTCTAATTTGCCACTCAATCTGTCCTCCAAAATATTTAACTAGACGTTGCAATTCGTGTTTACTTTATTTGTAACTATAAAAAAAAATTAAATTTCTAAGTACATTTATTATAACTTTAACACTAATACTTTCTATAAACTATCAATTCACATCTAAATTTGCAAAGGAGGGGTCATTCTCAAAGGGGGTAGATTTTTATTTTGCAATGGTTAAAAATTTGTAAAAGATGAATCTTATTTTTTCTTTTGCAATGAATGTGGCAAAGGGAAAGTGTTTATATGGGGAGGTTGATATTTTTTTCCTTCATTAAAAATCTATAAAAGAGAAGTCAAATTTTCTTTTGCAATGAATTTGGCAAGGGGGGGTCATTTTAATAGATGTTTCATTTTTACTTTTTGTCCTTTTTTCGATATTTTTAAGGCATATTTCTTCTCAATCCACCTCATGACATAAACTTTGAAGAAATCATAATACCAATTAAGCTTTGAAATGCACTTATATAAAGTGCCAGACAAACTGAATGTGCATTCCACATGGAGGGAATTTAGGAACTTTGTACTTACATTGAATTATAAAATGTAATGGGGTCTTATGCCATCAAAACATGGATCCTTATGATTTTTAACGCATGCGAGTGTTCCTTGGAGCACACCCTTTCTCAGTTTCTTGTACATCTCTATATTCCTTGTGCACTAACGATTCCAGTTGGTTTGCTTATTGCTCTTAGCATTAAGGGAAAACTTTGATGTGTTCTGCTAATACTTCTTTCAATTAAGCAATGAAGGAATCTTATTTTTGAGAGGCCTCGTGAACCTTTTATCTTGATCTCTCATATGGGGGATTATTTTAGTGGATCACATTCTAGGATTCTAGTACTCCTAATCATAGTATTATCTATATTCTTAACTTCACAAATTTTGATTGACTTTGTGTATATTGGTTGAGTAGTGTGCATATGTTCACTCATGTGTTTTTTTGTATCTCTCATCTTGATCTACATTTTTTGTAGATTCATTGATTCCAGTAGGCACCAATTCATCATCGATAGAGTTTATAGATTCTACATGCTTCAATATTTTTTCATGATCATGTTCCTATCATCAAGGGACATCTTTTCAGAAGGTCTTCGATCCCTCTAACTCTTTTTTTTGGAGAGTATTTTTGTTTCCACTGGGTTTTCTCCTTTCTCTACATTTATAAGAGATTGCATTATTATAAATACTTAAAATTGTCCTGAATGATATTACACACTTAAATCTGGTCACTAGCATCATTTCATCCTAAAATTCATCTTCTTTTCACTTGCTTTATTAAATAAGCCTAGTTATTTAATTAAATGCATCATTTTCATCTATTAAAAGATAACTAATTTTATTAGGTTAATTCACCCCCTTTCACATTCACCTTTCATCCTATTTAATTGAATGAAACAAATTATTTAATTTAAATGCCTTATGTCCTCTCATTTAATTGACTAATTCTAAATTATTTAATAAAATGTCATTTTGAACCCCTTTTTCATTAAATATACTAATTATTTAATGATAATCCTTATATTCCTCAACTTGCATAATTAAAATTTAGAACTTTAATTACTAATTACTAATTTTCATCACCCATCCACTTGCATAGGAATATTATTCTATTTGCCTCCAAAAATGGAATATTCTTTCTTAACAAACTCTCTAACAAAATTTCTAACAACTTTGAAAGTGTGTTTGTTTGAATCATTGTGAGCCTTTGATGGTTTTTCTGATCCATGTGATCTTTGATTCTCATCCATTGATGAGAATCCTTGAACCATGTCTTCACCCTTGATTCCATCTTGACCATTGATTGATCCTTTTCATCTTGACCCTTGATTCACCATTTTCTCCTATAAATACCTCACATTTTGGAGAGAAATGGGTCCAATTCCATCAAATAAAAGTCATGTTGCATGTTTGAATACTATCTTTATTCATCCTTGCATCCATTATCAAGCATTTTCATCTTTTTTATCCACCCATAGCATATTTTTATCAATTTTGGCTTAATCTTTCATCAATGGAGTTCAATTAGATGGTCGTATTGTCCAAGGGATTGGGAAAGGGTCATCATTCCACACCAATATGACACCAATCCCCCAATGGGATAAGGTTTGGAGTTCTAGATTAGGTTTATTTTATGTTTTCGTGTTTATTTTTTGATTAGTTTAATGGTTACTTGGTTTTTTGAAGATTTTGACATCTCATTGGGATTGTAGCTTAGGTAGTTAAATATGGCTTAAATTTGTATGTATTTGATGTATTTAGCTATTACTATGATTACGATCACAATTATAAATGAGTGCCTTACTAGGCGTTGTCAAGACTCATCTTTTCAGTGTTCAGCTTACTTCCTTAGTATCACTTAAGGGGAGGTGTTAGTGTGAAAAGAGGTATTATAAAACTAGTTAGCTATTAGCCTACTTAATAGATTCCTATTTACACTACACTTAAGCTCACTTAGACGACTTCTAGAGGTTTGTCTCACCTCATGTGGCTGAGACAAGTTTTCTCACTTTGTGACACCTCTTGTATGATCACTTGCCACTCACTAGTACACATCTCATGTGAGTTAACAAGTGTTCAATCTTTGAAGGGTTAGTCAGTCATTGTGTTTCACATGACTACCTTCATCCCCTTTCCTATTTAGTCAAGCTCCTATTATAATCAACCTTCAACTCTAATGTGAATTAGGATGATCATTGTGTGCAAGTGTATCTTTGTGGAAGCACAAGGATTTTGTTGTCATGATCTTGGATGAAAATCCTAACACCATAAACCTAAGGAAATTTCGGTTGTAATGTGTTGTAGCCTATGATGATTTTATCCTCTATTTTGTTTTGTCATTTTTATAATATAATTTATGTTTAATTCAAAAAGAATATTCATACCTTCTTGTGACAAATTTGTGCGGTTGTCCATTGCTTGATTTCCCCTTCATCAATAACTTTTGCATGCACTGATATGAGTTTAGGTTTAAAATTTAATGGGTTTATGGTTCCTTCTATTACTAAATATTATGAGTTGACAAAATAGAAATGATTTTAAATTGCCCACTATGTTAAAGGACATGTTGTGATTGATTATTATCATGAGAGATCACAATCTAATATCATTCAGATGAGAGCATCTTAGTTCCATTATTAACCTTCATAATAATTTTGGGCATACTATATGCTTCCTTATTATCTTTGATATCATTGGTTCATTGCTCTTCAATTACATTGTCTAAAAGATTGATTGAGGAGAAAATTATTCTTTCTTATGAAGTTGTCAAATGATGTTTGTAGACAAGGTGAGTAGATTCAAGTTATTAGATATTAGTAAGATTCTAAATATGATTGAGTTTTAATTTTGCACAATTATTTTACTTCTAAGAGAGTAGATATGAATTGGATTGGAGTAAAATTAATGAGGCTTTAGATAGAAAAAAACCCTAATTTTCAACACAATGATAATTCAATTCCACACATTTTAATACAATATCCTACCATTCAAAATCTAACTAATATTCTTTTTAATTTATGTAAATTCTATATTCTATTTGTTTGAGGGAGTGGGTCCTATATGCTCTTTTAATTGTCAAAATTTTAATCTTCATAGCGCTCGCCAGCTCACTTCCAATATTTTATCATTTATATCGTAGTTTTGTGAAACTCATTACAAAAGAGCATAATACATAGTAAGCTACGTTGCCAACAATAATTTAAACGGATTCGGAACATTATTTTCCCACATGATTCGCAAGTGGCAAATTCGCAATAAGACGGCAGTATTCTAAAACTATATATTGTCACATTCATTTAATGCATAACTATATCCAAGTAAGCATATTTTCTAATTGGGTTTCCTGCAGTTCTTTCTGACTTCTCCGTTGGCACCAGTGAGGGGGCTTAAGTTTCCCATATTCACCATGGCCGCTACAAAATCACTAAAGAAGGTATTTTGATTGTTAGAATAGGTGGTTACCTGAGAATCGGCATACCCTCCATTGAACAGCTCGTGGTCAGAGTGAAGAAGTCCTTTCTGGTTTTTAAGATTTACATAGTATTTGTTATCAAACACCGTGGGAGTTTGGACATCTAAGGGCGACAAGTTATTGTCACCACCGTTGCTTGGGCACTTAGCCTTCACAGAATTGGCAAATGCACTGTTTATATTCGTTTCATTGTAGATGTGGCTTCTGAAAGAGGTGCACCGCACTTGACCAATTGTATGAGCACCTGAAAGTGATCAAAACAGTCACCTCTTTAGTTAACGCAAATGCAAATTTCGCCAGCATAAAATTGGGATTCAAGATATATAGCGTTAAATTACCCGAGAGGGCTATCATGTCCTTTGTGGAAAGACCCTGATTACAAAAAGAGGAGATAAGAGTGTTGAGGCTGGATGTGGGTGCAGGAATTTGGCTGTTTGCACCGCTCAAGCTTACAGTTCTCGAGTCTCTCCTGCCGAGCTGTACTGTCCATGATGGCCCTCCTAACTGCTCATGCCAAACAATATTATTTGTTATCGACAACAATATTGTTTCTCTCAAATCAATTCTGAAAAATAATGATTATTCCCATCAATTTCTCCCGCATTAACACTAACAGTAATATTATTTCAATCTAATCCCTCCCACGTTAATACTGGGGATTTATAATAGGTGGAAAAAATAAACATGGTAAAAGGGGAAATTAGCTACCTCGACCACTGAATCACGAGCAGCAATGGCCAAAATATCAGCACAAGAAACAATTCCGCTGCATGCTGCTTCCACTTGAGTCTTGATGTTGTCTATCACGTCGAATCCTCTAACTGAGTTTGCGTTGGGCCTCGCAGTCTTTTCTCCCGTAATGCTTGACGAGTCGTCCAACAGAATCGACCCATCGCAACCCTATAAATTAAAACAACAATTTCAGATAAAAACGTTATGCTGAGACAACAAACTGAAAACCCAAGAGACCAGATAACCTAAAAGAAAAAGGATAAACCCACGTTGACGAAACAGTCGTGAAAGTGAAGGCGGAGCAATGATGCACCCATTCGTTTTTCCTTGGCAACCGCTTGTTTTACCGCAGCTTTGACTATCGACAGTGCCTTGGGACACGTCTTATCGTAGAACGTCGAACTGAGCTGCCCATTAGAAGGACTCGAGCTGCCATCAAACTGTTCTAACGAAACATTGAAGTGTGGTGCACAGCACGGTCTTGGGTCCTTCCCATGACCACCGCAGTTCGCACAGTCTTTACTATTGGGTATTGGGTCATTACCTGTAAACAGAAACAGGTAATATATTTTTTAAAACTTTTTCTATTATTTTAAATTAAAGATATGAAGAGTTTGTTCACTCGCCCCCTCGGATACATTCTTCTCATTTCTCTCTGCAAATTGTGGTCAAAGAGAAGTTGAGTTTCTGAGATGGAATGACCAACTGAAATTTTAAAGGTAACATTTTTCACACTTAATTCTCTAGAGAACAACTTCAGTAATTATTAGAACGAAAAAAATATCTAAATCAAAGATATGGATACACCAATCAATTGGGCTTTCGAAAATTCGTTCAAACTTCCCCACTGCTACCTGTGAGAGGAATTATGTTTCCCATAATCACCATGGCAGCTGCAAAATCAGTGAAGAAGGTGTTTTGGTTGCTAGCATAGGTAGTAACCTGAGAATCAGCAGATCCTCCATTAAAAGGCTCTTGGCCAGAATGGAGAAGTCCTTGCCGGCTCATCAGATTCATAAAGCAATCGCTGTCAAAGGTAGTGGGAGTTTGTAAATCTAAGGGCGACAAATTGTTGTCTCCAACAGTGAAAGGGCAGTTAGCCTGGACAGAACTAGCGAATGTGCTCTTGATGTTGGTTCCATTGTAGATGTGCATTCTGAAGGAACTACACCGCACTTGACCAATTGTATGAACACCTAAACGTCGTTAAACACTCAATGCCATTAAACATAAGTAAACGTTTAGATCAGAATTCGGACCCTTACATGCAATGTTAAAAATTACCTGAAAGGGAAATCAGACAAGCAGATAAGTTGATGTTGGTTTCATTGTAGGTTGCTTGTTGCACCGCCGCTTGAACTGTAGACGACACGTTCGGACACGTACTGTCATAAAACGTCGAATTGAGCTGCCCCGTCACTTTACTGAAACCCAACAAAATCAACGGAATCCATGCAATGGTATTAATCGCCGTCGTCATTGCTTCCTCTGCACTTCAATACATAAACCGCACAAATTCAATTTCTATTTCGACGATGAAGAGATTGGTGGATGCCTTGGCTTGTTATAGGCGCTGAAGAGGTTAACACTTTATTGGACTAATTCCTCACGGCATGCACAAGACTCGAGATGTGGCGGCGCACATGTCCGTGCCTATCTTATTTTAAAGACTTACAGATCTGGCAGCCCACACGTCCGTGCCCGGGTTATTTTCAAGACTGTTTCATGATTCGAAACAAAAAAATTGTTTTTAATTTTTCCGCTAAACTGACACAATAACCGACATTCCCCTTTTTAACATATTAAAAATGAAGAGAGTATCTTATCGTAATAAAGATTCTAAAACCTAGAAAAACAAATAAAAAATGTTACGGGGTTTTATAAATTGCTGACTTATTTAATATGGTCAAAGATTATATTAGATATAGCCAGCTCTTGACGTAATTTCTGTTGTTTTCAGTGCCGTGTTTTGTTACTGCTGTGCAGCTCTCTCAATATTTGTAATTAATTCTTCATTCCAATAATAATAATAAAATATGGGCATACTTTATTATAGTGAATTAGAATGGTTTGACAAAAAAATATCCACATGTAGCGGCCCACACGTACCCAACGCACAATGCCTGGGTTATTCGTCCACAACACAGAGCCTGGTTATTTTCGAAGTAATTGTCGGGACAGTGCGTTATCTTCGAGACCGTTTCATGCTTTGAGCAAATAAAAAATCGTTCAGACAGTGCGTTATTTTCAAGACCGTGTCATGATTTGAGCAAACAAAAACAATCGTTCGGACAGTGCGTTATTTTCAAGACCGTTTCATGATTTGAGCCAAAAAAAAATTCAATTTTTTAACTTCGCCGCTAAACTGACACAACCACCAACATGTCTCATGGTAATAGAGTTTCTAAAAGCTGGAAAAACAAATAAAAAATGTTAGTGGGTTTCCATTGATGCTGACGGACCTGACTTCCTACTTTATTATAGTGAATTAAAATGTTATAGGAGACAAGAATTGAGTAAGATTATTTAATTTGGCCTGCCACCTGTTGATAACTGATGCTAAACAGTCAGTTGTTTCTCAGTTCTACCGACTTTGAAACATGCACAATTTCTAGTTTCAGTATTGTAATAGTTTTGCATGCTGCATATTTAATCAGTCAGTTAAGGCAATTAGTTTCATATTTGACAACTGTTAATAACTTGGCTTTCACTGCCAAATTAGACGCATAGAGTAGTGCATGTATTTTGCATGGATAGATCTTTTAGTTGTAGTTGAGTTCTTCAAGCTGTTTATAGACACTGCATTCTACGCAGTAGTGTAATTATTTTTATATAAGCATCA
Source organism: Sequoia sempervirens (assembly GCA_007258455.2). Classification (NCBI taxonomy): domain Eukaryota; kingdom Viridiplantae; phylum Streptophyta; class Pinopsida; order Cupressales; family Cupressaceae; genus Sequoia; species Sequoia sempervirens. The sequence goes on along the minus strand of VDFB02281492.1, from coordinate 455,671,248 downwards.
ATAAAGATACAATTCAATAGTTTGCAAAATACAGAACTGTGCATTATTTGTATGCTTTGTTAATTGTTCTGGTTTCTTTTTCTGCTGTTATCTTTTATAACCTTCTGATCAGGAATAAGGCTCTGTTTTAGATTCTACACCACCTACAGCCAATCTCGTATTTCCATAGGAGCCTTCAGAGAACAGAAGGAGCATTGCACAGCAACTGACTTGTATCATCATCAAAGTTATTATCCGGACAGTGCGTTATTTTCAAGACTGTTTCATGATTTGAGAAAGAAAAAAATCGTTCGGACAGTGCGTTATTCTCAAGACCGTTTCATGGTTTAAGCAAAAAATTGCTGGATTGGACATCTTCACAGGGGTTGCAGCTGATACTTCCAAGGCTATTTGATTTCAGATTTTATGCTGGGCTTTTTGCTTACATTTTGGTTTCTTGATATTGCTGTAGCTACCTACTGCTGCAGCAGTTTGTATGTATTAGGCTATGTATCTCTGTAAAAACTATTTGCTTCTACAATTAAAAAAAAAATATATGATTATTTAATTTATTCTATAATTTAATTATTGGGTTATTTTCAAAGTTATTGGACTAATTTCAAATGTGGCGGTCCACACGTCCCAACGCACAATGCTTGGGTTTAAATTTGGTTTTTATTTTTTACATTAAATTTATTCAAAAAAATTACTGAATTTATAATAATATTTAATTTGTTACTGAATGTAGGAAGAGTTTAAAAAATTTCGATCGGAATGGCTCTGCGAGGCGTTTGGGCGAGAGCTAGGGCCCGCGTGCCCTAGCTCCTCTTTTCTGTGATCTGGTTGTGCACGGCGGCCGAGCTGGTGGTGTGATCTCGGGGGGTGGGGTTTTTGATTTTCTTCAGGGGTGCGCAGGTTGAGTGGGGAGCTCGGCCTTTATCTTGCTTATAGGCAGTATTTCCGGCTGCGTTTTTGCTGTTAACGACTGTCCCTGGCGGGTGTGGTCTGCGGTTTGAGACTGTGGGTCTCGGCCCCCATCTCTCTCCTTCTTGGCGGGGTGGTGCTTTGCGATCCATGGAGAATCAGGGTGCTGTTATATCTGAGGTTTCTTCTGGTGATTTGGAGATGGTAGGGCCATCTTCTTCGATGCATGCCAGCGGTAAGGATCCGCTGGGTAAACCCCAGTCTGGAGATGGGGTCTCCTCTTCTAAAGGGGTATTTCGAGTTAAAAAAATAAACGGATGTTTGGAGAGATCCGAGGATCGACCAGTTTTGGTCATTCAACCTGAACAAGTTGTAGAGGATGTTGAATATTGGTGTAATCATGCCCTCATTTGCAAATTTTTGGGTCTTCGTCTGTCTTTACCTGTCTTGGATTCCTGGGCGCATCGAGTTTGGAACCCAGAAGGTGATATGGAGATTATTTTGGCTGCTAATAATTACTTTCTAGTTATCTTTTCAAGCATGTCGGACAGGAATAGGGCTTTTGAAGGGGGCCCCTATTTCTTTAACCAGGTGGGGCTCTTCATTAAGCCTTGGCACATGGGCTTCAACTCTGCCGAAGAGATCCCCTCGCGGGTTCCTGTGTGGATCCGATTGCCGAGGCTTCCTTTGGAATTCTGGAGGGAAGATATTCTTCACTCAATTTCATTGCTTCTTGGAAAACCGGTGGGATCAGCTACACAAACTCAAGACCGTAAGGTAATTTCCTTTGCTCGTATTTGTGTAGAAGTTGATTTAAATAACCCATTACCAGATTCTATGGAAATTCGCTTGGGATCATCGTCTTGGATCCAACAACTAGATTACGAGACCCTTCCCTTTAGATGCAGAATTTGTCATGAATACGGTCATTTACATCGCAAATGCCCTAGATTTAAACCCTCCCCCTTGGCATCCTCTGGACCTCCTTCGGGGGTCAAGGGGAAGGCTCCTCTGGCCAATGAACCTGTGGATAATGAGGGGTTTACTCAGGTTAAGTCCCGTAACAAAGGTAAAGGAAAAAAGAGAACCTGGATGGATAGACAAAATGATGGCACTTTTAACAGGTTTGATGTGCTTGAGGACCTGGTTCAAGAGGAAGGTATTCCAGTTGAGCTCTCTTCTGGGGCTAAGGGTTTGCATGAGAGTCAGGAGGAAGTTGCTGAGAAAGAGGAGCAGATTTTATCTCCGGAGGACCATCAGGTTGTTCGTTTGGCGAAGGATGTGCCTACCCAGGGTCAGGATATCAGGGACCTTCAGGGGACACAGGCTACGAAGGATTCTGTGGTGGTGTCTCCTAATCCTCCTGCTCTTAAGGGGGCCTCAGATTTTGTGAAGGGTAACAAAGCTTCTCCTGGTTTAGGGTTACAACAGAAATCCTTTAAAAAGGGGCTACTTGATAAACCGTCAAGGAGTGGTAGGAAGACCGATCAAGAGAAGGTCAAAATTATGGGTGATACTTTGGTTGAGTCTGGGTCTGTGAAACCCATTGATTCCCACTTCTCCCACCCCCATAAATGATTGTTTTATCATGGAATGTAAGGGGGTTGAACAGCATCCCTAGACAAAAGGCTGTTCGTAGATTAATTGAATCTCAGTCTCCTGATGTGGTCTTTATTCAAGAAACTAAGCTTACAGTGGACGGTTTGGATAAGTGTGCTCCGCGTATCTGGCCCCAAGGTAATTGGCAGGGGGTGGGTGCTTTGAACAGTTCAGGGGGGGTGGCTTGCTTCTGGAACCCGAGGAAAGTTTTCCCCATATGGTGGAGTTCTAGTCGGTCTTCTATCTCTCTGGTTGCCTCTAGCTTGGAGACTGGAGAGAGGTGTCTTTTTTCTAATATTTATGCTCCTACTGATTTCTCTGGTAAGTCAAATCTCTGGGCTCACATCAGTTTCATTCGAGCCCTAGACCCCTTTCTCCCATGGATTGTGGCTGGTGATTTTAATGCTGTTACTAGCTTGGACGAAAAACAAGGGGGGTTAGCCAGGCTGGACCCTTCTGCAGGTCTTCTCAGGGATATGATTAGCTCCTTGAATCTCATTGATGTGAAGCCAACCAATGGCGTCTTTACATGGAATAATAGGAGATGTGGTGTTGAGGCCATCTCAGAAAGGCTTGATAGATTTCTAGTTTCGTGCTATTGGATGAACAGTAGGTTGATCACCAGTTCAGAAATTCTTGATTGGAGGGGCTCTGATCACTGGCCCATCAAGCTCTCTGTCACCGTTTATGGAATCACCAAAAATCCCTCTTTCAAATTTCAGTTGATGTGGCTAAGAGATCAATCTTTGCATGATCTTATGTTGGATTGGTGGCAGGAGGGGAGGCCTACCCATGGGACGGCCATGTTTATTTTCACTAAGAGGCTTCAACATGTGAAGTTCAGGCTTAAGAGATGGAATAATCAGTGTTTTGGGAACCTACAAGCTCAGAGGTTGGTTGCCCAGTCCAAGTTGGATTCCATCACTCGTCAGATTCGTGACCAGGGGTTGACCTCAGACCTTAGTATTGCTGAGTCCTTGGCTCTAAAGGGATTAGAAGAGTGGGAGCTTCGGGAGGAGATCTTCTGGAAGCAGAAATCTCGCATTGATTGGCTTCAGGAGGGAGATAGGAACACCGCTTTCTTCCATAATTCGGTTAAGGCTCGGAGGCAGGGGAACTCTATCTCCTCTCTAGTTTCTCAAGATGGGGCTCAACTTTCCTCCAGCGCTGAGATTTCCAGGGAAGCTGTCAATTATTTTTCTAATCTTTTTTCTAGGGAGGATTTTGCTGCTAGGGCTGAGGAGGGGGCCATTTTGGATTGTATTCCCCAACTGGTCTCTGCTGAGATGAATGGGGTTCTCTTAAGTCCTATCTTGTTACCTGAATTGGAGAAAGTGGTGTTTAATATGAAAAAAGGCAAGGCTCCTGGTCCGGATGGGTTTCCGATTGAGTTCTTTCAGGAGTTTTGGGAAATTATAAAGTTTGACCTCCTTGAGGTGATTCAGGAATCACATAGGAACAAGCAGATGCTCAAGTCCATGAATTCTACCTTCTTGACTCTCATACCCAAGATGGAAGGAGCTAATCGACTGGCGCAATTCAGGCCTATTGCGTTATGTAATGTGGTTTACAAGATCATCACCAAGTTGATTGCTGAGCGACTCAAACCACTCCTCGGTTCTCTGATCTCTGCTGAGCAGGGTGGTTTTGTTGAAGGGAGACAAATTTTGGATGGCGTCGTGATAGCCATGGAAGCTATTCATTCTATGGCTAACTCTAAGGAGAAGGCTATGTTTATTAAACTCGACATGTCTAAAGCTTATGACCGGGTGAGTTGGGAATTCTTACAAAAAACTCTCCTGGCTTTTGGCTTTGCGGAGGAGTGGGTGAATTGGGTCCTTAGTTGTGTTACCTCTGCCTCTTTCTCGGTTCTTATTAATGGGGAGCCTTCAGATCTGTTTAGGGCTTCTCGGGGTCTCCGGCAGGGGGATCCTTTATCTCCTTACTTATTCATTATCATGGCAGAGGGTCTTGGAAGATTTATTAAATCTCAGGTGAGTCAGGGTCTTATCCGTGGTTGGAGCTGGAGCAACTCTCTTCCTTCCTACTCTCATCTTCAGTTTGTGGATGATACGGGGCTGATGGGCCTGGCTAGAATTAGTGAGGCTATGAACTTCAGGAGAGCTCTTGACATCTATTTGAAGGCTTCAGGTCAGTGTATTAATGATGACAAGTCTTCCATTTATTTCTTTAATACTCCTCAGCGTATTCAAAGCAGGATTGCTAGGATCTTAAGATTTCAGATTGGTTCTCTCCCCTTGATGTACCTTGGGATCCCTTTGGCTTTGGGAGCCCAACGTAGAGATTACTGGCAGGGAATTTTGGATAAATTTCGGAGTAAGGTTAGTCATTGGACTCACAGGTGGCTATCTTCTGCTGGGAGAATGGTTCTTCTAAAGACTGTGGTGCAGTCTCTCCCCATCTATAGGTGTTGTGTGCAGGCTCCCCCATCAGCCTTTGTGCGGGAATTCGATGCTCTGTCTCGGCAATTTCTCTGGTCTGGCAACCTTCTTTCCTCGAAATGGAGCTTAGTCAAGTGGGAGTCTGTTTGCAGGCCGAAGCATGCTGGGGGCCTTGGTCTTAGGTCTATGGCTCTTGCTGTCACTGCCTTGGCGGCCAAGCTATACTGGAGGTGGTGCAACAATCAGGATCAGGATTGGGCTAAGATTCTGGCCCACAAGTATATCCCCGGTGTTGATTGCCTTGATGTGCCACGTCTTCATTTGATGGGCAAGGGTTCTTGTATTTGGGATACTCTTAAGAAGGGTGCTCAGCTGATTAAGGAGGGGCTCTTCTGGATCTGTAATAGAGGCTCTGATGCTCTTTTTTGGCAGGACTCTTGGGATGGCCACCCGCCCATTCTTTCTAGTTTTCCTCAGCTTCAGCCTCTTTGCCATATTTTCTCTGATGCCGGTTGGATTAAGGTGGAGCATTTTAAAACTGTCAAGCGTACTGGTCAGGTGACGGTGGCTTGCTGGAAGGATCCTCAGGAGTGGCCCTTGGGTGGTTCTGATGAGGATCGTGATGTTCTTGCTAGAATTTTGAAGGACAGACTTTGCAGCTCTCTGAATGGGAGGGATGTTATGGCTTGGAGTCCTAGTCCTAAAGGTAAATTCACTGTTGCTCAAGGCTACGCTATGCTTGACAAGAACTTACATGGTCCGGCTGAGGTGCACTGGTGGAAGAAGGTTTGGGACAACTTCTCATGGCCCAAATGCAATTTTTTCTTATGGTTGGTTGCTCAGAGGAAGTGCCTCACTTGGGAAAATCTTCGCAAGCGAGGTTTTCAGGGTCCTTCTATTTGCCTTCTTTGTTCTTGCAATGAGGAGTGTACCTCTCACTTGTTCTTTCTTTGCCCTTACTCTAGAGAGTTGTGGCATAGATGGTGGGAGGCTTGGCAACATGGTTGTATTCATGCTACCTCCTTGATTGACTTTTGGGAAAGTTTGGGCAGACCTCCTACAAAGACTTCTTTCCTGCAGGTGGCCTGGTCTATTGGGCCTACTCTCATTCTCTGGAACCTTTGGCTGGAGAGGAACCGAAGAGTTTTTTGTGGCTCCAATTTGGGAAGTTCTCAACTGTGGAAGAAGATTCTTAGCAGGCTCCAGGAGACTATTTCAGCTAAGTGTGATATGTCTATTAATACTGATCCTGGTGATCTGGCTATTTTGCGAAATTTGAACTTGGGGGATAGTAGCAGGGGAAGCCTTGCTGGTAGAAGATCCCGCCATGTCAGGCAACGGGTTAGTCACGATGGAAGGTGGACGCCTCCCCCAGTGGGGGTCTTAAAAATTAACACTGATGGTTCTTCTCGTGGGAACCCTGGTCATGCTAGTGTTGGGGGTATTGGTAGAGGTAATGATGGTGGTGTTGTTTTTGTCTTCTCTATGTACAAAGGGCAGCATTCTAATAATCTGATGGAGGCCCTTGCTATCAAGATAGCTGTTGAGCGTGGATACTCTTTAGGTTGGCGGAGGATCATTTGTGAGTCTGATTCTCAAATTGTGGTGGATATGCTGAACAACCAGAAGCTGGAGGATGTTAGTTGGCAATTGGCTTCTGAGGTCAGGCAGATTCTGAGTCTTTGCAGTTCCTTGGATTTTGTCTCCTTTTGTCATATCCCTAGAGAGTGGAACAGAGTGGCCGATTGTCTGGCGAAGTGGGCCTCTGAGAATGTGGACGACTGGGATATTAGTGGAAGGGATGAGTTACCCTCTGATTACTTGGGGACTCTAGAGAGGTTATTAGTGGAGGACAGGCATAGGTAGTGTTCGTGTTGGTTGTTTTGGTGGTTGTCTTGCTTTGGTGGGCCTTTGGCTTTGGCTTGTACTTTGGTATTGATTGAATAAAATTTTTACCCCTTCTTTTTAAAAAAAAAAAAAAATTTGTTACTAGTGAGTTTATCTTTCAATAATATTTAACTTGTTAATAGTGAGTTTATCTGTTAATATTGCTTGTAATTATATTTTTATGTACATAATTTATTAATATTTTAATTCTAATAAATAGCTTAATAAATTTATTATTTATTATTAATTTTTTTAAATTATTTTTTATTAATATTTGGATTTTGGTATATTTTAATTTTACATATAGTTTATTCTATTTTAATGTTTTATTTAGATTTAAATTTGAAAAAAAGCGCCACAAATAAAACAATAAATGGAATGAGATGCATGGAAATTAAAAAATTAACTTTTTCAATTAAATGGTGGACATATTAAATAATTAAAAAATGTCAATAAATGAGTAATTAAAAAAATGTCAACAAATAAAACAATAAAATGATATATAAATTTAAAAGACATTTGGATCTATACATCACTTCACAAATTAATGTAGCAAATAACAAGGAAGTAAATTAATAGAATAAAAAATATAAGAAATACAAATCAAAGAAAAAAAATTCAAGTTATTTTTACATTTTTTTTCTAGAACAATTGTCAAATAAATCAAAACCATAAAAATCCAAATCATTTTAACATTTTTTTTCCATAACAAATTGTAATTAATTATTTTGAAAAGTGCAAGAAATATATAAGAAATAAATCAAAGTTAAAAAATCCAAATTACTATATTGTAATTTATCTTTAAATATATTTTTTTATTTAGTTTTTAAAATTAAATTTAATAAATGATTAGATTTGTCTTTATATATTTATTTTCTTTCAAATATAAAAGGGATTTCACTTTTCATATATTTACTTTCTTTGGTTTCACTTTCCATATATTGACTTTCTTACAAATAGCAAAAACTTAGTTTTTTGGGGCTTTCACTTTTATACAAATTAAAAATAATTAAGCACATCTAATAAATACGTCATAAAATTTAGGGTTTATAAAATTGTTTCATTACTTTTATTTTTGTAATAATTTTTAAATTCTAAAATTAAATTAATTATTTTTAATTTATAATGATTTAATTATTCTATAGTCATATAATTTTTTATGATAATAATATATTAAGAACAATTAATAATAATAATATTTTTATCAATAGTTATTAAAATTGAATATTATTGATGATCAACATATAATATATTTACTTCTAATAATTTATATTATATTATGTATTATTAATGTATATTGAATTGAGAAAGTAGTCATTATTTTCTATGATAAATTTTTGTTTGATAAATATATTAAATCTCAAACCCATTTTAGAATTGATTACAAATGTTGTTGATAGTTTAATTTAAAATGTGACAAATATATTTTAATATATTTTATAGGATGTCTCATGCAAAGTTACATTTTGAAAATGAAGAGCAATGAAGAGAATATAGAAAACAATATGCTCAAAATTATATGAGACAACAACACAAACAAATGGTTGATGCACAAAAATAGGAAGAAAGATGTCTTCAAAATGAAGTGAAACAAATAGAACAACAAAGAGAATATAATTGAAATTATATGAGGCAATGACATGAACAAATGAGTGGTGCACAAAGAGAGGATGAAAGAAATCATCGTAACCAAAGTGGTAGAGAAAGACATGTTAAATGGAAAGCAAATATAATAGTGGAAGGGATTTTAGAAGAAATGAGCCAACATGTTGATGATATATTTCAACACATAGTGCAAAAGCATTCATGAAGAACAATATATATTGAGAAGAAAACATTGTCAATCTCATGGGAATGCTAAGGTTAATTATGAAGGGATGAATTTTATTACAATAGACCATGTGTTAGAAACACTAAATAATAGATTGCAAGCTACAATGTGTTGACAATCAAAATCATTTTAATAATAATAGACATGTTGAGATTGATTTGAGGACTTTACAAATGATATTCTAAAAAGGACTAGATAAAATTTCTACACCAAGTATTTGCTATATTTGTGAAGAAAGTTATATAGCAATGAAGGTTGCATGGGTACCTGAAGGCCCTATTTTTAATAGATGTCGACACAAGAAACATGAACATTAATTTTCTACAACAAACAACATGGATCTTGGACCACAAGCATTAAAACTTATAAAATTAACAAAAAAATGAGGAAATGTTGATACCACACATCAGCCCAATTCTTCAAGTCACACATGCAACTAATTGATGATGTTATACCTAATGATCATAATACAATTGAACATGAGTGGGAGATCATCTCAAGACTACACCATGGACAAATTGTGGATGTAACAAAGATACATATGTTGGGTAGAAGAGATGTTGATAGACAAAATGTATGGATGACTGAATATCAAGGAGAACATTATCTGAATAAAGCAGTAAAGCTTATCAGTACCATAAAAGAGAATGGATTATTATTACCACAAGATATGATGTCAAGTATCTCTTATGAAAACTTAGGTACTAACAAAAATGAGCACTTAATATTACTATGTCACATTATTACCAAGATGTAAATGTCATGCTATTATGCATGATAATTCAAAGAACAACTAGAATAGGTTAAATCATATCTAATTCATGCAATTCATCAAGCTCTTCAAGATGCATCAACACCACAATGCTCTCCCCTATTATTACTGGCACCAACTGGAGTTGCAAATTTTAACATTAAGAAGACCAATTGCTCATAGCATAGCAACTAAGGAAGGTATTATTAATCCAAAAAGAGGTCAAAATGACGAATTATATGTTGAATTTTTAATTGTGAAGGATGAATGAGTCATGTTAACATCTAATCTATGTATAGAAGTAGGCCTTGTAAATGGATCTTTAGGATACATTTGAAATATCATATATAAACTTGGAAGTTCCCCACCAGATCTACCAACATATGTCATGGTTAAATTTGATAATTAATCAGGAATTCCAGTTGAAGATGCAACTCCAAATATAATTCAAATTGTACTGATACATAGGGGACACACATGTTAATTGCCATTATAATTAGCTTAGGCACTAACAATCCACAAATTACAAGGATTGACTCTTTCCAAGGCAACAATTGATATAGGACTAAAAGAAAGAACATGATTAACATCTGTTTCTATTTCACGTGTTAAATCCTTGGATGGACTCAATCTCACCACCATTTTCATACAATCGTTATAAAAAAATGAAAATATGGAAGCAACTCACCAAAAGGAGAGTTGATGAAGAAAGACTCAAATCTTTAGAAGCATAATAAGCTTATGTAATGTATACACTATTGGATATCATTCTTCTATTAAACTCTATTGATATAGCATGAAGATTATAGTTTTGGTTAAATGTGTAATGTCTCATTCAATATTTGTAAAGGATAAAACACTTTTTTAAAACACAATAAAAACATGCTAAAGTAATATTGGGTGATCCCACAAAGCTAGTTTACAATTTCTGGGAGATTCTAATTTTTGTTGAAATCACATATTTTTAGAAAATATAATGATTTAAGCCTTTAAAAGTTTCATTTAAAGCATTCCAATTGAAGAGGGTTTGATCAAACTACATTAGATTAAACCCCCTTGGATAGAACCTCGCTAGTTTTAAACCATACCTACAATGGAGTCTCCTTTACACCTATCAAAATGCTGATAAAAAACAACTTTTGATTTACCTTTTGGGAGATTAAATGAATTCATTTAAAATTTATTTTTTGTAAGTATTTATTCCTTATTATAATCTTCCAAAAAAGTATAATTTTAAATGAATTTAATTTAATTATTATATTTATATTTTGTTTCTTGTGAATGTAGGTTTTTCACCGAAAATCAAACTCTTTGTTCTACACATGTGGAAAAATAGAAGATTGTAAGAAAAAAAATGAAAATATGAGTGCACCAGATATTGAAGTCGTTGATCCAACAAAAATAAATAAATAAATTTCAATATATACAAAAGGAGTTACGTGTTATACGGTCATGGTATGTCTAAATTGTAATTGGTTTGACTTTGAAACTTGATTAAAGAAAAAATATTCAATGAAAAACTATCTAACAAAGTGGAAGCACTAGATATTGGAGTTACAAATCTAAATTCGAAAGAATTAGAATTATATCCTTCATGGAAAAAAATTTATGTGTTATACGATGAGAATCACTTTTTAAAAATGTTGTTTTCTGAAGAAAAAAAAATTGTTTTCAAGGGAGATGGAAAAAGAAGTGCAATCTGATTCCAAAAGTTTTGAAAAAAAAATATTTAGAATCTACAGACAAAATGTCATGAAACTGTAGTTTGCATCATCTTCAAATTCCTCACGGTTTACCCGCTATAGGTGCCTGACAATGAATGTTTAGTTAAAAAAAATTATTTCAATGTCCAATTTAGCCAAAAATTGTAAACCACTATTGTGGGATCACCCTATTTCACATACCGCACTACGGATGTTACTAGCTTAGGTATTTTAAATACATCTATCTAAAATATGCTAAGAGATATTAGTCTCGAGGTGCCTATCTATTCTTGAAAACAATTAAACTATAGGCACCTTGAGACAGATATCTCTCGGAGTATTTTAAATAGATGTATTTAAGATATCTAAGCTAGTATACCAATAGTGGCATGGTGTGATGGTTAATTTTTTGTGTTGTTCTTTCCAATTACAACCCCATTTGGGTGTAATTGTTGAGTGTTTATGTTGGGGATGAGGTTCCTTGTTTTTAACCTCACCGGTTCATAGCTTCAGATCAAAATCATTTACCCCTCTTAATAAAAATAAATAATTATTTGTCTTATTAAATTTTAATTATTGTAGAATAATTACATGTTGAAATTTTATTTTCATTTATATTATAAAAAAATTCAAAATTAAAATCTAAATTAAAATGTATATATATATATAAATATATAGAGGGAGAGAGAGAGGGAGAGGGAGAGAGGGAGAGATGAAGTAACTTTTTATTAGTCATTTATTGCCAACAAGCTAAGGATGGAACCTGTCCTTAGGGAGCTATTCTTAGGGTAGCATGTCATTTGATTAAAATTATGATAATTCACCATTACGACCTCTTTAATGTACCCATTTAACTCTTAGGGAGGAAAATAGATGGAGAGAGAAGGAGAGGAAAGAGAGAGGAAGAGGGAAGGGAGATGGAGATACACATAAGAAATAGAGATGCAAAGGAAGGAAAAAGAGAAAGTAAGAGACATGTATAGAGAGAGACATAGGAATAGATAGGGATATATATAGAGAGAGATGGGAACAAAAGAGAGATCTTTATCTGTCTCCCTCTTTATCTCTATGTTTCTCATTAGCTTTCAATCTCTCTTTGTTCCTCTCTCTCCCCTATTTCTCTCTATATTAGCATTTTTTTTGTATTTTTTTTCCAAGTAAATAATTAATTATGATTTTTTTAAATTACAACTTTTAAAAAAATATAAAAATCATATGTCTGACCACCTTAAAACTTGGTCAAAACTTCATGAAATTGATTTTGTTTTTTTTAATCCTAAAGTATGCGAAACATAGAATGTGACGCATGTTTTGGATTCAAAAAATGTGACACCATTTAAAATCTATAGATGTTTTTCAATCAGCCTGTTAATCATGAATTTAGTCATAATTTGAATAGAAAATGAATAATAATTACTTATTAAATTCAAAGTAAAGCATAATTTATATTGGTGGAAGGCTAAGAATCTCTTTTAAAAACCCTTTTCGTTTCATTAATTTTGGGTAAGGAAATAGTCATTAGCCAGATACCCATGATATTGCCACTTTTTAGCCCATCATGATCCTACACATACCCAAAGGCTATATTTAAAGCTTCTTGAAGGCTCAAACACAATGTAATTTTGATGCAGGAGCACCTAGTCTCCTAGTTGCAAAATTTCACCTTTTGAAGGATGATAGGTGGTCAATAGATTAGATTAAGGTATTTTGTGTTTATTTATGCTAAATAAGGTCAATCAAGACCATTTAAGGTGTATTAGGGTGATTTTTTGAGTCTCGGTGGTCAAATGTGCAAAAGAATGCATTCTTGCTACAAAATTGTCAATATTTGAATTTTTAGCCTTTTGAAGGAAAATCTTTGAATTTGGTTGTAAATGTGCAAGAATGAGGTCTAAGAGTTTGATATAACATTTATAGAGCTTGGTTTTCATGGAGTTCCTTTAAAAACCTCTACTTTTATTGTTCCCACCGTAAACTATTTGATAGAGTTGGTGGAATTACCTTTCTTATTAATCACTATTAGTGAGATTGAGATTGTTAACCTTTAGAGAGTATGACTTGGGAAAAAGGCATTTGATATGGCTATTATTTTCAAAGACTTCAAGTGGGATGTACTCCGCATTGACGCCATTCCTCAATCTTCACTTGATGGCATCAAGGAATGGCTAAATTCCATGGATATAAAGTATTATGAAAGCAGAATGAACTTGAACTAGTGGCCAATTTATTGAAGATGGTGGTCAGGAATTTTTGAATATGGAAGCTAGTGATTCTGATTTTGATAATTCAAAAGAGTCAGATCTAGGATATATGAACCCTATGATGTAGAAGAGGAATTAGAATCATATTTCATGTAGCCACCATCAAGAGTGTTACAAGCCAACAAGATGGAGGGAATTCTTATAAAAGGATAATTTTCAATGTTGTAGGTATTGACTTTAATACCAACTAAAATGGATGTCTAGTTTTATGTGGAGGTAATCAATGTGGTCCAAATTTAGGATGGGAAAGAAGGTCAATGTATGATCTTGATGAAATTGAGGAAGAACAACAAGAGAGGGGCAAGAAAAATAAAATCAATATAGAGTTTCAAGGATTTGTCAAGTGAGTAAGAGAGCTATGGGAGTAGCCTCATCTAAAATATTTTGAACTAGAGTTTGATATACCATTTAGAGAGCTTGGTTTTCATGGAGTTCCTTTCCAATCCTCTACTTTTATTGTTCTTATGGTAAACTATTCAGTAGAGTGGGTGGAATTACCTTTCTTAGTAATCGCTATTAGTGAGATTGAGATTGTTAACCTTGAGAGATTAGGACTTGGGAAAAAGGAATTTGATATGGATATTTCTTTCAAATACTTCAAGTGAGATGTACTCTGCATTGATGCCATTCCTTAATCTTCACTTGATGGCATCAAGGAATGGCTGAACTCCATGGTTATAAAGTATTATGAAAGCATAATGAACTTGTACTAGTGGCCAATTTTGAAGACTATAACTGATGATCCAAATAAATTTATTAAAGATGTTTGTAAGGAATTTTTGAATATGGAAGCTAGTGATTTTTATTTTGATAATTCGTAAGAGTTAGATCAAGGATATGAACCCTCTAATGTAGAAGAGGAATCAAAATCACTCTTCATGTTGCAGGTACCAACTTTAATACCAACTACAATGGTAACCTTGAAATTCCCTAGCAGTATTTATGTAAAGGAAATTTCCTTTAGATGCAAGGATTCAAAGCACATCAACCATGTGGTATAAATGATTAAATCCCAAAGATGATTTGTATCAATGAAAGAGTCTAAAAAGGCACAGAGAGCTACATTGGTGACTTAGGAGAACCTTTAGCTTTCAAAAACAAAGCCAATTAGGTTGGAAGACATGTGGATCAGGCCAACATTTGGTTGAAGAGGAAGAAAGATGACTGGAACTCTAGAGGCCCACCATACTATATTTCAATATTCAACCGTGAGAGCAGAAGAGAGAGTTGATATAATGTATCAAAACATTAAGCATGCATTCTTCTAGCCAGTGGAGAAGGAGATGATTACTTTGCTTCATTTTCATTTGCATAACCATATCAAGGTGTGGGAACCAAGATGACCAAGGATGTTGAGTTTTATGTGGAGGTAATAGATGTGGTCCAAATTTTAGGAGGGGCAAGAAGGTTATATTGTTTTTACTGCTACTACCTACTTTCATAGTGTTCTTGGATTGAAGGGTTTCATGATGTAATTTTACCCATTCCACTTTTTTTTCCTACTATAACTTGTGGAATGGGTCCTCTAACTTGTAAAATACATGCCTAACCTATTTAGAATGTTTTGGAGTCAAGGTTGGTTGTTTGGAATGATGTTCTAGGGCTATAGCAGGGTATTTTCATGTTGAAAATGAGGGTTTCAAGTGGTATTTTGACAAAATGTGGGAAGGACTGTCCATGTAATGTATTATTCACCATGTACAGGGTCTGGTAAGTGTGTTTTTGTGCTTGTTTGGGTATGGCAAGTGTGGGAGATAGGAGTTTCATTAAAACCCCAAGTATTTTGCTTGAAATAGAGGGTTTGGTGTATTAGGGGTCTAGAAGTCCTGGACATGGAAAAAAATCATAGAATTGGAGGTTTTGACACATAACATACCATTGTTTCAAGAATTTGAGTGAAGATCTAGTGTTTAAAAGGTCATCTCTTTGTAAATAGGGCTAATTTAGTAGCCTTTATGCAAGGTGGTCTATTGGATCTTAATGATGGTAGAAAGAAACATGGTATTATCTCTTGGGAATTTGTCTTAGGGTTTTTGTTAAAGCTTGATTGATGTTTGGTTGGCCATTGGATGACCTTGTTTAAAAGATAAGCCCATTTGATGAGATTTGGAGACTATAAGTTAGGTAAGGGTTTATTGAAAACCCATACTCGAAATCTTCCCAAATCCAACCAAAGCATAAAATACCTTCAAAAAGGCCTGCATAAGTTTAATAGTTCAAGAGATATCACTGCCCCCAAATATTTCTTCAAACCCTAGTAGTAAACCTCCATTTTCCACTAAAAAATGCACCATTTGACATCTAGGGCATCACCTAAAAACCCTATATTCACCTCCCTTGCACAAAAAAATATGCACACATGTTTTATTACCATAAATAAGCCTTTCTATCAAGTTATAGAAGCATACAATGGGTGAAAGGCTTAATATGACATTTTAATGCACTAAAAACCATTAAAACAGGGTATACAAACTGACCCTCAGTAATTGGCTTCTAAAATGCACAAAATCACTTTGAATCCAACTAAAAAAAAAATAAAATGGAGTTAAGTTTAATTATCATTGAATTCCATCGAAAAGAGAGCACAATCACCTTGTATGGAACTGTATAGTTCAATGAAACATCAAATCCCAAAGTGCAAAAGGGTAGAAATATTTGACGAGGTATTACTCAGATACCATGGTGCATACGAAATATCCATTTGAACCTATGAGATTGTGTTGGGTCCATCTACAATAACCTCTCTCAGTTTTTTTATCTTAGATTGGTTTTCTCGTGGTTTCTAGTTTTCAGTTGATGGAAAAAGTGTCAAATGCAAGCAGTGGGAAGTTGCAAAGTGGTGCAACTTTTGTTCTGCAACTCGTGTGACCAAACAAACTATTCCAACACATCCAAATAGATATTTTTACACTAGTAATGGTCTTCTTTCACACCAAAACATGTGGAATTGCTCTGAGCTATGTTCAACCAGATCGATCCCTTAAGGGTCCAAAGTGCAAAATGGATGCAAACTTTAGCATGCTGCTACTCGGATATTGTGATTCTTAGAATCTTATCATCTAATCCTATAGGATGACATTGGGACCCTCTAAAATAACCTCTCTCAATTTTTTTTATCTTGGAGTGGTTTTCTTGTGGTGTCTAGTTCTCAGTTGATGGAGAAAATGTCAAATGGAAGTAGTGGAAAGTTGCAAAGTGGTGCAACTTTCATTCTGCAACTCATGTGACCAAAAAAACTATTCCAATGCATCCAAATATGTATTTTTACAATAGGCATGGTCCTCTTTTGCACCCAAAAATGTGGAATCGCTCTAAACTACATTTAACCGAATCGATCCCTTAATGGTCCAAAGTGCAAAATGGCTTCAAACTTCAGCATGTTGTTACTCAGATACCATGATTCTTAAAAAATTATCATCTGATCCTATGGGATTGTGTTGGGCCCCTCTACAATAACCTCTCTCAATATTTGTTATCTCAAATTGGTTTTCCTGTGGTGTTCAATTTTCAATTGATGGAAAAAGTGTCAAATGGAAGTAGTGGAAAGTTGCAAAGTGGTGCAACTTTTGTTTTGAAACTTGTGTGACCAAACAAACTATTATAATGCATTCAAATAGGTATTTTTATGCTATTCATGGTCCTCTTTTGCATCCAAACATGCGGTATCGCTATGAGCTGCGTTCAACCAGATCGATCCCTTAAGGGTCCAAAGTGCAAATGGTTGCAAACTTCATCATGGTATTACTTAGATACTGTGATGCTTAGAAACTTCTCATCTAATCCTAAGAGATCATGTTGGTCCCTTATACAATAACCTCTCTCAATTTTTGTTATCTCGGAGTGGTTTTCCTACAGTGTCTAGTTTTTAGTTGATGGAAAAAGTGTCAAATGGAAGTAATGGAAAGTTGTAAAGTGGTGCAAATTTTTTTCTACAAATCATGTGACCAAAAGAACTATTCCAATGCATCCAAATATGTATGTTTAAACTAGGAATGGTCCTCTTTAACACCTAAACATGCGGAATAACGCTGAGCTACGTTCAACCAGATCAATCCCTTAAGGGTCCAAAGTGCAAAATGACTGTAAACTTCAACATACTGTTACTTAAATACCATGATGCTTAGAAAATTTTCATCTAATCCTATGAGATTATGTTGGACCCCTCTACAATAACCTCTCTTAGTTTTTGTTATCTCAGAATGGTTTTCCTGTGGTGTCCAGTTTTCAGTTGATGGAAAAAGTGTCAAATGGAAGCAATGGAAAGTTGCAAAGTGGTGCAACTTTCGGTCTGCAACTCATGTGACCAAACAAACTATTCCAATGAATCCAAATAGGTATTTTTACGCTAGGAATGGTCATATTTTTCATCCAAACACATGAAATCACTCTGAGCTATGTTAAACCGAATCTTTCCCTTAAGGGTCCAAAGTGCAAAATGGTTGCAAACATCAGAATGTTGTTACTCAGATACCGTGATTATTAGAAACCTCTCATCTGATCCTATGAGATTGCATTGGGCTCCTCTGCAATAACCTCTCTCAATTTTTGTTATCTTAGAGTGGTTTACCTATTGTGTCCAGTTTTTAGTTGATGGAAAAAGTGTCAAATGCAAGTAGTGGAAAATTGCAAAGTGGTCCAAATTTTGTTCTACAACTTGTGTAACCAAATGAACTATTCCAATGCATTTGAATAAGAATTTTTATGCTAGGTATGGTCCTATTTCGTACCCAAACACACATAATTGCTCCGAGCTAAATTCAAACAAATCGATCCCTTAAGGGTTCGAGTGTAATATGTTGAAATAGGCCATTCCACCTATTGTTTAGGTTGTGTCTCGATGATATTGGCCTAATGTAAGTAGGATATGGAGTAGGAATAAGAAAATAACATTGGTAAAGGCATTGGAAGAGATTACTAACGCTGCCCTTGTTCAAAATGCAAAATTGAGGCCCCTTGAAAGGAAGGCTAGAAGAGGTGAAAAGAAGAAATTGCTTGAAAATAAGTTAGAATAGGCTAGGAATAGGGTGAGGTTGTGGATTTTGATGTGTTTGAAAGGTCTGCAAGGATAGGGGAGGTCAAAATTATGTTATATAGCATGATGCCCTAGTTGGGAAAACAGGGGTTTTGAATGAAAAAAGGATGTTTGAGGGAGTAAAAGTGGGTAAAGTGAAGAGGCAACATAATTTGGTGGTCAATTAAGTTTGTGTAGGAAGAATGAAGAGTGTTGGAAGAGGTTTTGAGGTTCGAGTTCAGGTTTAGGAGTTTGGTTCGATGGTTAGGCCAAATTTTTTTGGAGAGGGCTTCGATTGATTTTGGGTTTGTTGGTACAAAAATCATGTAAAAAAAATATAAATATATATGCAACCTAGAAGCATGCATTAGGATTAGAATATCACATAACATCATATAAACAAAAAAACCACCATATACTTGAATGTCATTTAAAATATGCATCATAAATATTCATTGTTGAAACTTGAATTGTGGTAGCTTGATATACAATGTCTATTGATGCTAGGGTTCAATTTGTATGATTTTTAAAAAAGAAGCCAACTGAGTAGAGTTATCAATGTTCTTCATAAATCATAAGAATTTTTTTAGTACACTAGCCATTTTGATGTCTTCTTGCAGTCTCAAACATTATTTTGTATCATTGTTACATTGGTCTTGAGAGTGGTAGCTTAATATAGCTCCACAATACAAAATCTAGTTTACCTGTGTAGTGTAACAATGGTATAGGAAGATTTCTCTTTCAAAGAAACAAAGGGTGAGTGGACAATTGAAGTGTATTAACACATATCTTTTTATAATATCAAGGATAATTTTTGAAACTTCCATGCATTGCTAATCTAAAAGCAAAAGTCTTATGTATCCTTTGCTTAATTGAGTTGTTCCAATGAAAGGATTAAATATACTAGAATCTTTTTATCAATCATTTCATAGAATACCAATTGAAAACATGTTTTTTTTCTTTTAGATAATGTTGTTTAGCATCAATCAATTAATTTATTCAAGACAAGCCATGAAGCACAACAATGATCAATGTTATGGCTAACCAATTAATAAGTATACATGTGAATAATTCAAGCACATGTACATGTGAATAAGGGAAGCACAAGTAGTCATAAACACATATGCCTTGATGTATACACATGAATACATAGTATACACAACTTAATACAAAGTATATGTGTGAATACAAGGTATACGCATGAAAATGCATAAGTCACAAAGTATACATTAGAACACATGCAAGTCACAATGAATACACATACGTTGTAAAGTATACACTTGAATACACATAACTCATATCTATTGAACCATGAATTTATAACATGCAAATATGGACACCATTGATAAAAAATATTTGTATTAACCAAATAGCCATGTACACATACATCAATATATGTTGATATAAGTATAAAATATAGGTACAAAATAACCATATAGGCTTACGAGAATGCCATATAGGCATACAATGTCAAATATATCCAATAAAAAATATGTACAAAAATACCATGTAGGCATACAACAAAGGGCTTTGGAATCAAAAGTCATTGCTCTCCAAGCTCTTGAAATAAACTCTTTCCCTTTACTGGTCAATCAAATGGTGATAGGTTTGCCACTCATTTCTGCTGCACTCAAGGAGTGCTCCTACTGTTCCTCCTACTAGTGTTAAGTTCTTGATGAAGTTTTAACTATTACAATAAGAAGTAAAGACATTAATATATAGAAATTACATTATAAAAAATGATATATTTTAAAAAATAATCACTTACGGCCATCTCACGATCACTCTCCACAAGGGAAATATTCATACACCGATGTTGAGGCATGCTCAAGTGCTATATACACCATCCAAATAGAAATTAAACTATGAATCAATAATTTGGTTTGATTTTTCACTCGAACTAACTTATATAACAATAAATGTAAATTGAAATTTAGTAATTTGCCTCATACCTCCCCTATCAGAGCCATCGAGGATTGTATAGTGGATGAAACACCGATATCCATTTCCCTCATAACATTTTGAGGTGTTTCAACAACCAACATCTAAAAATAAAACAACAAATTATTTAATCACAAAAAAGTTACAATAGCGATCCATGTCATGACTTATAGTGTATGAGATCTAATGAACAAAATTTTGAATACTTATTAAACTGTATATTTCTAATTATCATGCTTAGTATTTTCCCTATCCATATCTTGTTCGAAAGGATGTGTTTTTAGGCTTTTACCCATAGTAGCAAGCTACTAAATTGTTTGATTAAATGATTTTGTAGACATGTACAATAACTATGGTGGCATAGAGAAGGAAACTTGACCTGTTTGAAAAAATGCCTCAAAAGAAATGGGGCCTCATGGTGATGGAATGCCATTACAAACAAATGCATGTCATGGAATTCCATCACCATAAGGACACATTTCTTTTAGGCATTTTTTCAAAAATTTCATTGCATTCTCTATGGTATTATTGCTTACTATTATGCTTTGATAGATATTTTTCCAAGCATCCATAGTTTGTTGGAAAGCACCTATTTTAGGCTTTTAGCCATAGCAGGAAGGAAACATGAGTAGTTTGATAAAATTATTTGGTGCACATGGATGAAAAATGTGGTATCATAGAAAAGGTGGTGAGAATTTTGAAGAAATGCCTTGAAGAAATGTGGTCTCATGGTGATGGAATGGAATTCCATTGTGCCATGAGACCTCATTTCTTCGAGGCATTTTTTGAAACTACTAACTACCTTGTCTATGCTATTGCTTACTATTATGGTTTCATAGATTTTTTCCAAGCATCCATAGTTTGTTGTGCAGATGCACCTTTACAAGCACATGCCTCCATGTGAAGAAATTGCATCATTGCTTATGTTGACTTTCTAAACAACTACATTGTAGTTGAAATTTTGTCATCTATCAACATCTAGTTATTAGTTATGGAATGTGAAGTAATGCTTTGAGTTTGAATGATGTGCAAAGAAATGTAACCAACGATATGAATATAAACTACACAAATATATTAAGTACAATTCATTAGTTAAACTCTTTATTCTATTACCTCTGTGAAGGTTTGAGTAAATCCACTGGAACTAGGAGGTGTTCCCTCAAAACCTCCAATATTACCCTATTCAACATCCAAAATCACATATTAAAATACTATTCGTAAAACAATGCTATTAACATGTAATAAATTTATAATTGTTTACTAGTTACATACCTTGTTGATAGGTGTATGGCAGAAATAAGCAGGTGGAGGGCTGGTGTATCTAGTCTCAGCATTGTGACCCTACAATTTTATTAAAATCATAAAACTAAATTAGTTAATCTTGCATTTCAAAATCAAAATTTAATAAATTGAATTCAATGAACATGCTAACTTTTACCTGAGTATCAATTTCATACGCATCATGCAAAATGTCATCCACCCTCTCCATCTTTGTAGCTACATACAGATCCTCTGTAACAACCTCCAGACTGTCAGTGGGGTCATATGAACAAGTCACCCCACAAGATTGACACACATGGGTTCGAAAGCCACCACTCAAAGACTGCCTTGGATGGCATTGTAGAATAGGGCTAGTATGATGGATGGAACTCTGGGTCAAAGTGTTGATCGCCTACAATGTGTCTTCATTGACACTCTCCTTCGTGATGACTGGCATAACAACATGCTCATGAGGCGGCCTCGTGAGAGCTCATCTCCCTTGTCGCATAGGATCTGGCTATGCACTGGGCCTATCCTTAGCCGACCCCCCACCTCTCCCCTGGAAGTCCTTGATATCAAAATAATTTTGGATTTTGTTCAATATGAACTCACTGTATAGTTTCCTAAGAAAATACTGGGGGACTTCACAATGTTTGCACGGTCGGTCATCAAAGACCATGTACCACCTATCATAAAAATGGTTCCTAATCTCTTGGTGGTGACACCAATGAATAGGAAACATCTTCGCATTGAGGGTAAGATTTAGATTTGTGCATGGGTCAGTGAATGATGAACACAAATCACCTTTCATAGTTTTTAAATCCTCTACTTGTTTATATGATAGTTTATCTGCATATAATATTCCCAGGCCACCTACCTCCTATCTTGCCATCCAATTATTTTTTTGCTAATTGAATTCACATTTTTTAACATATCTTTCAATGAATTTGTGAGGGTCATTCTTTTTGTGGTTGAACCATTTGGATCACTCAACCTATTAATAAAATCCTCAATTTTTTTTTTTTTTGCTCTTAATCTCACTCATAAAATTTTGTTGAGTGCTAGGAGGCTTTTGAGGGATTGGTGGAGGAGGTTGTTGAAGTTGATTTTCTTGTTTAGGATTTTGTTCTTCAGGATTTGGTTGCTCTTCTTGTTGATGATTTGTGGGTTTGCGAGTTCATTTGCATCTCCTACAAATTCAAAAATTTATATATATCAAATATAACCTAAAACTAACAAAATCAACCTAAAACTAAGAAATTCAAAACAAACAACAAACAATACTTACCTCTCCCACCTCTTTGTCATCATGGTGCACTCCTTGCAATGAAATAGCAACTCTTGTTGAAGATTTGTGCTCAATACCTCCTCCTAGAATGCGAGCGCAAAAGTTGGGGGTTTTGGCCATGGGCAGAAGAAGAAAATAGTCAAAGTGAAAATGAAGACTTTCACTTTTTTTTTGTTTTAATGTGCTATAATGCGAGCAAGTTATAACGCACTCACGTTATAACATTTTCAAAATTCACAAAATTTCTACCCAACTTCATGCACCCACCCATTATATATCACTTTATATCTCTATCTTTATCTATCACTCCCTCTCTAATTCACTCCCTCTCTCCCTCTCTATATATGTATGTCTTCCATCTTTATATATTCCTCTCTCCTCTCTTTATCTTTCCCTCTCCTTATTTCCACACCTCTCTTCTCCTCCATCTCCATCTCCATGTCCTTCTCCATTTATATATCTATATTCTTCTATATCTACATATCCTTACCCCCTTCTCTCTCTCACTTTTTTGTCTCCATCTCTCCCTCTTTCTATACCTATATATCCGTCTCTCTCCCTCTCTCCCTATTGAAAACATAACATGAGTTTGTTGGTAATGAAGCATGATTATCTTCCTAATTGAAAGGTTTTTCTTCAATCATGTTTGGATCCTATCAAGTGAATGCATAGTTTATTCGAAGCTATCACTTCTCCATTGATGGCTTTTTTGCACAAGCAACATCATTTTCTAAATGACCTACCAATTGACCTCATGTATCGCACAAATGTATTAGAAAAATAGACCATAATCTTCCTAATTGACCTTCCACACCTCTTTGGTGTACCCATTACACAATAAGGTGTAATTTCTAATGCTAATTACATTGAAGGAATTCCCTATGTGAGCTCCTCTAAGCTAATATATGAAATCAATAATCAATGTTATTTGAATATAGTGCAAGATGATTGATTTTTTTTGAACATTCATGTTTGTTAGTATGTTCCAAAAAAGAGTTTAAAAAATTTAGAAATCCTTCAAAAACAAATGTCACCCTCTATAGATTATGATGCCTCCTTGCATAATTTTTGAGTACTAATAAATGAAATTGGATGAGTACATATTGAAAATTGACATACAAAGAGATTCAAGAGATGGCTTTCTATATGTGGATCTCACACATATCTGGTATATAAATTTTTTCCCCAAATACATCTACCACTTTCAAACACATAAAGAGAATAAAAACACCTCAAATATGTGTAATCATGGACACTATATTTCTACGCCTCTTTCATTTTATGTAATGGATTGGATTTCATTGCCAATTGGAATTTAGTTAAGGAAGTATTTTTACTTTTTGGGGGGAATGCACATTTTTGGTTTTGATGATTTTATTTGAAAAAATTTCATGTTTAAACATTGTGATATGGAGAGGTAGTGAAGTTTTATTTTGAGTTTTTGTACACTTAACTCTTGTGTTGAAGTCTACTAGCTAAATGTTTGACCATTATGGTTACATTGTTCTTTGTATTCAAATTAACAAAACAATTAGGTCCTAATATGTAGTTAAGTTGAAAGTCATTTGGTATATTGGATCTCTATTGAATCACTAAAATCAAATAAAATTTGCATAGCTTTACTTTGTCAAGTTTTTACTCCTCGGTTTCACATTAAGACATCATTAGGTTATGAGAGATACCTTGTTTGAGGTCCAGATCTCAATTATTTATGAATGGGATTCGCATTGTTGTTGCAATAATTTGATTAAGTTGAAACCCTAGCATGATGTAGGCTTTGCTTTAGAGTTGTATTTTTTAAGCTCTATTAAATCCTAAACTTTTTAGTGTATGATTTTGAGTTATATGACATGTTTTGTGATATTAGTGCTTATTCTTTGCTTGACTTGTAATATAATGTTTATGTTTTGGAATTCAAAGTATACTTCTAAAAAATATTTTAGCAATGTTAGTAATGAATTTATGGAATAATCTTCTGTAGTTTTGAGAATGTCTAGTTAGAGTGGAAGGATTTTCTTTCGTAGGACAAGAATTCATGGGGTAGGGGTCAAGGATGCTAAGGTTCTTAATATTAAAGAGGTACTAAGACAAATCATTTTTGAGATTTAAGGGAGTTGGAACCCTTGTCTTTTAGAGGATGAAACCCCCCTTCTTCCCCACTTAACCCTAATGTAAATATTGGCTTAGGGAGGGATAAATTAGTTTCACATTGAACCTCAAGTTGGAACACAATTTATTTAGCATATCAAGCTGTCTTGAATAACTCAGACAATCGAAGGCCTATAGAAAGTAACCCAATATTTCCTATTTCCCAATATTCTATTTGCACACAAAATAAAATATTTGCAACTACTACAATGTGTGGTGTTTTAGTAGTTCATGATACTATGAAACCTAAGATGATTTTTGACTACTTTAATATAGTGGTCACCCTTGTTTAACATTACCCTAAATAAAATGAATATGTCATGCCTCATACTTCCAATCTTGCAACTCTATCCTCATTTGAAAGAACTTGGTCTTCATTTATTAATCCTGACATTACTAGAATGAAAAAGAAAATTAAGGTGGAAACTGATGTAGAAGGATGACCAACCTTAGGTTAGGCGTATTTCATTATCAGAATAGTGAGATTTTAGTCCAAGCTATGTGAAATGTGTTCCAAGAAATCTATCTAAAATTCCACCTACAAATCCACCACCATTACTCAAATGAATTAGAATACTAAGATTATCATTATATGAGAAAAATGGAGGAAAAATAAATTATAAAGGTAAGCAAATACTCCAAAACCATATATTTGAGAAAAACTCAAAGAGAAGACAAAAATATTGAGAGAAACACCTTGATAAATATTTTAGAGGCAATTGTTGCCTTTGCATTCAACTTTACAAATTGACTATAATTCCTCAAGGAAAAAGGGAAGATTGATATAATTTGAATAGAGGAAGCTCAATTGTACACATTGTGGAAATTGCATTGATACGTGGCCACACTAGATGGTTTCAACAGAGCATAGTTTGACACGTACTAATTGTTGTTTAAAGCTCTTGGGTTTGGTGGTCATAGTGGCTTGTGATTACAATATTATTTTGACTTGTCTTATCCCTTTTGTAGAGATAAAAATAGTTTTTCTTAAAGAAATGAATCATTCTAAAAATACTTTATTTTAATCAATATGAGTTTTTACGATTTTTTATTCTAATTAATATAATTTTTACATTGTTGAAATTTCATTATATCTACAATAATATATATTTATGTTATTTTGAATGTCACAATGTATTAGTGTTTATTTGAATATACCACAAACAACGTCATTTGTTAAATGGTTAACCAATTAGTCTCATGTACTACACAAATGAATGTAATAAATAGACCAAATTTTTTCCCTAATTGAGCTTCTAATATAATATTATGTTTTAATAATACCTAATATAGACATATAAATAATGTATATCTATTATATTAATACTTTATTAATATATTTATAATTTAAATATAAATAAAATAAATAATATACCATAGTGTATATGGATGGGGTATGTGCAGGATCGTGATGGGCCAAAAAGTGGCGATATGATGGGTTTTTGTAGGGTATGTGGCTGGCAACTTTTTTTTACCCAAAATTGATGAAACAAAAAGGGTTTTTAGAGGAGATTCTCAGCATTCCACCAATATAAATTATTTTTTACTTTGAATTTAATAAATAATTATTATTTATTTTCTATTTGAATTACAACTAAAGTCTTGATTGATAGGTTGATTGAAAAACATCTATAGCTTTCAAATGGTATCACATTTTTTTAATCCAAAACATGCAATCACATTCTATGCTTCGCATAATATAGGATTAAAAAAAAAGAAATGAATTTCATGAAGTTTTGACCAAGTTAAGGTGATTAGACATACTATTTTTTTAATTTTTAAAAATTTATAATAAAAAAATCATATTTAATTATTTACTTGGAAAAAATTATAAAAAATATGCATCACATCGGGACATGAGTCCTCTACTTATATCTAAAATATTATAAAAAAATACTATCATTTTATTGTGGTTAGGTGGTCAGACAAACACCTACTTCTTATTTTTTCCCTGAATTTTAAGTACTACTAAATTGAAATTTCAAATTTTCACCAAATAGATTTTTTTTAAAATAAAAATAGTAGTTTAGAAACTACATTTAATTTTATACAAATTTTATTGTTACATATTTTTGAAATAATATAGATAACTTATTCAATTTTTTACGTCAAGTTAGTTGCCTTACTCTGATTTTTCTAATTTTTTTTGCCACTTCAGGGCCTATTTTTTCCATGATGATCCTGCACATACCCTATGTATGTATGTATATTTATATGTATATCTATAATAGATATACATATGCATATGCATATACATATACATATACATATGCAAATATATATATGTATATTAAATAATATTATAATAATACAATAGAGTTAAAGAGCACATGTAAATAAATAATTTAACTATTAGATTGTTTATATGTTAATTTTATTTGTACTATCTAAAAATATATATTTTTATTTTTTTATTGGTAAAAGGCCAAGGCCTATTTTAAAATTCTAACATCTAGGATGTTAGGGGTAAAGCCCATTCCTAGACCTGGGGTTAACAGAGCAATAATAGGTAGAATATTTCTAACCCTTTCCTTTCCCACTATGAAGTGGAGTTGAACCTATGACCTCAAGGGATGCAAACACCAAGCCCCAACTAACTTTGCTACAAGTGGTGGCTTTGAAATTCTAACCTCTAGGAGGTTAGGGATAAAACCCATTACTATACCTAACTTAATTTGTATTGTAGTAAAATAAACATTATTTATTAATTAGATATTATATTATATTATATTTATATTTTATAATTTCTAATATAAAATATAAAATATGATAATAAATATAACCATTTAATATTGTTCTAAGAATAAATCTATTTTGTATGAAAAGAATATATAGTATATAATAATAATTTTGTGTGATGCAACAAGATGACTTCCATGTTACCTCTCTTATTCACTCCATATCTCTTAATCTATATATCTATCTCTATTTCTCTCTCAATCTCCCTCACTCTCTCACTATTTCTATCAATATCTTTCTATACCTTTATCTCTCTATCTCTCTCCCTGTCCCTCTATATTGTGCTCTCTCTCCCTCTCCCTCTCCCTCTCTATACATTGAGCTAGCTCTCCTTCACTTACCCCTCTCCCTCTCTTTCTCTATATATTGAGAAATCTCTCCCTCACTACCCCCTCTCCCTCCCTCTCTCCCTCCCTCCCCTCCCATTATCTCTCTCCCTCCTCTGCCTATCTTCCTCTACCTATATCCCCCCCTTTCTCTCGCTCCTTGTCTTTATCTCCCCCCTCCCTATCTCTCCTCATCTTTTTCTCACTCCTTTTCAATACCCTATCTATCTCTCTATATCTACATCACTCACCCTTTCTCTTCCCATATATCAATCTCTCTCTCTCTTTCTCTTCCCATATATCTATCTCCTTCTTTCTCTCCCTCTCTCTATCTCCCCCTATTTCCCTCTCCCTTTATCTATCTCTATTTTTCTATCTCTACTTCGATCTATTCAAATAGGCATTCAAGAATAAGTGTGACCGAATTCTCTTGAGGGCTATGCATAAGAACTCCAACTACCTTAGCACTAGCATGGACATTAATATTTAAAGAAAAACACTATGAGATAGCATTTATTTTGGCGCATATAGACCATCCGCCACTAAACGGATTTCAAGGAAACCCCTCTAAGTTGAACTTGGCTCCTTTGGAGGCTCTAGGCTTGAATGCTTCCACTGTGCAGGAGGATACGTCAAGGTGAAAACTCTTTAGGCATTGAGTGTATGGAGGAGTAATGATAGCACAAATTTTGCATAGTTTTTTTAATCTTTCGAGAAGCTTAAAATGTATGAAGGTCTATGCTTTATATTACCTTGGGTGATATAGTTTTTTGTATGGGTCTTGAAAAGACCAAGTGCTGATAAGGTCAAATCTAGCCAACTTATACCCACTTACTACCTGCAATGCAATGTAATATCAAGAAAGGCAGTCAAATGGTGTTAGTTTTCTTCAAGGTTTGAAAAATGATTGGCTCTGATGATGGTAGAAAACATATGTAACTTTTATTTTATTAAAATATAATATATATACGCTATATGCCTTTTACCAAAAAATACATTATAAATAAAATACTTTATTATTAATATATGTATTATTATATAATATATTTATTATTATACTTATTATTATATTTGTTTAGAATGTAATTAAACTTGTATGATCATTTTATAATTATTATTATCTTAAAGTATATCATTATATTATATTATTCTATTATATATTATAGTACTATGATAATAAAATAGTTATATGTTATTATATATTTATTATTATATTTATTATTATTATATATGTTTATTATGTAATAAAATTATTATTATTATTTTTTAATAATCATTACTTTAAGCTATATTATATTGTTTTATTATATATTTATTATTATGTAAATAAATTTATATTATTATTTAATAATTAATATTATATTAAACTATAAATTAAATATTAGTTTTAGAATATTACTATTATTAAATTATTTTATTGTTATTATATTTTATTATACTATTATACTATTTTGTTATGTTATTATAGTATTATTATGATGTTCAAGGTATTATGTTATGATATATTTATTATTGTTTTAATATTATTATATATGTTTATAATGTAAATAAATTTGTATTATAATTTTATAATTATTATTATACTAAATTATATTATATTATATGATAATATATTATATTTAATTATAATATATTATATTATGTTGTATTAGTATATATTTATTATTATGTAAATAAAATTATATTATTATTATATTAAATTGTAATTGATATATTATTTTTAAAATATTATAATTATTAAATTATTTTATTGTTATTATACTATTATATTATTTTGTTGTATTTTTTTTGATAAAAGGTAAGAATTATAAACTATTAATATTAATATAAAGTGAAAATACCTAGATACATACCAGAACCATTTGAGTTTATAGATGAAGTATTACTATGGGACTAAAACTAGACAAAATGTCCCATGTAATCATGCAAAGATGCAAAGAGGCTGAAACATAGCATAAGGCTCAAGATGAAGAGTAAATAAAAAACCAAAAATGGTAGATTTGAATAGGTTCTTGGGTGAAACTCTCACACAATGTTAGGTGAGCCATTGAAGTCCAATATCCATTGGATATCAAAAATTGGCTCCAATTTGTTAACTTTCTTTAGGAAACCACACCCCATGCACATCCCTACTCTATGTTATGACAATGTGACAGTGTGAAAGTTTCCAAGGAAAGGGAGCCATTAAATGCTTCTAGTCACCACACACCCATGCTAGAAATCCTATGGCCTTGGGACACTAATTCCAAGCCTTACCAAAGCCAAGATTCTTCTATCCCTTTGAGGTTTTCCTTTTAAACAATTTAGAGGCCAGTTCCTTCACCAATTCCTTTTGCTCACCAAGGTCAAGGAGGGAAGCCACAAAGTATAAATTAATAACCATGTTAATTCTATAACTCTGAGTAGCCCTAATAAAATTGGTGCCTAGGAACATCTTCACTACTTTTTAAGTCCCTACAAGTTGGGTATTTTATTATAACCTTCAAACATTCATCTTTTATAGCTCCTACAAAGGCCATCTTGTGCCATGAGAATTTGAGGTGGATAGGGGCATCCATATTAAGCATGTGTGCCCATAAATTATCTGAAAAAGGATAATAAAGGTATAAAATTGCTGCTTTAAATAGAGCGAACATCCACAACCTCCCATGCTTCAAGTGGGGGGAATTATTTCAAAAATATTTCTCAACAGAACTGTTTTGATGATGTTTTCTGCACAAAAACAACTCATATAGAATATGGAAATCCTATCTCTCTTGAAAGGTAAATCTCTATCAGCAAGCCTCAAGATATAACCCCAAGGTCTCTAATGTCAGGTCTTGACAATGCATAAACAACTTAGTGATCAATGTGAAAATGCTGGTAATCACAATGGGACCTTACTACAAGAAAAATACCGAGTCTTCAATTTATCAGATCTAGCAATATGATGATACTTCAATCCTACTTCTAACCCAATGATAAAAGAAATAACAAAAGATAAGGGTTTCAAAGAGACTTCTAGATTAAACACTAAACCTAAGATTAACAATGCAAATGAAAAACACTCGAAATGGACCAATCCCTCAGAAACTGATTTCTACTTGACCTAGATGCATCTGCAATCTTATAGAAATAGTGTAATCTTCTAAGGTGTTAAATATTTTCAGATCATGAACATTCAGTCAAAAAACCCTATTGCAATTGAAATGAATAAACCTTCACAATTGAACTAACCACAATGAATATAAAAGTCCAAACTAACTTTGCAAAGCAATTAACAATCAACTAGTAGAAAAAAGTATGGACCAAGGATTACTGCAACACTTCAAATATCAAGCCATAAACATCATTAAATCAAATCTAATCCTAGATATCCAAATATCAATCTTCCTTAAAGAAATTTCAAAGATAGAATAACAAGAACCATCCAAGATAAATCAACACAAGAGAATTCACCAAAAGCACAATGTCTCCAATTGTATTGAATCACCCAAAGTAGAAACAATTCCAGTATTTTGTTACAACACTTGCTTGAAAATTGACTAACTTCTAACTCTGCCCTACTGCTTAGTTCGCTCTGGCTCAAAACTTTCTATCTATTTCTTCTAGCCCTTACAAATGAGGAAAAATTCCATATTTATAGAAACCCCCCAAAACATGTTGGCCTAGTTAGGGTTTTACAATAATAATTGGCCACAAAACAAGTCGGCCAAGAGAAATTCAAAATAAAATAAAATATGAATTAAATGCTTGAACTTCATCCAAGTCAGCCTAGGATCTCCAATGCAGCTCAGACCAATGCATGCAAAATAATAGGGAAGCACAAATCTCGATGTAGCCCATCATTAATTATCTTCCCCTTTGTCTTTATTTTGATCCATCCTATCATGCACCATCAAAAGCACCTTGTCCTATTTTCCTTGGACTGCTCCAGCGATTTATCCTAGTCACCCTTATATGTTTGATATTTATCAATAACAACAATGTAAGTGGCCACATCATCTAATTGGTGTTCAATAACAAGATCATCATTAGCTAGAGCATAAACATCTTTCCACCACTTCCTCAAGTGGTCTAAGCTCAAATGCTTAAGTGCAATCTTCCTTCTCCCTACCATTATCTCAAAGAAAGCAATGCATCCATTATAAACACTCGTTAGGTTATCTTCAATTTTCCTCCTCTACTTGTAGATCTTTCTCAAAAGCTTCTGCCTAATTTGCAAAGCTTCAAACCATTCCCAAGGTTTGGCAGCTCTAGAGGAAGGGAGAATTCCATCACTCACAAGTTTATCCTTGGTATACTCCATGATGGTTTTGGTTTTTTGCAACAAGAGATATATATATTCTATATCTCAAGCTAATAACTCTTTCAACCAATCTATCGCCCTTATAGCATCTCCTCCAGTTGAGAGAATGTCCTTGATAACTTCTTTTCCTTTAGATTGCACCCCTTGTAACCAAATTATAGTAGAAAGAGTGGTAGATTTCATCCTTTCTAGCTCAGTGATAGTCTCTTGGGGTAGGAGATTTGTAGCAAAGGACAAAGAACCAATGGATTGCAAGGGTTTCATCATATCCTCCAAACATTTCCTAAGTTTTTCATTCTCTTTCTTCAGCTCCTGCTGAGTTTGGACTTCCTTTCTTAATCTACCTAGGATGACTGCGCTAGAACCCTCATATTATTCAATGTCTTGCTCCATAGAGGTGGATCCTAGGTTGATGGTCAGCAATTTATAATCCTTTGTAGTTACATCATCCCTATTCTTATTCAGGGCAGGAGTGGCAATGTGGACAACCCTATTGTTTACTGCATCTCTTTCAATTTGAGAAATAACCTTGGCCTTCTTCTTTCCTTTATCATTTCCTATTTTAGCCAGCAATTCATCCCAATTGGGTGGGGTATCTTCAACAACAAACTATTTTCTCTTTATTTCCTTATCCAACCAATCGGGAATAGTGGATTCTAATTGTATTTCACTCTGTCCTACTTCCTCTTGCTGACCTTCATTCAAATTTTGCTTCTTAGGAGTCTCATCTGCCTTATTCTCCTTTTCTTCAACATGTTCCTCCCTGTGCTTAGGTGATGGAACCTTCTCTAATACTTCCTTTCTTTGAGGAGATTTAACTCCTTCAGTTCTAACTAGTGAATCCTCATATGTGACCAAGGGAGACTACATTACTTTCTCTACTTTTGCCTCAACATTATAAAGCTCACCCTCATGAAATTCTTCTCCTTCTAGGCCTTGATGATCTTAGCCTTCTCAGATTCACCTAGTTCTTCATTTTGAGCTTCAGGGACATCATCATGTTGTTCTTCATGAGAATTAGCTGAAGGAGGATCTTTCTTTGGCACACTATCTTTAGGAGCAGTCCTTGACTTCCTTGTATACACCTTTTTCTTTTCTCCTGAACTCTCTACACTTACCACAAGTGGATCTACTTCTTCTCTTACCTTAGAGATTGCTTTCTACAACAGTCTTACAATTCTTCTTCTTTTAGGCACAAAAGCACTAACCTCAAGATCCTGCTTTTCAGTTGCCTCCTTTCCAGACTTCTTAGTCCTTGAAGGATGCCCCCTTTTCTTAGCAATAAAATTTCTCTATTTTTCTATTTCTTGGGCTTCCTCCACTTGAACACCCTTAATCTTGATTTTAAAAGGAGAACCCACCTTGTCCTTACCCTTTGGATCCTACTCAGCTGACTGGATCCATTATCTGTCCCAATTCCCACATCTTATGCCTTAGCCACAACTTGGTATACTTGGTGACTGGATCCATTATCTGTCCTAATTCTGTCTTTTATTCTTGTAGTCAATCTATTTCACCAATTGGCCTATCCTTAACTACCTCATAAGCATGGCCTTGAGTTAGGTCCATGTCATCTTCCCTTTGATCTAGAACTGCTTTTACATTAAACAATCAGACTGATTCATTTGGAAGGCGATAAAATTTCTTATTTCTAACTTCATACTGATCACTACAGTTGACCTAGTAGTCTTCCAAATTAACCTTGTGGCTATATTCTCGACTAGCCTTCTATTGTGCTTCACCTGTTATATCAAATCTAGATCTCTTGGAATGGAAGGAGAAACCAAGAGCACTCATCTTCTCCTTTGAAGCCTGAGCTAAACTAATAGAAGGGCATGCCTCTCTAGTGCCTATCCTCAAAGGGAAGTCTCCACTAAAGCCAATCTTATGTTTTTCCATTTTGACAATAGCATCAAAATCACATATCTATCTAGTAACTTCCAGAAGTAAAATATGATCAATGGGATACCTTGGAAGCTTGTATGGAGCCCTTTGGCATCCATCAATCCTGATGTATGAGAAGGTTGGAAATTGAATGAACCAAACCCCATATTTCTTGACGAGCTCCTTAGCCTGATCCAAAATCCTCAAATGTTCTACACCCCAAAGCAATCTAGTGATATGCATGGTGAATGCATCATTCACCCTCCTGTAACTCAAGCCTCCCTAGTGCAATTGAGGTTAAACCTCATAAATTACATCCTGTCCAAAAATTCCCCTGGTACTCAATCCCTTGTACGGATGAAATCTTGCAAGTGCATAGACTAAGTAGGAAGTCATGGTGAAGGTCTTCGTTCGCAGCACATTGCATAATTGCTCATCAATCACCTACTTATAACACCTTCGCAATGATAGCTGATCTTTTCCTGTTCCATCCTCATGATAACATGACACATCCAATTTTCAAACATACCTGCACTGTTTAATCCAACCACCCTGTGAAGAAGAGTGATGGCATCATAATACTCCTTGAACTTTTCTCTAAATAGTTGTTTTTGTAATTTTGAATAGTGAGATTTGTGCTTCTCCAACTAGGAATTGATAAGCTATTGTGATTTAACAGTCTCCTCTTCATAGTACTTTTTAGTCGCTTCCATGTTGAATGCCACCACATGAGATCTATCTGGCATATCAAAGGTATGAGCTATGCAGACATGATTGAAATTTGCCACAATCCTCCCTTGGGGACCAAATATTCTCTAAGTATCACTGTCATAACATCTAGAACACTCAAGAACCAATTCATAACATTGCATTATAGAAAGAAAGCCAGCTACATGTGCCAATCCTAATTCCAACATTCTTGTAGCCACCAAAGGAAGATCCTGTGCTGCCATTTTGCCTTTGAACTCCTCATAGTCCCATAGTCCAACGTTCGTGTTAGTCACCTCTGACCAGATAGAGGGAACCTTTCTATCTGAGATTATTCTCTTGATGTCCATCTTAATCCTTTCTACTTCAGATACGAAAGATCCCTCCATGTCACCCTTAGATTTTCTAGCTACTAGCTTGCTAGATTCTGCCTACACTCCAGAAAGGAATCCATAGTAAAGATCACACAAACAAAGGTTAATCAATCAAAATCATCATTCAAATGAATCCCAGATAAGCAAGGTGTCATTGAATCTTCAAATAAAATGATCATATTAGAGTTCAGGTTTTAGGTCCACCCGCGGAATCCAAGCCAGGGAGGAATTTTAGAGAATTCTAGGCCAGGCAGATTCCAGTGGAATAAACATGAAAACACCTACTACCAACTTAATCCGATCATTATCAATCAAGGAACAACATATGAGATCTCAAAACAACACCAATTAATCATAAAATGTATAATCATCCATTAACAAGTCATGTTATTTCATATTTCTTCACATTCCATCAGATTCTGGGAAAATCCACATGGGACATATTTCCGTGAAGGAGGAGATACTCTGCCAAATTTCAAAAAAACCAGGGAAGATAGAATTTCAGGAAAATCTAGAGTCACAGGAAATCCGCAAAGAAGATGGATCTCTAAAAAATAGTGGATTCTAGGAAAACAAAGGAGACAAGGACAATCAGGCAAATCCTGAGATGAGTGAAAAACCCAAACTTTGGCATCCAATCACGATTCGACCCAAATTGATGGATCGATCATAAATTTCAAGAATTTAGGCCTGAGACAAGTTTGATATGGGCCCTCTACATATTTTCTTTGAATTTTAGGCCTAGTCAAGAAGAAAATTAAGGAAAAATGGTGATGCCCTAAGTATCAAACCCTACAGATCTACCATTGATGGACTGGCAAGCTCAAGATTCAATCATTTCAACTACTAAATCCTTACTAGGGTATTCACAACTCACAAGCAATTTATCTCCTAATGCAAGAAAATGAACAATCTTAGAAACTACTTAGGAGACCATAAATCAAACCATATCATGCAACCCTAGCACAAACTCACAAAACCACAAAAATTTGAACCTTGAACAAACAAAAAACACCAAAGCACCGCTTACATTTATCAATCGAAAGCAAGGCAATCACATACGTACCATTTGATGAAGTAGAAACCAAATGTGGCAACAAATATCAGTTGAATGGTGTCCAACAAAGAACATCAACAAAAATGCACATGAAATTTCCCCCAAAGACAATAACTTACTAATCAAATGCCTCAAATCAAGTCTAACACTCTAAGAATGCACCCCTCAGCTCAATCGAACATAGACAACAAAGCATAATGGAACCAAAGACCTCAAAGATCAATTAAATACAACCCTCACTAATAGTACGAATGAACATTAATGCTGCCGATAAGACAGCCAAGAAAAACTAGGAAACTGACAACATGACAAAATTTAGAAAAATGTAGCCCACGCAGAACTCCGTGAATACCAAACATTCCCGAACCACAGTGTTTAGCCGGAGTCTGAGCAGGATTTGGGAAAATCCAACAGGGGTGGAAAATACCAGACTCAGGTAAAAACCTGAATTTTGCCCAAAACATAATGTTTTCAATGTGTAACTTAGGGGAATCACTTAGGCAAGAAAGATAAACATTTAGGCTCATGCCAAAACAAGATAAATCCTCAAAATTGAAGGGTCAAAACACCAAGAGTGAAAGCAAAAGAGAGTCCCTGCTTTCAGCGGGGAGTGTTTGCAAAAATTGTACAACAAATGGCAACTCTACTGGGAAATGCTCTAGAGCATTTGATGACGAACATGAATCATGATCCTAGAATCTTTGGTTTTAGTCTCACTATCAAACAAACAAATCAAAATGCAAAGATTAAGGAATCAGAACCAAAGGGTAGACTGAACCTTCCATTAGCTGAAAATCCAAGTGTGTGCATATGAGTTCATTTCCCTCCTTAAGCTATTGTAGAAACCAAGATCAGTCAGGATAGGCTACATAAAGATTCTAACTTCAAAAGCAACTTGGATAGAGCCTCGCTGCCAGTCAGGCATCTATAGCCCCGACGAGGTTATTGCTGTGACTCTCCCAAACATAGCTCTATTGCCAGTCAGGCATCTATAGCCCCGATAGAGAGATTCAGATACTCCTAATAGATTGAATTCATTTTATTTTCAATATTTTCTATTTTTCTTTCTTTTGATATTTCTTTTCTTTGTCACTTTTCATTTCAACCCGTGAACAATGAAGTTCACAGTTAGTGTTGAGAACCATAGTGGCACTGAAGCAGACATAGGATTTTTCACTTGACAAAACTTCACAAGGAACCTACGACAACACCAGGATTCTTAAGATGTATGAAAGATATAAGATTTCAGAATACTTCAAATTCAAATCGAAACCAGTGACCCATCTTCTATAAATCAAACATTTATACTCCTTGACAATAACAAGGACTTCAACGATCCTTTCAAGACACAGGACTAAAGTCCACCAATGAAATACTTAGAACAGTCCCAGATAAAGGGACTTCAATCATCTTCTATAAATGAAATACTTAGACACATGATATATTTTCCATGCAGGTGCAACACATCTAGAAGAAAACAAGAAAACCTCCAAAGTAAGAGTAGAGCAAAAAACACACCAAACTGAAAGGAAAAGAGCTAAAAACAACTCAAGAATGGAAATCATGCTTCAAATACTACCCATTGGTAGGTAGTAGGATATCCTCCCCAGTGAGAGTTTTCAAATGAAAAGCATTATCTCCCAGGATTTCTGAAATCTTGTAAGGGCCAAGCCAAAGTTTATCAAATTTTCCATGCTCCCCCTTACGGTCATGGGCTTTATCCTAGTAAAAAACCAAGTCAAAAATACTAAAAGCTTTTACCTTGGGTCTTCTATCAAACCATCTTTTGACTACCCCCTAATGTTTGGAAAATTTTTCCTGGGCTTCTTCTCTTTTTCCTTAAGGTGTAACAATTCAACAAGTCTGGCCTCATGTTTATCCCCCTCATCATAATATTCATTAATGAACTGTAAGGTGGGGATTTTTAATTGAATAGGAAACATAGGCTCTAACCCATAAACTAGGTGGTAAGGGGATATTCCTATGGAAGTCTTATGTCTTGTACGATCTTCCCAGAGAGAAAAACTAAGCTAGGTGTTCCAATCCTTCATATTTCTTTCTAATAGCTTGCGAATAATAGTCAGGAGATTTTTATTGGAAGACTCAGCCAAACCATTACCCTGAGGGTAATAATTGGATGCAAACTTAATGATAATTCCATGATCAAAGGCCCAATTAGAAAACTTCAATGATGCAAATGCAGGACCATTATCACAAACCAAAGACATAGGACATCCAAAATGATTGATAATACATGATTCGATGAAATTAATTACCACCTTAGAAGTACATTGCTTGCAAGCAAGGGCCTTAGTCCATCTTGTAAAATAATCAGTGACAATAAGGATATACCTATTACCTACAAAGGAAGGCAGATTGATTGGACCTATGAAGTCCAACCCTCACTATGCAAAAGGTTTTACCTCAAAGACTGGTTGGAGTGGGAGTGTTGCATACTTCTCTCTAGTTGCTGCAGTCTGACACACATGACAAGTTCTAACATGGTTGTGTGTGTCCTTGAATAGTGTAGGACAATAATAACCAGCTCTCAGAATTTGGTTCGCTATAGAAGGTGTTGATCCATGGCTTATACCATATCTGTCATGAAATTTCAACATTACCCTTTCAGATTCTTCCTTTCCTAGGCATCTTAAGTAAACACCCTCATGATTTTTCCTATATAGAAAAACTCCCTTTAGCATGAAACTGACATTCTTTAAGCACAATTTTCTTCTGTGTACTGCATTAAGATGGTCAGGGCAGCTTTGAGTCAGGAGATAGTGAATGATGTCATCATACCATTCGCTAGGAGAAACATCCTCTAGATTGTAATGTTGGGCTGCAAGATCAGGGCCTATCTTTGTCATTGTCTTTGTAAGTCCTTTCCCTCTTACCAACTTCATGGGATGAATCTCAATGTTGTATTCTTGTAACATAGTTACCCACTTAGCTCTGTGCTCTCCTAGCTCATTCTGCATCAACAACTTGACTGTAGGATTAGGAACTATAGAAAATACCTTGTTTCTGAGGATATAGTATCTAAACTTCTTTACAGCCCTAACTAAGGCATAAACCTGCTTTTCCACACTTGGGTACCTCATTTTTGCATCCTTCAATGGTGCACTCATGAATGCTATGGGATGTTCATTTCCTTGGTCAGATATTTGAGTGAGCATAGCAGCACAAGAGTGATCAGAAGCAAACAAATATATATAGAATGGTTTAGCATAATCTGGACTCACCAAAATAGGAGCTTCAGCAATAGCCCTTTTTATCTCTGCAAATGCTTCCTTTTCTTTTGCATTCCATTCAATTTTGGCCTCCTGCTTCAACATTGCATTAAGTGGCTTGACTATTTCTGCGAATCTAGTGATGAACTTCCTCACAAAGTTGATCTTTCCAAAGAATGATTTCATTTATTTCTTGCTAGTAGGTGGTGGGATCTTGAGTATAGCTTCCACTCATTCAAGATCAATAGAAATTCCTTTCTCAGAGATAACATACCCCAACAATTTACCCTTTGTAACTCTAAAGATGCATTTCTTTGGATTGAGAAATATACCAAACTCTCTGCATTTTTGAAACACCTTGCACAAATCTATGATATGATCACCTCTCTTCTTGGAAAAGACTGTCAGATCATCCATATAAATGATTATGCACTTACCAATTATGTCTTTATAGGCAATGTCCATGGCTCTTTGGAACGTGGCTCCAGAATTAATCAAGCCAAAGGGCATCCTCTTGTAGGAAAAAGTGCCCCACTTGGTGGTGAAAGCAGTCTTATGCCTGTCCTCATACTACATCATGACCTGGTTGTATCCTGAAAAACCATCCAAGAAAGAAATCATGTGAGATCCATTGACAATCTGGAGTACTTCATCTAGCGAGGGTATTGGATAATTATCCTTTTCTGATGCTCTGTTAAGGTTCCTGAAATCTACACATAGCCTGATTTCACCATTTTTCTTCCTAACAGGAACCAAATTCGCAACCCAGGTTGAATGTCTTACTGGAAATATGATTCTTGTAGATAGTGTTTTTTGCACTTCCTTTTGTATTATGGGTTCTAGTAAGGCATTAATTGGACATTGCCTCTGTCTGAAAGGTTTTGCTCTTGGATTGAGAGGGCTAGTATGAGTTATGATTGATGTGTCATAGGTCTTTAAGTCTTCATAACTCTAGGCTATCACATCTGGATATCTATGTAATGCATCGATTTTTCCTTTCCTTTCTGCTAGAGTGCACACTTTACCAATGAAGACATTTTTGACATCATACTAAGTCCCTATATTATACTTGTCACATTGTCCACTGATGGACTCTTTCTTAGAATCCTGTTCTTGATCCCTGACCTTGTCCAGATCAAAGATCATTTTTATTTGCTCCATTCCTCTGGGAATAGTATTGGTCTTCAGATTAATTACCCCTTCCAAATCCATCGCTGCTTCTTGGAGTTTAGTTTCATCAATAATTTGATAAGAAAAGACATCTAAGCTTTTGATAAAATCCAGAATATTCTTGTCATCTTCAAATACCTAAAAGTTGTTAATGTTGTCAGTTACTAAAGGTACTGGGGTCAGTTTCCCCATAAACTTCTTCAATCCAGAAAGAGACAGAGGTTGCAATGTACTAGCTTCTTGAGCAAGAGAGTCGGCTATTTGATTTTTACATTATGGAATCAACTGAATATTGAAGGCATCAAATCCTTCAATAAGGTCCCATACTCTGTGTCTATAGTTTGTCATTCTTCTATCATGACAAGAGTATTGTCTCCTAACTTGCTTAACCACTAGCTCAAAATCCTCAAAGAATTGTAAAATCTTAACCTTTTTCTTTAATTCCATTAACAACCCATGAACCAAAGCCTCATATTCTACTACATTATTCGTTCAGTGAAATTGAAGTCTATGAGTAGCAAAGAAAGTCTTACCTCTTGGACTGATTAACTCAAATCTTGCCCCAGCTCCTTGTTTTGATTTGGATCCATCAAATCTTAAAGTCCAAAGACCAACAACTATAGACTTCCTTGCAGTATCTCTTGCATTGTGGCTGCTGGATGGTTCTTCAGAAAGCATCACCCTTTTCCCTTTGGTATCCTCTTGGACATTTTGGATATTAATTTTAACTGCTGGAGTGGGGTTGATACATTTCTATATTTGTTCCAATGCAGCCTGGCACAAGCAACAGTCCAATTCTGAATGGGAAGCATTATGCACCCTGCACCAATCGGGCAAGAGTAGTTCTCCAAAGTTCATTCCTCTACCCAACTTAACCTAATCTTCAATGCACTTCTGAATGAATTCTTGAAAACTTTCTAGCAAACCCAGCTGACTATCTTTTGGATCATCATCATTTTTAACTAGTTCCACCAAGGCTTCAGTATTACTAGATTCTATTATGAGATCAGTAGACATTGTATGCAACATGAGGACTTCCTCTACATCTAAATCCTCAAAAGGGGCTGCAAGCACATAATTACCCATACTTACTTTTGATATTAGGATTTCATTGGAGGTATTCTAATATTCTGTTATCATGTATTTCATTCTAGGTTCTCTTTCAATTCTAATCTGGTTTGGCACTCCCTTCCAGGGAAGCCACATGTGAGAGTGATTAGTCGAGACATATTCATTCAAGGTCATGGTGAAGTCTCTTCCCAAGATTAGGCCATAAGCATCAGGTATGTCACCAACGCATAATAATAATAACCTACTGAATTCTAGGATCATAAGCAATTTGCATATGAATCATATTTAACTCCCCTACAACATTGACTTCAGTCCTATCCAATTGTGTAACTTTATTTTGGGAATCAGTAGGAGTAATACCCATAGCTCTACAGACACCAAAAGGCATAACATTGGTTGAAGCACCAGAATCCAGCAAACAATTATGCAAATTCTTACTAAATATACGAACATAAATCAGGAATGGAGGAGTGTCTGTCTTCCCTTGAAACAAATTTAAGGGAGTATCTACTTGAGCAACTTGAGTTTTGTCCTTGTCCTTTCCCTTATCTCCAGGAGGCATGTGGACTTGATTACGAATTTGATTTTTCCTTCCTACCGATTGAGAACTAGATGCTCTATTGACACTTTCACTAACTGATTTATCTTGTGACATGGAATTTGCATTATAAGCTCCTAGAACTATGTTCCTAATGGTTGAAAATCTTAATAACTCAAATGCAGAGAGGCTTACCTTTAGTTTTCTAAGTTCTTCAACAACATACATGGCCAATTGTTCCTCACTCAGATTAGCAGGGGTCTCCTTTGGATATTCCATCACCTTGTCCTTGTTCGCATCAATACCTCTCCCTTTTGGCAGGTCCATGTGTCCTTGATCCTGAGATAAATATTGCCTAGAAACCTGAGGAAGTGATAGATTATTGCTGGCATTAGGATTTGGAGGCATAGTGAAGTTGTTAGGTGGAATGGAAGTAGTGAAGGGGCCTCCAGCCTATGGACGTCTATATGGAAATTTTCTTAAATCATACTTCTTGATAGGTCTCTGGAATGTCTGTACTTCTTCAACATAAGCCTCTTCTTCATCCCTAGGGCCATTGCCATTCACTGGATTCTCATCAAATAACTAGGTTATTTCATCTCCATTGCATACTTGGTCTGCCTCTTCCTTCAACTGGCCAGATTCCTCTTCAGGTACATTCTCCTTACTTTGTGGAAAAGGAGCATGATTCAGTACCAACACTGATGAATCATAAGGAGTAGAAGGTACCATTTCCTAACTACCTGAATTGTTCTCCACTTCGTACTCAAAAATTGAAGCTGTCGTCTG
Organism: Sequoia sempervirens; assembly: GCA_007258455.2. Lineage (NCBI taxonomy): Eukaryota > Viridiplantae > Streptophyta > Pinopsida > Cupressales > Cupressaceae > Sequoia > Sequoia sempervirens. The sequence goes on along the minus strand of VDFB02281492.1, from coordinate 455,628,089 downwards.
GAACTCTTGACAATCTAAC
>VDFB02281492.1:455581155-455627970 GCA_007258455.2 Sequoia sempervirens | reverse complement strand
AAATCCTTCAAAAACAAATGTCACCCTCTATAGATTATGATGCCTCCTTGCATAATTTTTGAGTACTAATAAATGAAATTGGATGAGTACATATTGAAAATTGACATACAAAGAGATTCAAGAGATGGCTTTCTATATGTGGATCTCACACATATCTGGTATATAAATTTTTTCCCCAAATACATCTACCACTTTCAAACACATAAAGAGAATAAAAACACCTCAAATATGTGTAATCATGGACACTATATTTCTACGCCTCTTTCATTTTATGTAATGGATTGGATTTCATTGCCAATTGGAATTTAGTTAAGGAAGTATTTTTACTTTTTGGGGGGAATGCACATTTTTGGTTTTGATGATTTTATTTGAAAAAATTTCATGTTTAAACATTGTGATATGGAGAGGTAGTGAAGTTTTATTTTGAGTTTTTGTACACTTAACTCTTGTGTTGAAGTCTACTAGCTAAATGTTTGACCATTATGGTTACATTGTTCTTTGTATTCAAATTAACAAAACAATTAGGTCCTAATATGTAGTTAAGTTGAAAGTCATTTGGTATATTGGATCTCTATTGAATCACTAAAATCAAATAAAATTTGCATAGCTTTACTTTGTCAAGTTTTTACTCCTCGGTTTCACATTAAGACATCATTAGGTTATGAGAGATACCTTGTTTGAGGTCCAGATCTCAATTATTTATGAATGGGATTCGCATTGTTGTTGCAATAATTTGATTAAGTTGAAACCCTAGCATGATGTAGGCTTTGCTTTAGAGTTGTATTTTTTAAGCTCTATTAAATCCTAAACTTTTTAGTGTATGATTTTGAGTTATATGACATGTTTTGTGATATTAGTGCTTATTCTTTGCTTGACTTGTAATATAATGTTTATGTTTTGGAATTCAAAGTATACTTCTAAAAAATATTTTAGCAATGTTAGTAATGAATTTATGGAATAATCTTCTGTAGTTTTGAGAATGTCTAGTTAGAGTGGAAGGATTTTCTTTCGTAGGACAAGAATTCATGGGGTAGGGGTCAAGGATGCTAAGGTTCTTAATATTAAAGAGGTACTAAGACAAATCATTTTTGAGATTTAAGGGAGTTGGAACCCTTGTCTTTTAGAGGATGAAACCCCCCTTCTTCCCCACTTAACCCTAATGTAAATATTGGCTTAGGGAGGGATAAATTAGTTTCACATTGAACCTCAAGTTGGAACACAATTTATTTAGCATATCAAGCTGTCTTGAATAACTCAGACAATCGAAGGCCTATAGAAAGTAACCCAATATTTCCTATTTCCCAATATTCTATTTGCACACAAAATAAAATATTTGCAACTACTACAATGTGTGGTGTTTTAGTAGTTCATGATACTATGAAACCTAAGATGATTTTTGACTACTTTAATATAGTGGTCACCCTTGTTTAACATTACCCTAAATAAAATGAATATGTCATGCCTCATACTTCCAATCTTGCAACTCTATCCTCATTTGAAAGAACTTGGTCTTCATTTATTAATCCTGACATTACTAGAATGAAAAAGAAAATTAAGGTGGAAACCGATGTAGAAGGATGACCAACCTTAGGTTAGGCGTATTTCATTATCAGAATAGTGAGATTTTAGTCCAAGCTATGTGAAATGTGTTCCAAGAAATCTATCTAAAATTCCACCTACAAATCCACCACCATTACTCAAATGAATTAGAATACTAAGATTATCATTATATGAGAAAAATGGAGGAAAAATAAATTATAAAGGTAAGCAAATACTCCAAAACCATATATTTGAGAAAAACTCAAAGAGAAGACAAAAATATTGAGAGAAACACCTTGATAAATATTTTAGAGGCAATTGTTGCCTTTGCATTCAACTTTACAAATTGACTATAATTCCTCAAGGAAAAAGGGAAGATTGATATAATTTGAATAGAGGAAGCTCAATTGTACACATTGTGGAAATTGCATTGATACGTGGCCACACTAGATGGTTTCAACAGAGCATAGTTTGACACGTACTAATTGTTGTTTAAAGCTCTTGGGTTTGGTGGTCATAGTGGCTTGTGATTACAATATTATTTTGACTTGTCTTATCCCTTTTGTAGAGATAAAAATAGTTTTTCTTAAAGAAATGAATCATTCTAAAAATACTTTATTTTAATCAATATGAGTTTTTACGATTTTTTATTCTAATTAATATAATTTTTACATTGTTGAAATTTCATTATATCTACAATAATATATATTTATGTTATTTTGAATGTCACAATGTATTAGTGTTTATTTGAATATACCACAAACAACGTCATTTGTTAAATGGTTAACCAATTAGTCTCATGTACTACACAAATGAATGTAATAAATAGACCAAATTTTTTCCCTAATTGAGCTTCTAATATAATATTATGTTTTAATAATACCTAATATAGACATATAAATAATGTATATCTATTATATTAATACTTTATTAATATATTTATAATTTAAATATAAATAAAATAAATAATATACCATAGTGTATATGGATGGGGTATGTGCAGGATCGTGATGGGCCAAAAAGTGGCGATATGATGGGTTTTTGTAGGGTATGTGGCTGGCAACTTTTTTTTACCCAAAATTGATGAAACAAAAAGGGTTTTTAGAGGAGATTCTCAGCATTCCACCAATATAAATTATTTTTTACTTTGAATTTAATAAATAATTATTATTTATTTTCTATTTGAATTACAACTAAAGTCTTGATTGATAGGTTGATTGAAAAACATCTATAGCTTTCAAATGGTATCACATTTTTTTAATCCAAAACATGCAATCACATTCTATGCTTCGCATAATATAGGATTAAAAAAAAAGAAATGAATTTCATGAAGTTTTGACCAAGTTAAGGTGATTAGACATACTATTTTTTTAATTTTTAAAAATTTATAATAAAAAATCATATTTAGTATTGCATGACATTATAAAAAATATGCATCACATCGGGACATGATATCTACTTTCTAAAAATATTATAAAAAAATACTATCATTTTATTGTAGTTGGGTGGTCGAGACAAACACCTGCTTCTTATTTTTCACAATTTTAGGAAAAGTACTACTAAATTGAAATTTCAAATTTTCACCAAATAGATTTGTTTTAAAATAAACCTAGTAGTTTAGAAACTACATTTAATTTTATACAAATTTTATTGTTACATATTTTTGAAATAATATAGATAACTTATTCAATTTTTTACGTCAAGTTAGTTGCCTTACTCTGATTTTTCTAATTTTTTTTGCCACTTCAGGGCCTATTTTTTCCATGATGATCCTGCACATACCCTATGTATGTATGTATATTTATATGTATATCTATAATAGATATACATATGCATATGCATATACATATACATATACATATGCAAATATATATATGTATATTAAATAATATTATAATAATACAATAGAGTTAAAGAGCACATGTAAATAAATAATTTAACTATTAGATTGTTTATATGTTAATTTTATTTGTACTATCTAAAAATATATATTTTTATTTTTTTATTGGTAAAAGGCCAAGGCCTATTTTAAAATTCTAACATCTAGGATGTTAGGGGTAAAGCCCATTCCTAGACCTGGGGTTAACAGAGCAATAATAGGTAGAATATTTCTAACCCTTTCCTTTCCCACTATGAAGTGGAGTTGAACCTATGACCTCAAGGGATGCAAACACCAAGCCCCAACTAACTTTGCTACAAGTGGTGGCTTTGAAATTCTAACCTCTAGGAGGTTAGGGATAAAACCCATTACTATACCTAACTTAATTTGTATTGTAGTAAAATAAACATTATTTATTAATTAGATATTATATTATATTATATTTATATTTTATAATTTCTAATATAAAATATAAAATATGATAATAAATATAACCATTTAATATTGTTCTAAGAATAAATCTATTTTGTATGAAAATAATATATAGTATATAATAATAATTTTGTGTGATGCAACAAGATGACTTCCATGTTACCTCTCTTATTCACTCCATATCTCTTAATCTATATATCTATCTCTATTTCTCTCTCAATCTCCCTCACTCTCTCACTATTTCTATCAATATCTTTCTATACCTTTATCTCTCTATCTCTCTCCCTGTCCCTCTATATTGTGCTCTCTCTCCCTCTCCCTCTCCCTCTCTATACATTGAGCTAGCTCTCCTTCACTTACCCCTCTCCCTCTCTTTCTCTATATATTGAGAAATCTCTCCCTCACTACCCCCTCTCCCTCCCTCTCTCCCTCCCTCCCCTCCCATTATCTCTCTCCCTCCTCTGCCTATCTTCCTCTACCTATATCCCCCCCTTTCTCTCGCTCCTTGTCTTTATCTCCCCCCTCCCTATCTCTCCTCATCTTTTTCTCACTCCTTTTCAATACCCTATCTATCTCTCTATATCTACATCACTCACCCTTTCTCTTCCCATATATCAATCTCTCTCTCTCTTTCTCTTCCCATATATCTATCTCCTTCTTTCTCTCCCTCTCTCTATCTCCCCCTATTTCCCTCTCCCTTTATCTATCTCTATTTTTCTATCTCTACTTCGATCTATTCAAATAGGCATTCAAGAATAAGTGTGACCGAATTCTCTTGAGGGCTATGCATAAGAACTCCAACTACCTTAGCACTAGCATGGACATTAATATTTAAAGAAAAACACTATGAGATAGCATTTATTTTGGCGCATATAGACCATCCGCCACTAAACGGATTTCAAGGAAACCCCTCTAAGTTGAACTTGGCTCCTTTGGAGGCTCTAGGCTTGAATGCTTCCACTGTGCAGGAGGATACGTCAAGGTGAAAACTCTTTAGGCATTGAGTGTATGGAGGAGTAATGATAGCACAAATTTTGCATAGTTTTTTTAATCTTTCGAGAAGCTTAAAATGTATGAAGGTCTATGCTTTATATTACCTTGGGTGATATAGTTTTTTGTATGGGTCTTGAAAAGACCAAGTGCTGATAAGGTCAAATCTAGCCAACTTATACCCACTTACTACCTGCAATGCAATGTAATATCAAGAAAGGCAGTCAAATGGTGTTAGTTTTCTTCAAGGTTTGAAAAATGATTGGCTCTGATGATGGTAGAAAACATATGTAACTTTTATTTTATTAAAATATAATATATATACGCTATATGCCTTTTACCAAAAAATACATTATAAATAAAATACTTTATTATTAATATATGTATTATTATATAATATATTTATTATTATACTTATTATTATATTTGTTTAGAATGTAATTAAACTTGTATGATCATTTTATAATTATTATTATCTTAAAGTATATCATTATATTATATTATTCTATTATATATTATAGTACTATGATAATAAAATAGTTATATGTTATTATATATTTATTATTATATTTATTATTATTATATATGTTTATTATGTAATAAAATTATTATTATTATTTTTTAATAATCATTACTTTAAGCTATATTATATTGTTTTATTATATATTTATTATTATGTAAATAAATTTATATTATTATTTAATAATTAATATTATATTAAACTATAAATTAAATATTAGTTTTAGAATATTACTATTATTAAATTATTTTATTGTTATTATATTTTATTATACTATTATACTATTTTGTTATGTTATTATAGTATTATTATGATGTTCAAGGTATTATGTTATGATATATTTATTATTGTTTTAATATTATTATATATGTTTATAATGTAAATAAATTTGTATTATAATTTTATAATTATTATTATACTAAATTATATTATATTATATGATAATATATTATATTTAATTATAATATATTATATTATGTTGTATTAGTATATATTTATTATTATGTAAATAAAATTATATTATTATTATATTAAATTGTAATTGATATATTATTTTTAAAATATTATAATTATTAAATTATTTTATTGTTATTATACTATTATATTATTTTGTTGTATTTTTTTTGATAAAAGGTAAGAATTATAAACTATTAATATTAATATAAAGTGAAAATACCTAGATACATACCAGAACCATTTGAGTTTATAGATGAAGTATTACTATGGGACTAAAACTAGACAAAATGTCCCATGTAATCATGCAAAGATGCAAAGAGGCTGAAACATAGCATAAGGCTCAAGATGAAGAGTAAATAAAAAACCAAAAATGGTAGATTTGAATAGGTTCTTGGGTGAAACTCTCACACAATGTTAGGTGAGCCATTGAAGTCCAATATCCATTGGATATCAAAAATTGGCTCCAATTTGTTAACTTTCTTTAGGAAACCACACCCCATGCACATCCCTACTCTATGTTATGACAATGTGACAGTGTGAAAGTTTCCAAGGAAAGGGAGCCATTAAATGCTTCTAGTCACCACACACCCATGCTAGAAATCCTATGGCCTTGGGACACTAATTCCAAGCCTTACCAAAGCCAAGATTCTTCTATCCCTTTGAGGTTTTCCTTTTAAACAATTTAGAGGCCAGTTCCTTCACCAATTCCTTTTGCTCACCAAGGTCAAGGAGGGAAGCCACAAAGTATAAATTAATAACCATGTTAATTCTATAACTCTGAGTAGCCCTAATAAAATTGGTGCCTAGGAACATCTTCACTACTTTTTAAGTCCCTACAAGTTGGGTATTTTATTATAACCTTCAAACATTCATCTTTTATAGCTCCTACAAAGGCCATCTTGTGCCATGAGAATTTGAGGTGGATAGGGGCATCCATATTAAGCATGTGTGCCCATAAATTATCTGAAAAAGGATAATAAAGGTATAAAATTGCTGCTTTAAATAGAGCGAACATCCACAACCTCCCATGCTTCAAGTGGGGGGAATTATTTCAAAAATATTTCTCAACAGAACTGTTTTGATGATGTTTTCTGCACAAAAACAACTCATATAGAATATGGAAATCCTATCTCTCTTGAAAGGTAAATCTCTATCAGCAAGCCTCAAGATATAACCCCAAGGTCTCTAATGTCAGGTCTTGACAATGCATAAACAACTTAGTGATCAATGTGAAAATGCTGGTAATCACAATGGGACCTTACTACAAGAAAAATACCGAGTCTTCAATTTATCAGATCTAGCAATATGATGATACTTCAATCCTACTTCTAACCCAATGATAAAAGAAATAACAAAAGATAAGGGTTTCAAAGAGACTTCTAGATTAAACACTAAACCTAAGATTAACAATGCAAATGAAAAACACTCGAAATGGACCAATCCCTCAGAAACTGATTTCTACTTGACCTAGATGCATCTGCAATCTTATAGAAATAGTGTAATCTTCTAAGGTGTTAAATATTTTCAGATCATGAACATTCAGTCAAAAAACCCTATTGCAATTGAAATGAATAAACCTTCACAATTGAACTAACCACAATGAATATAAAAGTCCAAACTAACTTTGCAAAGCAATTAACAATCAACTAGTAGAAAAAAGTATGGACCAAGGATTACTGCAACACTTCAAATATCAAGCCATAAACATCATTAAATCAAATCTAATCCTAGATATCCAAATATCAATCTTCCTTAAAGAAATTTCAAAGATAGAATAACAAGAACCATCCAAGATAAATCAACACAAGAGAATTCACCAAAAGCACAATGTCTCCAATTGTATTGAATCACCCAAAGTAGAAACAATTCCAGTATTTTGTTACAACACTTGCTTGAAAATTGACTAACTTCTAACTCTGCCCTACTGCTTAGTTCGCTCTGGCTCAAAACTTTCTATCTATTTCTTCTAGCCCTTACAAATGAGGAAAAATTCCATATTTATAGAAACCCCCCAAAACATGTTGGCCTAGTTAGGGTTTTACAATAATAATTGGCCACAAAACAAGTCGGCCAAGAGAAATTCAAAATAAAATAAAATATGAATTAAATGCTTGAACTTCATCCAAGTCAGCCTAGGATCTCCAATGCAGCTCAGACCAATGCATGCAAAATAATAGGGAAGCACAAATCTCGATGTAGCCCATCATTAATTATCTTCCCCTTTGTCTTTATTTTGATCCATCCTATCATGCACCATCAAAAGCACCTTGTCCTATTTTCCTTGGACTGCTCCAGCGATTTATCCTAGTCACCCTTATATGTTTGATATTTATCAATAACAACAATGTAAGTGGCCACATCATCTAATTGGTGTTCAATAACAAGATCATCATTAGCTAGAGCATAAACATCTTTCCACCACTTCCTCAAGTGGTCTAAGCTCAAATGCTTAAGTGCAATCTTCCTTCTCCCTACCATTATCTCAAAGAAAGCAATGCATCCATTATAAACACTCGTTAGGTTATCTTCAATTTTCCTCCTCTACTTGTAGATCTTTCTCAAAAGCTTCTGCCTAATTTGCAAAGCTTCAAACCATTCCCAAGGTTTGGCAGCTCTAGAGGAAGGGAGAATTCCATCACTCACAAGTTTATCCTTGGTATACTCCATGATGGTTTTGGTTTTTTGCAACAAGAGATATATATATTCTATATCTCAAGCTAATAACTCTTTCAACCAATCTATCGCCCTTATAGCATCTCCTCCAGTTGAGAGAATGTCCTTGATAACTTCTTTTCCTTTAGATTGCACCCCTTGTAACCAAATTATAGTAGAAAGAGTGGTAGATTTCATCCTTTCTAGCTCAGTGATAGTCTCTTGGGGTAGGAGATTTGTAGCAAAGGACAAAGAACCAATGGATTGCAAGGGTTTCATCATATCCTCCAAACATTTCCTAAGTTTTTCATTCTCTTTCTTCAGCTCCTGCTGAGTTTGGACTTCCTTTCTTAATCTACCTAGGATGACTGCGCTAGAACCCTCATATTATTCAATGTCTTGCTCCATAGAGGTGGATCCTAGGTTGATGGTCAGCAATTTATAATCCTTTGTAGTTACATCATCCCTATTCTTATTCAGGGCAGGAGTGGCAATGTGGACAACCCTATTGTTTACTGCATCTCTTTCAATTTGAGAAATAACCTTGGCCTTCTTCTTTCCTTTATCATTTCCTATTTTAGCCAGCAATTCATCCCAATTGGGTGGGGTATCTTCAACAACAAACTATTTTCTCTTTATTTCCTTATCCAACCAATCGGGAATAGTGGATTCTAATTGTATTTCACTCTGTCCTACTTCCTCTTGCTGACCTTCATTCAAATTTTGCTTCTTAGGAGTCTCATCTGCCTTATTCTCCTTTTCTTCAACATGTTCCTCCCTGTGCTTAGGTGATGGAACCTTCTCTAATACTTCCTTTCTTTGAGGAGATTTAACTCCTTCAGTTCTAACTAGTGAATCCTCATATGTGACCAAGGGAGACTACATTACTTTCTCTACTTTTGCCTCAACATTATAAAGCTCACCCTCATGAAATTCTTCTCCTTCTAGGCCTTGATGATCTTAGCCTTCTCAGATTCACCTAGTTCTTCATTTTGAGCTTCAGGGACATCATCATGTTGTTCTTCATGAGAATTAGCTGAAGGAGGATCTTTCTTTGGCACACTATCTTTAGGAGCAGTCCTTGACTTCCTTGTATACACCTTTTTCTTTTCTCCTGAACTCTCTACACTTACCACAAGTGGATCTACTTCTTCTCTCAGCTTGCTTTCTACAACAGTCTTACAATTCTTCTTCTTTTAGGCACAAAAGCACTAACCTCAAGATCCTGCTTTTCAGTTGCCTCCTTTCCAGACTTCTTAGTCCTTGAAGGATGCCCCCTTTTCTTAGCAATAACATTTCTCTATTTTTCTATTTCTTGGGCTTCCTCCACTTGAACACCCTTAATCTTGATTTTAAAAGGAGAACCCACCTTGTCCTTACCCTTTGGATCCTACTCAGCTGACTCCTCGGAAGTAGAATGAGGGTCTAAATCTCCCATCAGATCATAATTGCACTGTACACCTTCATTCTCCAATTCCCACATCTTATGCCTTAGCCACAACTTGGTATACTTGGTGACTGGATCCATTATCTGTCCTAATTCTGTCTTTTATTCTTGTAGTCAATCTATTTCACCAATTGGCCTATCCTTAACTACCTCATAAGCATGGCCTTGAGTTAGGTCCATGTCATCTTCCCTTTGATCTAGAACTGCTTTTACATTAAACAATCAGACTGATTCATTTGGAAGGCGATAAAATTTCTTCTTTCTAACTTCATACTGATCACTACAGTTGACCTAGTAGTCTTCCAAATTAACCTTGTGGCTATATTCTCGACTAGCCTTCTTTTGTTCTTCACCTGTTATATCAAATCTAGATCTCTTGGAATGGAAGGAGAAACCAAGAGCACTCATCTTCTCCTTTGAAGCCTGAGCTAAACTAATAGAAGGGCATGCCTCTCTAGTTCCTATCCTCAAAGGGAAGTCTCCACTAAAGCCAATCTTATGTTTTTCCATTTTGACAATAGCATCAAAATCACATATCTATCTAGTAACTTCCAGAAGTAAAATATGATCAATGGGATACCTTGGAAGCTTGTATGGAGCCCTTTGACATCCATCAATCCTGATGTATGAGAAGGTTGGAAATTGAATGAACCAAACCCCATATTTCTTGACGAGCTCCTTAGCCTGATCCAAAATCCTCAAATGTTCTACACCCCGAAGCAATCTAGTGATATGCATGGTGAATGCATCATTCACCCTCCTGTAACTCAAGCCTCCCTAGTGCAATTGAGGTTAAACCTCATAAATTACATCCTGTCCAAAAATTCCCCTGGTACTCAATCCCTTGTACGGATGAAATCTTGCAAGTGCATAGACTAAGTAGGAAGTCATGGTGAAGGTCTTCGTTTGCAGCACATTGCATAATTGTTCATCAATCACCTACTTATAACACCTTCGCAATGATAGCTGATCTTTTCCTGTTCCATCCTCATGATAACATGACACATCCAATTTTCAAACATACCTGCACTGTTTAATCCAACCACCCTGTGAAGAAGAGTGATGGCATCATAATACTCCTTGAACTTTTCTCTAAATAGTTGTTTTTGTAATTTTGAATAGTGAGATTTGTGCTTCTCCAACTAGGAATTGATAAGCTATTGTGATTTAACAGTCTCCTCTTCATAGTACTTTTTAGTCGCTTCCATGTTGAATGCCACCACATGAGATCTATCTGGCATATCAAAGGTATGAGCTATGCAGACATGATTGAAATTTGCCACAATCCTCCCTTGGGGACCAAATATTCTCTAAGTATCACTGTCATAACATCTAGAACACTCAAGAACCAATTCATAACATTGCATTATAGAAAGAAAGCCAGCTACATGTGCCAATCCTAATTCCAACATTCTTGTAGCCACCAAAGGAAGATCCTGTGCTGCCATTTTGCCTTTGAACTCCTCATAGTCCCATAGTCCAACGTTCGTGTTAGTCACCTCTGACCAGATAGAGGGAACCTTTCTATCTGAGATTATTCTCTTGATGTCCATCTTAATCCTTTCTACTTCAGATACGAAAGATCCCTCCATGTCACCCTTAGATTTTCTAGCTACTAGCTTGCTAGATTCTGCCTACACTCCAGAAAGGAATCCATAGTAAAGATCACACAAACAAAGGTTAATCAATCAAAATCATCATTCAAATGAATCCCAGATAAGCAAGGTGTCATTGAATCTTCAAATAAAATGATCATATTAGAGTTCAGGTTTTAGGTCCACCCGCGGAATCCAAGCCAGGGAGGAATTTTAGAGAATTCTAGGCCAGGCAGATTCCAGTGGAATAAACATGAAAACACCTACTACCAACTTAATCCGATCATTATCAATCAAGGAACAACATATGAGATCTCAAAACAACACCAATCAATCATAAAATGTATAATCATCCATTAACAAGTCATGTTATTTCATATTTCTTCGCATTCCATCAGATTCTGGGAAAATCCACATGGGACATATTTCCGTGAAGGAGGAGATACTCTGCCAAATTTCAAAAAAACCAGGGAAGATAGAATTTCAGGAAAATCTAGAGTCACAGGAAATCCGCAAAGAAGATGGATCTCTAAAAAATAGTGGATTCTAGGAAAACAAAGGAAACAAGGACAATCAGGCAAATCCTGAGATGAGTGAAAAACCCAAACTTTGGCATCCAATCACGATTCGACCCAAATTGATGGATCGATCATAAATTTCAAGAATTTAGGCCTGAGACAAGTTTGATATGGGCCCTCTACATATTTTCTTTGAATTTTAGGCCTAGTCAAGAAGAAAATTAAGGAAAAATGGTGATGCCCTAAGTATCAAACCCTACAGATCTACCATTGATGGACTGGCAAGCTCAAGATTCAATCATTTCAACTACTAAATCCTTACTAGGGTATTCACAACTCACAAGCAATTTATCTCCTAATGCAAGAAAATGAACAATCTTAGAAACTACTTAGGAGACCATAAATCAAACCATATCATGCAACCCTAGCACAAACTCACAAAACCACAAAAATTTGAACCTTGAACAAACAAAAAACACCAAAGCACCGCTTACATTTATCAATCGAAAGCAAGGCAATCACATACGTACCATTTGATGAAGTAGAAACCAAATGTGGCAACAAATATCAGTTGAATGGTGTCCAACAAAGAACATCAACAAAAATGCACATGAAATTTCCCCCAAAGACAATAACTTACTAATCAAATGCCTCAAATCAAGTCTAACACTCTAAGAATGCACCCCTCAGCTCAATCGAACATAGACAACAAAGCATAATGGAACCAAAGACCTCAAAGATCAATTAAATACAACCCTCACTAATAGTACGAATGAACATTAATGCTGCCGATAAGACAGCCAAGAAAAACTAGGAAACTGACAACATGACAAAATTTAGAAAAATGTAGCCCACGCAGAACTCCGTGAATACCAAACATTCCCGAACCACAGTGTTTAGCCGGAGTCTGAGCAGGATTTGGGAAAATCCAACAGGGGTGGAAAATACCAGACTCAGGTAAAAACCTGAATTTTGCCCAAAACATAATGTTTTCAATGTGTAACTTAGGGGAATCACTTAGGCAAGAAAGATAAACATTTAGGCTCATGCCAAAACAAGATAAATCCTCAAAATTGAAGGGTCAAAACACCAAGAGTGAAAGCAAAAGAGAGTCCCTGCTTTCAGCGGGGAGTGTTTGCAAAAATTGTACAACAAATGGCAACTCTACTGGGAAATGCTCTAGAGCATTTGATGACGAACATGAATCATGATCCTAGAATCTTTGGTTTTAGTCTCACTATCAAACAAACAAATCAAAATGCAAAGATTAAGGAATCAGAACCAAAGGGTAGACTGAACCTTCCATTAGCTGAAAATCCAAGTGTGTGCATATGAGTTCATTTCCCTCCTTAAGCTATTGTAGAAACCAAGATCAGTCAGGATAGGCTACATAAAGATTCTAACTTCAAAAGCAACTTGGATAGAGCCTCGCTGCCAGTCAGGCATCTATAGCCCCGACGAGGTTATTGCTGTGACTCTCCCAAACATAGCTCTATTGCCAGTCAGGCATCTATAGCCCCGATAGAGAGATTCAGATACTCCTAATAGATTGAATTCATTTTATTTTCAATATTTTCTATTTTTCTTTCTTTTGATATTTCTTTTCTTTGTCACTTTTCATTTCAACCCGTGAACAATGAAGTTCACAGTTAGTGTTGAGAACCATAGTGGCACTGAAGCAGACATAGGATTTTTCACTTGACAAAACTTCACAAGGAACCTACGACAACACCAGGATTCTTAAGATGTATGAAAGATATAAGATTTCAGAATACTTCAAATTCAAATCGAAACCAGTGACCCATCTTCTATAAATCAAACATTTATACTCCTTGACAATAACAAGGACTTCAACGATCCTTTCAAGACACAGGACTAAAGTCCACCAATGAAATACTTAGAACAGTCCCAGATAAAGGGACTTCAATCATCTTCTATAAATGAAATACTTAGACACATGATATATTTTCCATGCAGGTGCAACACATCTAGAAGAAAACAAGAAAACCTCCAAAGTAAGAGTAGAGCAAAAAACACACCAAACTGAAAGGAAAAGAGCTAAAAACAACTCAAGAATGGAAATCATGCTTCAAATACTACCCATTGGTAGGTAGTAGGATATCCTCCCCAGTGAGAGTTTTCAAATGAAAAGCATTATCTCCCAGGATTTCTGAAATCTTGTAAGGGCCAAGCCAAAGTTTATCAAATTTTCCATGCTCCCCCTTACGGTCATGGGCTTTATCCTAGTAAAAAACCAAGTCAAAAATACTAAAAGCTTTTACCTTGGGTCTTCTATCAAACCATCTTTTGACTACCCCCTAATGTTTGGAAAATTTTTCCTGGGCTTCTTCTCTTTTTCCTTAAGGTGTAACAATTCAACAAGTCTGGCCTCATGTTTATCCCCCTCATCATAATATTCATTAATGAACTGTAAGGTGGGGATTTTTAATTGAATAGGAAACATAGGCTCTAACCCATAAACTAGGTGGTAAGGGGATATTCCTATGGAAGTCTTATGTCTTGTACGATCTTCCCAGAGAGAAAAACTAAGCTAGGTGTTCCAATCCTTCATATTTCTTTCTAATAGCTTGCGAATAATAGTCAGGAGATTTTTATTGGAAGACTCAGCCAAACCATTACCCTGAGGGTAATAATTGGATGCAAACTTAATGATAATTCCATGATCAAAGGCCCAATTAGAAAACTTCAATGATGCAAATGCAGGACCATTATCACAAACCAAAGACATAGGACATCCAAAATGATTGATAATACATGATTCGATGAAATTAATTACCACCTTAGAAGTACATTGCTTGCAAGCAAGGGCCTTAGTCCATCTTGTAAAATAATCAGTGACAATAAGGATATACCTATTACCTACAAAGGAAGGCAGATTGATTGGACCTATGAAGTCCAACCCTCACTATGCAAAAGGTTTTACCTCAAAGACTGGTTGGAGTGGGAGTGTTGCATACTTCTCTCTAGTTGCTGCAGTCTGACACACATGACAAGTTCTAACATGGTTGTGTGTGTCCTTGAATAGTGTAGGACAATAATAACCAGCTCTCAGAATTTGGTTCGCTATAGAAGGTGTTGATCCATGGCTTATACCATATCTGTCATGAAATTTCAACATTACCCTTTCAGATTCTTCCTTTCCTAGGCATCTTAAGTAAACACCCTCATGATTTTTCCTATATAGAAAAACTCCCTTTAGCATGAAACTGACATTCTTTAAGCACAATTTTCTTCTGTGTACTGCATTAAGATGGTCAGGGCAGCTTTGAGTCAGGAGATAGTGAATGATGTCATCATACCATTCGCTAGGAGAAACATCCTCTAGATTGTAATGTTGGGCTGCAAGATCAGGGCCTATCTTTGTCATTGTCTTTGTAAGTCCTTTCCCTCTTACCAACTTCATGGGATGAATCTCAATGTTGTATTCTTGTAACATAGTTACCCACTTAGCTCTGTGCTCTCCTAGCTCATTCTGCATCAACAACTTGACTGTAGGATTAGGAACTATAGAAAATACCTTGTTTCTGAGGATATAGTATCTAAACTTCTTTACAGCCCTGACTAAGGCATAAACCTGCTTTTCCACACTTGGGTACCTCAGTTTTGCATCCTTCAATGGTGCACTCATGAATGCTATGGGATGTTCATTTCCTTGGTCAGATATTTGAGTGAGCATAGCAGCACAAGAGTGATCAGAAGCAAACAAATATATATAGAATGGTTTAGCATAATCTGGACTCACCAAAATAGGAGCTTCAGCAATAGCCCTTTTTATCTCTGCAAATGCTTCCTTTTCTTTTGCATTCCATTCAATTTTGGCCTCCTGCTTCAACATTGCATTAAGTGGCTTGACTATTTCTGCGAATCTAGTGATGAACTTCCTCACAAAGTTGATCTTTCCAAAGAATGATTTCATTTATTTCTTGCTAGTAGGTGGTGGGATCTTGAGTATAGCTTCCACTCATTCAAGATCAATAGAAATTCCTTTCTCAGAGATAACATACCCCAACAATTTACCCTTTGTAACTCTAAAGATGCATTTCTTTGGATTGAGAAATATACCAAACTCTCTGCATTTTTGAAACACCTTGCACAAATCTATGATATGATCACCTCTCTTCTTGGAAAAGACTGTCAGATCATCCATATAAATGATTATGCACTTACCAATTATGTCTTTATAGGCAATGTCCATGGCTCTTTGGAACGTGGCTCCAGAATTAATCAAGCCAAAGGGCATCCTCTTGTAGGAAAAAGTGCCCCACTTGGTGGTGAAAGCAGTCTTATGCCTGTCCTCATACTACATCATGACCTGGTTGTATCCTGAAAAACCATCCAAGAAAGAAATCATGTGAGATCCATTGACAATCTGGAGTACTTCATCTAGCGAGGGTATTGGATAATTATCCTTTTCTGATGCTCTGTTAAGGTTCCTGAAATCTACACATAGCCTGATTTCACCATTTTTCTTCCTAACAGGAACCAAATTCGCAACCCAGGTTGAATGTCTTACTGGAAATATGATTCTTGTAGATAGTGTTTTTTGCACTTCCTTTTGTATTATGGGTTCTAGTAAGGCATTAATTGGACATTGCCTCTGTCTAAAAGGTTTTTCTCTTGGATTGAGAGGGCTAGTATGAGTTATGATTTATGTGTCATAGGTCTTTAAGTCTTCATAACTCTAGGCTATCACATCTGGATATCTATGTAATGCATCGATTTTTCCTTTCCTTTCTGCTAGAGTGCACACTTTACCAATGAAGACATTTTTGACATCATACTAAGTCCCTATATTATACTTGTCACATTGTCCACTGATGGACTCTTTCTTAGAATCCTGTTCTTGATCCCTGACCTTGTCCAGATCAAAGATCATTTTTATTTGCTCCATTCCTCTGGGAATAGTATTGGTCTTCAGATTAATTACCCCTTCCAAATCCATCGCTGCTTCTTGGAGTTTAGTTTCATCAATAATTTGATAAGAAAAGACATCTAAGCTTTTGATAAAATCCAGAATATTCTTGTCATCTTCAAATACCTAAAAGTTGTTAATGTTGTCAGTTACTAAAGGTACTGGGGTCAGTTTCCCCATAAACTTCTTCAATCCAGAAAGAGACAGAGGTTGCAATGTACTAGCTTCTTGAGCAAGAGAGTCGGCTATTTGATTTTTACATTATGGAATCAACTGAATATTGAAGGCATCAAATCCTTCAATAAGGTCCCATACTCTGTGTCTATAGTTTGTCATTCTTCTATCATGACAAGAGTATTGTCTCCTAACTTGCTTAACCACTAGCTCAAAATCCTCAAAGAATTGTAAAATCTTAACCTTTTTCTTTAATTCCATTAACAACCCATGAACCAAAGCCTCATATTCTACTACATTATTCGTTCAGTGAAATTGAAGTCTATGAGTAGCAAAGAAAGTCTTACCTCTTGGACTGATTAACTCAAATCTTGCCCCAGCTCCTTGTTTTGATTTGGATCCATCAAATCTTAAAGTCCAAAGACCAACAACTATAGACTTCCTTGCAGTATCTCTTGCATTGTGGCTGCTGGATGGTTCTTCAGAAAGCATCACCCTTTTCCCTTTGGTATCCTCTTGGACATTTTGGATATTAATTTTAACTGCTGGAGTGGGGTTGATACATTTCTATATTTGTTCCAATGCAGCCTGGCACAAGCAACAGTCCAATTCTGAATGGGAAGCATTATGCACCCTGCACCAATCGGGCAAGAGTAGTTCTCCAAAGTTCATTCCTCTACCCAACTTAACCTAATCTTCAATGCACTTCTGAATGAATTCTTGAAAACTTTCTAGCAAACCCAGCTGACTATCTTTTGGATCATCATCATTTTTAACTAGTTCCACCAAGGCTTCAGTATTACTAGATTCTATTATGAGATCAGTAGACATTGTATGCAACATGAGGACTTCCTCTACATCTAAATCCTCAAAAGGGGCTGCAAGCACATAATTACCCATACTTACTTTTGATATTAGGATTTCATTGGAGGTATTCTAATATTCTGTTATCATGTATTTCATTCTAGGTTCTCTTTCAATTCTAATCTGGTTTGGCACTCCCTTCCAGGGAAGCCACATGTGAGAGTGATTAGTCGAGACATATTCATTCAAGGTCATGGTGAAGTCTCTTCCCAAGATTAGGCCATAAGCATCAGGTATGTCAGCCACCTATATATTAATAACCTACTGAATTCTAGGATTAGAAGCAACCTACATATGAATCATATTTAACTCCCCTACAACATCAACTTTAGTCCTATCCAATTGTGTAACTTTCTTTCAGGAATCAACAGGAGTAATACCCATAGATCTATAGATACCAAAGGGCATCACATTGGTGGAAGCACCTGAATCCAATAGATAGTTATGCAAATTCTTACAAAATATACGAACAAAAATTAGGAATGGAGGAGTGTCTGTCTTTCCTTGAAATAGAGTTAAGGAAGTATCCACTTGAGCAACTTGACTTTTATCCTTCTCCTTTCCTTTATCCCCAGGAGGCATGTGAGCTTGATTACGAATCTAATTTTTCCTTCCCAATGATTGAGAACTAGAAGCCTTATTGGCACTTTCACTAACAGATTTATCTTGTGATATGGAGTTTGCATTATAAGCTCCTAGAACTACATTCCTAATGGTTGGGACTCTCAATAACTCAAATGCAGAGAGAGTTACCTTTAGTTTTCTGAATTCTTCAACAACATAGATGGCTAATTGTTCCTCACTCAGATCAGTAGGGGTCTCCTTTGGGTATTCCATCACCTTGTCCTTGTTTGCATCAACACCTCTCCCTTCTGATAGGTCCATATGCCCTTGATTTTGAGATAAATATTTCCTAGACACTTGAGGAAGTGACGGATTATTGCTAGCATTAGGATCTAGAGGCGTAGTGAAGTTTTTTGGTGGAATGGAGGTGGTGAAGGGGCCTCCAGCTTGTGGACATCTGTGTGGTAGGTCCCTCAAATCATACTTCTTGACCGGTCTTTGGAAGGTCTGTACTTCTTCATCATATGCCTCTTCTTCATCCCTGGGGCCATTTTCATTCATTGGATTCTCATCAAATAACTGTGTAATTTGATCTCCATTGCATACCCAGTCTGCCTATTCCTTTAGCTGGTCAGATTCTTCTTTAGGTACATTTTCCTTACTTTGTGGAAAAGGAGCATGATTCAGTACCAACAATGATGAATCATAGGGAGTAGATGGCACCATTTCCTAACTACCTACATTATTCTCCACTTCATACTGAAAAATTGAGGCTGCCGTCTGAAACTCCTAACAATCTAACTCAGAATGTTGACTTATTTTATGGAGCCTACACCATCCTAATAAAGCAACCTCAACTAAATATACACCATTAGGAGGCTTCTCTTGATTAAATGGTTGATTTACAGGATGATTTATTGGTTGATCCAATGGGGTGGGGACTCCTCCATTGTAAGGCCTTGTGTTCCAAGTCATGTTCTTCCTGGGTGGTTGTCTCCCGTCGAACCCTTGTCCACCACCTTGCCCTCTATCAAAGTGTTGGCCTAAGTATTGTCCTTTATCATAATTATTTACTCTGTCATTATTATACCCTCTATCATTATTATATCCTCTATCGTTGTTATACCCTCTGTCATTATTATACCCTCTGTCAAAATGATTCCCTCTATCAAAATATTGTCCTTGTTGATTCTCTCGATTTTCTTTGCTTTGATTAGATTGCATATTTCTCTGAGCAGCTTGCAACTAACTGTTTTGGTTCCTCAAATAAGCTACCTCCATATTCAGCTTCTTCACTTGTTCAGAAAATTTTTCCATTCTCTCCTTGTCAGGATTGTTGTATGGAAGTTGATTGGCATTGTTTTGAGGATTATTGCAGTGATTAGTTCAAAACTTCATAATTCTGCAGATATGGGGGATAGCTAGCATGAGATTGTGTATGCAGAGGTTGATTCACATTTTGCTGGGGATAGCTGACTGTAGGTGGAAGTTGACTCACCGGAGGCCTTGGGTGAGGGACCAGAGGCAACTGAGGTACTGGATTCATGATAGGAGTGAGGTTAGCGAGAGCCTAGTTGAGAGTTGGAACTTTTCCAAGGTGAGCAACGGGTTCTAATGATGGTAAAGGTCCAGACACATGTTGTCTTAAGGCAATACTCACTTTCACAGCCTCAACATAGGCATCAAGTAGGGTATTCGGAGGGTTTTTTCTCCACTTAATGAAGGTAGATGTCGGACTATCAAGACCTTCATAATAAACTTCTAAAGCAGTGGCTTGATCAACAACATAAGGAGCCTGTAGTCTGGTATAAGCACAACGAAACCTATTGTTAAAGGACCCTATAGGCTCATTGACTTCTCTCTTAACATTAGTGAACTGACGGTAAAGCTCATTGGGACTAATGGGAACCCTGAACTTCTACAAGAATGCAGTTTCTAGCTCAGTCCAATTTTAGATAGACCCAATAGGTAAATGATTGTACCAATATAATGCATCCCCTCCTAATGAGTAAGGAAAGAGTCTACATGCTACATCCTAATTATTGATTCCTCTATCCTTAAGGTCAATCTGGAAGATCCTGATGTGTTCCTCATTAGTTCTATTGGGATCATTAACATGGAACCTTGAACAAAAGTGTTTAGGGTTCTTGGGCATGACATTGTAATTATCGAAACTCAATGGAGATGGGTTATTAGCTAGGAAATCCATTGGTGGAGGTGTTGGTGGTAATGGCTGATTGACCGGCCAATTTATGACTGGCTAAGTTTGTGGAATGGGAATTTCCTCAGACTTAGATGAAGATGAACTTGATGAAGATGGAGATGATGGAGATGATGGAGGTCAATGGGAGGATGATTATTCTCCCCTTTTGTTGGTCCTTCTAGACCTAGTAGGGACTGGTAGTTCTTGAAATTTGTCCTCTCCTGGAGTAGATTTGGTTCTTCTTCTAAATCTTTCAGGAGAGATGGCATTCAAAAATTGATCCAGCTTGCTTATTCAGGCCCTCCTTCTAGTGCCAATATGTTGATGATGTTTTCTGCACAACAACTTAGACATAATATGAAAATCCTATCTCTCTTGAAAGGTAAATCTCTATCAACAAGCCTCAAGAGATAACCCCAAGGTCTCTAATGTCAGGTCTTGAAAATGCATAAACAACTCAGTGATAAATGTGACAATGCTAGTAATCACAATGGGACCTTACTATAAGCAAAATACTGAATCTTCAATTTATCAGATCTAGCAATATGATGATACTTCAATCCTAAATCTAACCCAATGATAAAAGAAATAACAAAAGATAAGGGTTTCAAAGATACTTCTAGATTAAACACTAAACCTAAGATTAACAATGCAAATGACAAATACTCGAAATGGACCAATCCCTCAAAAATTGATTTCTACTTGACCCAAATGGATATGCAATCTTATAGAAAAAGTGCAATCTTCTAAGGTGTTAAAGATTTTCAGATCATGAACATTCATTCAAACAACCCTATTGCAATTGAAATGAATAAACCTTCACAATTGAACTAAGCACAATGAATATAAAAGTCCATGCTAACTTTGCAAAGTAACTAACAATCAGCTAGTTGCAAAAAGTATGGACCAGGGATTGATGCAACACTTCAAATATCAAGCCATAAACACCATTAAATCTAATCTAATCCTAAATATCCAAATATCAATCTTCCTCAAAGCAATTTCAAATATAGAATAATAAGAACCATGCAAGATAAATCAACACAAGAGAATTCACCAAAAGCACAATGTCTCCAATTGTATTGAATCACCCAAAGTAGCAACAATTCTAGTATTTTGTTACAACACTTGCTTGAAAATGGACTAACTTCTAACTCTTCTCTACTGCTTAATTCGCTCTAGCTCAAAACTATCTATCTATTTCTTCTAGCCCTTACAAATGAGGAAAAATTCCATATTTATAGAAACCCCCCAAAACATGTCAGCCTAGTTAGGGTTTTACAATAATAATTGGCCACAAAACAAGTCGGCCAAGAGAAATTCAAAATAAAATAAAATATGCATCAAATGCTTGAACTTCATCTAGGTCAGCCTAGGATCTCCAATGCAGCTCGGACCAATGCATGCAAATAATAGGGAAGCACAAATATCGATGTAGCCCAACATTAACTAGCTTCCCCTTTGTCTTTATTTCGATCCATCCTATCGTGCACCATCAAAAGCACCTTGTCCAAGTTGGCCACAGGTGGTAAAGGAAAAACCCTAAGTTGGCTCTCAATTGATGTCATATTTTCCTTGGACTGCTCCACCAATTTATCCCAGTCAACCTTATATGTTTGATATTTATCAATAACAATAATGTAAGTGGCCGCATCATCTAATTGTTGTTCAGTAACAAGATCATCATTAGATGGAGCATAAACATCTTGCGGCCACTTCCTCAAGTGGTCTAAACTCAAATGCTTAAGTGCAATCTTCCTTCTCCCTACCATTATCTCAAAGAAAGCAATGCATCCATTGTAAACACTAGTTAGGTTATCTTCAATTTGCCTCCTCTACTTGTAGATATTTTTCAAAACCTTCTGCCTAATTTGCAAAGCTTCAAACCATTCCCAAGGATCGGCAGCTCTGGAGGAAGGGAGAATTCCATCACTCACAAGTTTATCCTTGGTATACTCCATGATGGTTTTGGTTTTCTGCAAGAGATCTGTATCTTCTTTATCTCAAACTAATACCTCTTTCAACCAATCTATCGCCCTTATAGCATCTCCTCCAGTTGAGAGAATGTCCTTGGTAGCTTCCTTTCCTTTGGATTGCACTTCTTGTAACCAACTTGTAGTAGCAAGAGTTGTAGCTTTCATCCTTTCCAGCTTAGTGATAGTCTCTTGGGGTAGGAGATTTGTAGCAGAGGACAAAGAACCAATGGACTGCAAGGGTCTCATCAGTTCCTCCAAACATTTCCTAAGTTTTTCATTCTCTTTCTTCAGGTCCTGCTTAGTTTGGACTTCGCTAGAACCCTCATATTCTTCAATGTCTTGCTCCATAGAGGTGGATCCTAGGTTGATGGTCAACAGATTATAAACCTTTGCAGTTACATCATCCCTATTCTTATACGGGGCAGGAGTGGCAAGGTGGATGACCCTGTTGTTTACTGCATCTCTTTCAATTTTAGAAATAACCTTGGCCTTCTTCTTTCCTTTATCCTTTTGTATCTTAGCCAAAAATTCATCCCAACTGGGTGGGGTATCTTCCACAACAACTTGTTTTCTCTTTATTTCCTTATCCAACCAATCGGGAATAGTGGATTCTAATTGCACTTCACACTGTCCTACTTCGTTCTGCTGACCTTGATTCAATTTTTGCTTCTCAGGAGTCTTGTCTACCTTATTGTCCTTTTGTTCAACATGTTCCTCCCTGTGCTCAAGGGATAGAACCTTCTCTTATACTTCCTCTCTTTGAGGAGATTTCACTCCTTCAGTTCTAACTAGTGAATCCTCATACGTGACCAAGGGAGACTGCATTACTTTCTCTGCTTCTGCCTAAGCATTATAAAGCTCACCCTCATGAAATTCTTCTCCTTCTAGGCCTTGATGATCCTTAGCCTTCTCAGATTCACCTAGTTCTTCATTTTGAGCTTCAGGGACATCATCATGTTGTTCTTCATGAGAATTAGTTGAAGGAGGATTTTTCTTTGGCACACTATCTTTAGGAGGAGTCCTTGACTTCCTTGTATACACCTTTTTCTTTTCTCCTGAACTCTCTACACTTACCATAGGTGGATCTACTTCTTCTCTCACCTTGGAGCTTGCTTTTTGCGACAGTCTTACAATTCTTCTTCTTTTAGGCACAAAAGCACTAACCTCAAGATCTTGCTTTTCAGTTTCCTCCTTTCTAGACTTCTTAGTCCTTGAAGTATGCCCCCTTTCCTTAGCAATAGGATTTCTCTATTTTTCTGTTTCTTGGGCTTCGTCCACTAGAACACCCTTAATCTTGATTTTAAAAGGAGAACCCACCTTGTCCTTACCGTTTGGATCCTGCTTAGTTGACTCCTCGGAAGTAGAATGAGGGTTTAAATCTACCATCAGATCATAAGTGCACTGTACACCTTCATTCTCTAATTCCCACATCTTATGCTTCAACCACAACTTGGTATACTTGGTGATCGGATCCATTATCTGTCCTAATTCTGTCTTTTCTTCTTGTAGCCAATCTATTTCACCAATTGGCCTATCCTTAACTGCCTCATAAGAATGGCCTTGAATTAGGTCCCCGTCATCTTCAATTTGATCTGGAGCTGCTTTTATATTAAACAATCAGACTGATTCAACTGGAAGGTGAGAAAAAATCTTCTTTCTAACTTCATACTCATCACTGCAGCTGGCCCAGTAGTCTTCCAAATTAACCTTGTGGCTATATTCTCGATTGGCCTTCTTTTGTGCTTCACCTATTATATCAAATCTAGATCTCTTGGAATGGAAGGACAAACCAAGAGCACTCATCTCCTCCTCCGAAGCCTAAGATGAACTAATGGAAGGGCATGCCTCTCTAGTGCCTATCCTCAAAGGGAAGTCTCCACCAAAGCCAGTCTTATGTTTGTCCCTTCTGACAATAGCATCAAAATCACATATCTGTCTAGTAATTTCCAGAAGTAAAATATGATTAGTGGGATACCTTGGAAGCCTGTATGGAGCCCTTTGACATCCATCAATCCTGATGTATGAGAAGGTTGGAAATTGAATGAACCAAGCCCCATATTTCTTGATTAGCTCCTTAGCCTGATTTGAAATCCTCATATATGTTCTGCACCCTGAAACAATCTAGTGATATGTATAGTGAATGCATCATTCACCCTCCTATAACTTGAGCTTCCCAAGTGCAATTGAGGGTAAACCTCATAAATTACATCCTGTCCAAAAATGCCCCTAGTACTCAATCCCTTGTATGGATGAAATCTTGCAAGTGCATAGACTAAGTAGGAAGTCATGGTGAAGGTCTTCGTTTGCAGCACATTGCATAATTGCTCATGAATCACCCTACTTATAACACCTGCCCAATGACAGTTGATCTTTTCTTGTTCCATCCTCATGATAAAATGGAACATCCAATTTTCAAACATACCTGCACTCTTTAATCCATCCACCCTACTAAGAAGAGTGATGGCATCATTAAACTCCTTGAACTTTGCTCTGAATAGCTGTTTGGGTAATTTTGAATAGTGAGATTTGGGCTTCTCCAACTAGGAATTGATAAGCTGCTGTGATTTAATTGTCTCCTCTTCATAGTACTTTTTAGCTGCTTGCATGTTGAATGCCACCACATGATTTCTATCTGACATATCAAAGGTCTAAGCTATCAAGACAGGATTCAAATTTGCCACAATCCTCCCTTGGGGACCAATTATTCTCTGAGTATCATTGCCATAATTTTTGGCACACTCAAGAACCAATTCATAACATTACAGTGTAGAAGGAAAGCCAACTACATGCGCCAATCCTGATTCCAAAATTCTTGTAGCCACGAAAGGAAGATCCTATGCTGCCATTTTGCCTTTGAACTCCTCATAGTCCCATAGTCCAACGTTCATGTCAGTCACCTCTGACCAGATAGAGGTAACCTTGCTCTCCGGTATTTTTCTCTTGATGTCCATCTTAATCCTTTTTGCTTCAGATACGGAAGATCCCTCTATGTCACCCTTAGCTTTTCCAGCTACTACCTTGCTAGATTATGCCTGCACTCAATAAAGGAATCCATAGTAAAGATCACACAAACAAAGGTTAATCAATCAAAATCATCATTAAAATGAATCCTAAATAAGCAAGGTGTTATTGAATCTTCAAATAAAATGATCATATTAGAGTTCAAGTTTCAGGTCCACCCACGGAATCCAAGCCAGGGAGGAATTTCGGAGAATTCCGGGCCAGGCGGATTCCAACGGAATAAACATGAAAACACCTACTAGCAACTTAAATCGATCATTATCAATCAAGGAACATCATATGAGATCTCGAAACATCACCAATTAATAATAAAATGTATAATCATCCATTAACAAGTCATGCTATTTCGTATTTCTTCATGTTCCACCAGATTTAAGGAGACACTCTGCCAAATTTTGGAAAAACTAGTGAAGACAAAATTCTGAGAAAATCTAGAGTCGAAGGAAATCCGCGAAGAAGATGAATCTCTGAAAAATAGCAGATTCCAGGAAAACGAAGGAGACAAGGACAATCGAGAAAATCCGCTAGAGCCGAAAAATCCCGAGATGAGTGAAAAACCCAAACTTTGGCATCCAATCACGATTCAGCCCAAATTGATGGATCAATCATAAATTTCAAGAATCTAGGCCTGAGACATGTTTGATATGGGCCCTCTACAAATTTTCTTTGAATTTTAGCCCTATTCAAAAAGCAAATTAAAGCGAAATGGTGATGCCCTAAGTATCAAACCCTACAGATCGACCATTCACGCACTGGCAAGCTCAAGATTCAATCATTTCAACTACTAAATCCTTACTAGGGTATTCACGGCTCACAAGCAATTTATCTCCTAATGCAAGCAAATGAACAATCTCATAAACTACTTGGGAGACCATAAATCAAACCATATCATGCAACCCTAGCACAAACTCGCAAAATTACATAAATTTGAACCCTGAACAAACCAAAAACACCAAAGCACCGCTTACATTTATCAATCAAAAGCAAGGCAATCACATACATACCATTTGATGGAGTAGAAACCAAATGCGACAACAAATATCAGTTTAATGGCATCCAACAAAGAACATCAATGAAAATGCGCATGAAATTTCCACCAAAGATAATAACTCGCCAATCAAATGACTCAAATCAAGCGTAACACTCCAATATTGCACCCCTCAGCGCAATCGAACATAGACAACAAAGCATAATAGCACCAGAGTCCTCAAAGATCAATTAAATACACCCCTCACCAATCGTACGAATGAACATTAATGCCGCCGACAAGACAGTCAAGAAAACCCGAGAACCCAACGACATGATAGAATTCGGAAAAATCCAGCCCACGCGAAACTCCATGAAGACCAAACATTCCCGAACCACAGTGTTTAGCCGGAGTCTGAGCAGGATCCGGGAAAATCCAGTTGGGGTGGAAAATCCAGGACTCAAGAAGAACCCGAATTTTGCCCAGAACATAATGTTTTCAACGTGTAACTCAGGGGAATCACTTAGGCAAGAAAGATAAACATTTATGCTTGTGCCAAAGCAAGATAAATCCTCAAAATTGAAGGGGCAAAACACCAAGAGCGAAAGCAAAAGAGAGTTCCTGCTTTCAACGGGACGTGTGTGCGAAAACTACACAACAAAGAGGTACTTCAATAATTTTAAAGAGATTTATTACCCTTTTTTGACACATGCAAGCTTGCTTGTGAAATACTACACAACCAATAAGTCATTAATGATATGACCATAGAATGACTGGCGAATTTATATAGTATTTATTAATTTTCATATAAACGATCAGTCGTACTGAAAATTTCCATTTATTAATGGCATCGAATTAAATTGATATTAATAGAGATAATAAATGCACATCCATCCGGCCAAGGGTATGAGGTGCGATTGGTGTCAGCACTAACATATGTCAAGTATTCACAAAATAAGGAGGCTAGAGCTTTAGTAGGGTGCTCGAAAGAGTGAGTGTATGCCACGTGTTGAGATTCTAAAATGGTGAGAGCATTGGCTAATTTTAGCACTAGCTTTTATTATTTCTACAAACCTATGATCTATCGGGCGGACATTATCTAGTCTTGCTTGCTCGGAGAATGATGATCGCACAATGAAGTTGTCACCCTTTTACCACATGGTGGGCCCATCAAATGATCTATCTTAGCGTGCAATGTCGACTGCTTTTTGCGCTTAAAGGCTTTTCTGAAATGTGCAAGAATGACATGTGGCTTGCTACAGGGGTAGACACAGACAGGAAGAAGGCATTGCTTGGATTTTTTACTGGTGCATGAAGTCACCACATGATGCCTTTGACATATCTCACAAAAATTACACCCTTCTAGCTTGGTGGTGCATAAATTATTTTAGGAAAGCTCTAGACTTAAATGTGTTAAGACTCGTAGAAAAGAGAAGGTGGTTGGGACCATGCTCATGGCTTCGACCAATCACACAACTAGTGTTGGTGACTATAGATGAGAGCCTATATGGAATGCACCACCTTGACATGTGGCAAAGGGACGTGGGGCGAATTATTATACCAATGACTCTCTACATTTGCAGCTAGTGTGTGGAGGCACCACGTGGCACCTCCATGCACTACACTATGTATTTAGACCACCGAGCTCGAAAAGAGCAACACAATTCCAACTGGCGCTACAGTGTTCCTCCAAAGAGTTTACAAGAAGTGAGTCCAGAAGGGCCTTGGGAAATTCACACTTTTACACAAGGCCCTAGTGATAAAATATACTTTTGTGCGAATTGCTGCATAAGAAAGGTTACAAAAGCGGCCTTGCTAGTTTGATAAACAACACTACCCACGATGTGTGAAGAATGGTATAGTAGCCTTGTTGGAGCCACAATTTTGCTAATTTGAAATGAGAACTATTATGGTAGACTTCTGATATTGGAAGCAAGCAATACCCATATTATGATGCATGCATCATGCGTTTAGAAAAGCTCAGGAACCGCAAGCCCTGTAAACTTAAAAACATTAATTATATTTAATTAAGGAAACTTATGAGGGGTGAGATTCATTTTTGGCCAGATGCGCTAGGGAAGGATATTTAAGAAGATCTGTTTGGTGAAATTGTAGTGACCAACATCTAAATCAAATACCATATTGGCCAACATTTATGCTTCTTTATTTCCCTCTCTATAGAAATTCATATGTTGATAAGAATCAAGGATTTACAACTCTTTGAGTCTTTGGTCTAGTATGGTGCTTAGTGACAAACAAACTACATTTGTCGTCTTGCATGTACTGATTACAATCATGGAATTCCCCTCAATCTATATATGTTTGATGTTTAGTGACTTTACCATTTTCAAATCTACAAGTAGTGCTTTTACATCGGCCTTATTATTTATGTCATATTATAATTTTAATTCTAGGGCACTAATAATGCCACATTTATGGTTCCTAAGTACACATCCAACACCAGAAGCTCCTGGGTTCCCATGGGAGGCCCCATCGAAATTGAGTTTCACTACACCCATTGGCGATGAATTACAAACCACACTATTGTGGTTGGGGGTTAGCTTTGGTAACCATGTTCTTGGATTGGGGGGCGAACTAATTCCCATTTAGAGAATAATTTTGCATGCCAATTTTAGAATTTTTTTCCTGTGCTATTTGATTTGTATATGTTAGTTATCACTAGCTCAAAAATTAGCATTTCAATTTTGTATTTTACTCCTTCAATTGAGTAGTGCTCCTTTTTTAATATTTTGTTATTTCTTTTTCACCATAGGAACCATATTATAGTTGAGGGGATTAATACCCAAATTGAGGACAATAGAGAGTCTTTATTCACTAGTGACCATGAGGAAAAAACTTCTAGCACTGATTTTTGGAAGGGCGTTTCCCATTTTAGTCTTTTTTTTTGGAGCCATGACCAACACTATTGAGAGAATTTATAGGTGAAAATGAGATGGTATATGTCCTCCTCCTATTGGCCACATAATACATAGTTGGAAGGGGGAGATATACCCAATTTCACCATCCTTTCGTAGGTAAGGATACATTTATTTAAAGCCATCATGCAAATGATATAGCTTTTGGAGGAATTTTAGAGTTCCAACATAATTTGTGGGGCAAGTTTGTTTATTGAACAGTTCCTTTTTGAATGATTGATGAAAAGCCTAGGATGACTTTGTAATTCCTTGACTTGGAAGGTGCCGAAATGAGCCTATTGAGATCCATGGAGAAAAAGATTTGTTGCTACTAGAGAAGGTTTGACAACTAAGACTTTTGATTTTTTGGGAAGCTACATCCATCAAAGTTTTTATAATTGGAATTTGAGAGGAGATTATCTTCGATCATTATATGGTCTTTTACTATTTTTCCCCAATGATGTATTAAATATATTCTCACTTCCTCTAATCCTTCAATTTTGGATAGTGGTGGAAATCAGTTATAGGAGTCATCCCAAAACAAAGATTTTACTCGATTGCTTATAGACTAGATTAAATGCAGAATAATGACTTCTCTACAAGTTATGATAAAGTTCCATCTTG
This sequence comes from Sequoia sempervirens, assembly GCA_007258455.2. NCBI lineage: Eukaryota > Viridiplantae > Streptophyta > Pinopsida > Cupressales > Cupressaceae > Sequoia > Sequoia sempervirens. The sequence goes on along the minus strand of VDFB02281492.1, from coordinate 455,597,701 downwards.
GAGCCCTCTAGAGGATTTGACATAGTTAAAATGTGTTCACAAATTGAAGAGTCTAGGTATTTTCTTTCCATGATTTTGACTCATTTGGAATGTGGTTTTACAAAGATATTCCATTCTAGTTTGGGTCCCAAAGCTAGAATCCTTGCCTCTAGGTTATGTAGACCAGTTCACCTCCATATTTTTTCTTCACAAAGTTTATTCTATGAAACTAGCAAAAAATTTCTCTTCTCTTTTTGGTAAGGTTCCCATGCTAGAGAAACTTTCTAATGCAATGCTCTATATTTGCTTGCACTTCCTTTGGTAGCTTGAAGACTGACATAACATAATGGGGAATAGGTGAAAGGATTGCTTTGGTTAATGTGAACTTACCTACCATTATTAGACATATTCCTTTCAATTATATTATTCTATTTTGAATTTGAGACAAGATTTAGTTCTAAAATTTAGGCTTTTGTAACCCTAAAAAGATTGGGATTCCCAAATATAGGCTTGGAAATTCATCTTGTTTGAAATTAAGAACTGATAAAATCCAGGTTGAAAATGTTGGAGAGGTGTTTTGAAAGAATATGCTTTATTTTTTATCATTGATATTTTGGCCTAATACTTTGCAATAATCCTTTAAGACTTTTTTAATGCTTCTTTCTTTTTGAATAGTAGATTTGGTGAATAGAAGTGTATCATCTACAAATAATGAGTGAGTCATGTTAATGTTTGAGTTTGGAATATCTATACCATACCATAATCCTCAAGCATGTGCCCTTAATATTGCCCATCTCAATGATTCTATCATTAGAATGAAAAGGAAGGGTCAAAACGGATCACCTTGTCTGAATCCTTGTGAAGAGTAAGAGAAGCTAGGTGGACTAACATTTACAAAGATGGAGAACTGGGAATGTGATATTAAAGAGCTAACCCAATGACACCATTTGTGGGAGAAGCCTAGTTTTTCAAGAAATTTTGAACGAAGTCCCAATTTAGCCTATCATAGGCCTTCAAAATGTCATGTTTTATAATAATTTCTAGGGTTCTATATTCCTTGATGGAATAAAAGTTTCATGGGATATTAAGGCCCCTTCCACTGTATCCTTTCCTAGGGAAAAGCCTCCTTGCTTGTTTGTGATTATTCTTGGAATGATCTTAGCTTGTCTTGTTGGTGATTGCCTTGGAAACAAAAATGTATATGGTATTGCATAGTGATATGGGCCTGAAGTCAACAAAGGTGGAGAGGTTTTACTTTTTTGGGATTAGTAGGACAAATGTTTGATTTAATTCTTTTAAGAACTTGTCATTTCTCCTCGATTCCTCTAATGATAACAAAATATATTTCCCCATGAACTCCCAACATTTTTGAAAGAAAATGGTAGTAAACCCATCCGAGCTAGGAGCTTTGTCTAGCAACATGGAGAAAACCACTTTTTTCACTTCTTCTAGTATAAATGGTTTTAGTAAGAGACCATTTTCTTTCTAAGAGATTAGTGAGGGAATATGTTGAATGAAATCATTTGCAATAGTGTTTCTTGCTTAGTAAATTTGAGAAGAAGCAAACTACATCATGGCTAATTAGTTTCTCTACCTTCATATTGATACATGAAGGGGAGTTGATGTTGAATATATCATTTGTTTGTTGCCTGATTTTTGATGATATATGAAAGAATTTAGTGTTTTTTTCACCTTTTTTGAGCCAAAGTTCTCTAGATTTCTATCTCCAATATATCTCTTCTCTTGTTAGAATCTCTTCTAGTTCTAGTTATATTTTTTTGTGTAGGATAAAGGAGGTATGCTTCATTCTTCTTATGATTTGATCATTGATCTCATCAAGTTGGGATTTGAGTGATATTTTCTGCAAAAAGGTGTTTTTGAAATGTTGCTAATTCCAATCTTTGATTTGTTGTTTTATATAGATTAGAATTTTTTCTAGCTGGAACATTTTAGAGCCAAAGATAAAAGGCAGATTTTCCCACCAGCACTTGAGTTGGGGTAGGAAGTGGGTGTCTCTAAACCATATTTCCTAGAACTTGAAGGATGATTTTGGGTGGGGTATTTGTGAACCCAGTGCTAGTTGTATAAGGAAGTGATCTAAGCTTGATAATGAAAGGATAAATGACTTAAAAAAGGAGCTATTTCTATAAACCAATCTACAAAGATTATAAATCTATCTAATCATTCTGTAATTAAGTAGAAATATTTTCACTTTTTTGTGCATGTAAATTTTCCATTTTGAGCAAGACAATCTAATAGATCATTTAGTATTATGCAGTCTTTGAAATCTTCCATGACCTTTGCGGGGATTATGCCACATTTTTTTACTATGGTAGAAGATTGCATTGAAATCCTCCCCAAAAGGACTTTCTCCTCTTTTAGGTTTGATAAGGGTATGTGCAGGATCATGATGGGCCAAAAAGTGGCAATATTATGGGTATTTGTAGGGTATGTGGCTGACGACTTTTTTTTTACCCAAAATTGATGAAACAAAAAGGGTTTTTAGAGGACATTCTCAACTTTCCACCAATATAAATTATGCTTTAATTTTAATTTAATAAATTATTATTATTTATTTTCTATTAGAATTGCAACTAAAGTCCTTATAGATAGGTTGATTGAAAAAAATCTATAACTTTCAAACGGTATCAAATTTTTTGAATTCAAAACATGTGTCACATTCTATGCTTCACATACTATAGGATTTAAAAAAATTGAAAAAAATCATGAAGTTTTGACCAAGTTAAGGTGGTCAAACATACGAGTTTTTATATTTTTTAAAAGCTCTATTAAAAAATTCATAATTAATTATTTACTTGGAAAAAAATTACAAAAAAATATGCATCACATCCAAACATGAGTCCTCTACTTTTATATAAAATCTTATAAAAAAATATTATTATTTTATTATAGCTAGGGTGGTCAGACAGACACCTACTTTTTATTTTTTCTTTGAAATTTAAGTACTATTGCATTGAAATTTAAAATTTTCACCAAATAGATTTTATTTATTTTTAAATAAACCTAGCAGTTTAGAAACTACATTCAATTTTCTACAGATTCTATTGTTACATATTTTTGAAATAATATAGATAACTTATTCAAATTTTTACGTCAAGTTGTTGAACACTGATTTTTATAAATGTTTTGCCACCTAAGGGCTTGTTTTTTCCATGATGATCCTGCACATACCCATAAGACTATGGATAAGGCATCCCAAAGGAAGCTTTTCCCAACTGTTGATGTGGGTGCATAAACATTAAAAATCCATAAGTATAATTGAAAGGGAATTTTCTTCATGAGCATCTAATTCTCCATTGAGATGATTAGTTCTACCTATGTATTTCTATTATTCCATAGCACTGCTAAGCCTCCTAAAGCTCCTTGTCCTGGAGAGTGTAGAAATTGCCATTTTTTCTATTTAGTGAAGACTTCTTGTGCTTGATCATTAGTGAACTTTATTTCTTGGAGCATAACAATGTTTCCTTCACTAGAGTGAAGTTGATGCTCTATCAAACATCTTTTGTTAGGGGCATTCAGGCCCCTAATATTCCAAGATAGGACCATAATTTCTCTCGAGGAGAACAACTAGCCCTCCTTGGTCTAATATTTTTTTCCAACATAGCTTGGATAGTAGTTGCTATTTTTCTCAAGGTTTTCTCTATTTTGGGGGGTCGGGGGTGTTACTATTGGTGTTTGGGAGAATGTTCTCTCTAATTTTGCAATAGAGAGTGTTTGAGAAAAATCATATGTATTCTATGTTCTTAGTTAATGCTTCCTCTACTAGTTGATCAGAGTAGTTTGATCCTTCTTGAAGAATGAGGTGGTTTACCTTTTCTATCATTTGTTCTTCTGACATAAAATCTTATGCTTCTTAAAAAATTAGCTCATTTTCCTTTGCAAAATATTTCCCATGATTGGTGGCTCCTGTTAAGGGTGTTTGGAGTTGGAAAGGGGTCTTAGAGAGACCTTTCTCTAATGAAGATTGTAACTAATTTGGCTCGTGATAAGGGGACTTGGGAAGACTGTTCACTACTAGAGATAATTGTGTACCATTTGAATGGGCTATCCCTAGGAAAATTTTGACAACATTCTTTGCTGACTTGGGTAGCTCATTGTTGCTACCAAATTTTTGAGGAAGGAATTCCCCAACAATCTATCTAACCAACATACCCTAGGTGGATTCATTTGGAGTAGTTCTAGATGATGTGGATATACTGCATAGTGAAGGTTGGCTAATGGGACTATTGGTAAAGTTGTGTATACTTTTCTACTAACCCTTTTTGATGGGGTAGATATCACCTACAGAAGCTTGCTTATCATTTATGTGTAGGCTAGGAAAATTGTCAAAGTAGAGCCATAGATCAAAGAGGAGAAATGTTTCATTTTTGTTGGTGCTAACACTAGATTTGAGAAAAAACCTCTAGTGGGGAAAGGAAAAAGTTCCCGACATGTACTCAAGATTCCTTTTTGTTTGTTATGGTTGATGCAAGGTATTGCTATTGGTAATTACCCAAGCTCCTTTTTGGAAGGAGGTGAGGGATAATAGATGCTTGGAAATTTTGAAAACTAGTATTATGCTATGGAATTTTGATTTTGGATAGGGCATAAGATTGTAATATTGATTTTTTAGATTTTTCTGCACATTTTTCTATTAGGGTCACATAAGCCAAAGTTCTCGAGGGGAATTGGGAGGTTGGGTGCATAGAGGAATGACATGAGGAGCAAAAGATAGTAGTATTTTCTAACTCAATCTACTAATTCCATGACCCGCACTTGGATTGAATGACCAAGATTCTGGGAAATGGTTGTTTAGTGTTTAGGAGGACACATATCTTGGTAAGGTTGTAGAATTATTTGAAAAACTCTAGATCAATTCACTGGAAAATTCCAATCAAGTTACCAATAAATTATAGGATTTGGGGCTCCCAAAATTCCAGAGGAAGATTTTTTAGTTGAATCCATAATGGTATATATTGAATTGAATTAGAATAAGGATTGAAATAACGGGTCTAGGTTTGTAGATATAAGCCTTTCCCATTTAAAAACCATTCTTTTTCTTTAAGGGAATCAACTTGATCTCTTCTAAAGTTGAAAATGACAACAAAGAAATTGATTCCCTCATGAACATAATTTTTTTAGGCCTTTGACCATTTTTCATGGACCCATGTTTCTAAAGTATTAATAGGTGGGATATAGATGAATATCTTACTTATGAGTTCATGAATTTTGAGGATAAATATGGAATGAAGCAAAATTTCTTTATAGATGTGTACTTTATATTCCAATTGAGAAAACGAATATGGTAGTGCATCTTAGCAAGGGTGCTTTGGGATCTAGTTTGTTTTGGGAAACCCTCTACACTATTTATGGGGTATGATTCCAGATGTACAATGGTAGATGTTTCCTTTTTTACTTTAACAGATCCTAAGTAGAAGGGTGTTATCTAAATGAAAAAGTGTTGGGGAAGTGGTGATAGTGTTTTGATGCCCATACTAAGAGAAAGTTGGAGTAGTAGAGAACTAGCGAGATATGGATGTGTGCATGAAATGTGAATGAGGCCAACCAAATCACATGAAAACTAGAGGTTGACCATGAGCGAAGTTTAGGTTTCACTCGCTCAATGGTTGTTTTAGGCTGCCACTAGGACTAGTGCCCCAAAAAGTTGCGAGGTAGTGTACCATAGAAGAAAGGACCTCTTGCTTGACATGGGATTAATTCATGATAAAATGTACTTAATGAGGTCTTAATCTAGTATTGTAAGGTGTTTTATGCATCCACACTAGGTATTGGACCCTTTCAAATGCATTTAACAATGTCTTGTAAAGGTTTTGTAAAGTCTTGTAATAGACTTTCACACTTTTATAGACTTAATGAACTCATTCCCCTTTAATTCAACATTATAAAATGTATTTAATTACATCTTCACATCAATTAGGAAGGTTTTTGAATTAAACTTAATGATAAACTAGTGTTGTAATGTGTCTTGCACATTCACATTGGTTCTTGTACCTTCCTAGTCTATGTGGACCTCATTTTAGTATTGTAAAGTGTATTTAATCAAACTTTCACTTTGAATTTTGTGTCCCAAGCCCTAATTGACCTTTGCATCATAATTAATAGGCCCCTATTAACCCATATTCTGCATCATAAGGCTTAAATTGATCAAATACCTACAAAATATTGTAATTTAAACCTTATTTCCTTATCTCCTAGCTTCTTAGCTGTCAAATTGGCCCCTATGGGACCCATTCTCTATGCACGATGAATCGATCCCATCCAAGTGAGACCCATTCACCATGTGTGGTGAATTAGTCCCATTTGGCCCAATTTTGACCTTTGAGCGAGAAAAAAGTGAAATTTAAGTTTATTATTTCTTCATGTCATCCTATGATGAGGTATTAATAGGTGAATAAGGTGAAATGCATATAAATATATTTATTTTAACCCTAATTCACATATCTCTCATCTCTTATCATTCATTCATCCATTATTCTTCCATCTCAAGTCAAGCAACTTAGGGTTTTATCATTTCAAGTCAGTAAGATATCAATTTTCAAACATTCAAGGGAAAATCCTTCATGTTTTGCTATAGAATTTCAAGATCAATCATCATGGAAAGGTAATAAACTCCATTATTTCATGTTTCATTTCATTCTTTTATAATTTTTGTTTAATTACCTAAAAGGGGTTTGACCAAGGCAAACCCCCATGCCCTAACATCCAACATTTCTTCTTCTCTTCTTGTGTGTTTGTAGATTTAGGACTCTTGGAAGCTCATAAATCATTGGAGATCAAGTTGCATGGTTGCTCAAGTCTTCTCTTCATTCAAAAAGTCAGAATATCAACAAAAACCCACTTTCAGTTCAGAAATCAGAGTTTCAAAAGCGGACACCTGTAGAGAATCAAAGTGCAGATCGGAAGCTCCAAATTCCACTATTGAATATTCAAAAATTCAAAACTAGTCTCATTTTCCATGAGTGGTGAATGAGTCCCACTTATAGGTCAATTTTTAGTTTTTTGCATTTTTAGATACCCTTTTGTCTGAAACGGGTTTTGAATCAGTTTTATAGAATTCAAACTAATTCGTCTGGAATAGAAAATGAGCCCCACCAGACTTGAAAATTAGCATCAGTAGAAATTCAAGTGTCATTTCCAGCCTCCTTCCAGATCCCAGGTGCACACTTCTAATTTTTTCAAGTTTTGTTATAATTTTCATTCATTTGTAGGTGTTTAATGCAATACACAATGTGTTTTCAAACATCACTTGTTTCTTAGGTTTTGCATTCATATTCAATCAATTACTTAGATTTGTTGTACTCAGATCATTCCATTTGTCTTTAATAACAACATACACTTCCTAATTTGAGTGAACCACCTAGATTTTTTAGTGGGGTTTATGTGTCTCCTTTTAGGTGAAACATCTTAAGAGTGTAGGAGTAGTCTATAAATCCTACCCAATAATCTACAGTTTAGGTAGATTTTTTCCCTGGCTTTTGGTTTCTTTTCTATCATTCAAGGCCCAGGAATCACCTTGAAACCATGGGAAGGGTTCCTTTTCATGATTACCAAAGTGAAAAATTTAAAATTCTTGTTAGAGGCTTGCTCCTGTTCACACTTAATGATGAAATTTATCATTATATATTATTTTATTATTTTTAGATTAATTTTTGTGCTATGATTTTTCTATATTGAATGGATTGATAATAATATGAAAATATAATGAAGAAAAATTATATTATTTATATGCATGGTAATTACATGACAAATGCTACAATAATGTTAAATTATTTGATTTCTAAGGCTTTTAGTCTATTTCCTTTTTCTTTTCTTCTTGTAAATTTTTATCCTTTTTTCATTTTATCATATCTATCATGTGTGAATAGCGACATAATTTTTAGTTCTTTTAAAGACTTTACACAAGAAATTGTAACAAATGTCAATCTAGTTCTTTCAGCTAGTCCTGTATCAATAGTGGCTTTTTGAAGATTCAATCCTTATAAATTGTGTATTATTAAATCTTAAGTTAATCATAATGGAATTTTTTTGTACTACCATTTTGAGTTGTTGTAATTGGGTACAAGTACAATCTTGTGTCACACTTTATAAAGCAATCAACAAACATGAAAAAATGTTCTCAACTTCAACCACATAAAAATGGTATTTATGTTTTGAATTTAAAAATGATGTAAACTAGAAAAAAATGTATATCTCTTGTTGATGTTTATTCCCATTCAGTTTTTTTTTTTTTTTAAATTATTTTTTTCTTATCAATTTAAGAGTTGATTTTGTAATGCTGAAAATTTCAAGAAAAGTGACATCAGTTGATGTCAAGAAACAAATAGAAAAAAACTTTATTTTCTCTTGATTTTTTTTTCCCCAAATAGGTGACTTGAATATCTAGTGTATGGATTTTTTTTTTGAAATTTTCATATATATTTTTCTCATAATAACATTTTAAAGTCAAACTAACCTGAATTTGATAGTTTTCAGCTAACACCAACTATTGTTTTTTTTTTTTTTCATTTTCAAAAAAAACATTATACCCTTTTGAAGAATATTCTCTCCTCTAGGGCATCATATATTTTATAATTTTTTTTATGAAGATTTACTATTTCTTATTCAATTTCAACTCAACCTCTTTTTGACTTTGAACAACCTACTTGCATTATTTAAAAATATTTATATAATCAAAATAATCAAAAGTATATATATTTTTGGATTCAACACTATGAGCTCTACAAAAGGGTATTTTTTATTTTTTATTTTAAATAATTTTGATCGAAGAAGTATTCACCAGAAGTCAAAAGTTTTAGAAAATTTGAAAAATTAGTGACTTGGATACTAAGTGGGATGCCACTTAGATAGATTCAGCCAAATACGATTCAACTAAAACCTATTCGGCCTAATGGGTTCTAGTAAAAAAGGATTCAGCTAAATTCTTTTTAGCCAGAACATATTCGATTGAAACTATGTTATTTTTGTTTCTTTTAGTTTTTCCTCCACTTTTTTTTTGCTTTGCAAGAGTGATATTTTTGTATTTCCTAAAAATAAAGGTACATGTTTTTGCTCAATAGGATAATACCCATGGAGACCAACCAGAGATCACTAAAAGAAATAGGGCTATCTCAGCCCACCACACGACCTAGCCTGATACTGCAACACAACTGTCTACCATCCAAACACCCCAACATATACAAACAACCAACCAACCTTGCTACCCTAAGAATTTACATAGTCAAAAGGTGGTCCTAGCCACAACACCATGCACACCATGAAAGAAAACTAGACTTAAGCACCACCGGGCACCAGGCCAAACCTTACAAACTAACAATAAAAAACAAGAAACTAGGATACCAGACCTTACTTGAAGCCATTTTCTTTGGAAAATTGGTCGAACTCCTAACCTACCCAAATTGCTTCACCTCTACCAATTGGAATACCTTCTATAGGAAACTAACCGCAACCACCACCACCATTCTATGTTTTACCAGTTCCATCCATTTTAGGTCCAAAAGAAACAGCTAGAGCTTCACCACCTCACCTTAGGATTTAACCAAATTCATATCTCAGGGATGAGGATCACCTCTGCCTAGAAAAAACTCTTTCAAAGTGTCATCCCAACCACCCAATAAACTTTTCTTGAAGATATTACCCACCAATTCTTTTGCCTCTACTTTTGAAGTTCGGTAATCTAGGACTAAAACTAGAAAACATAAGACAATGTGCAAGTTTGACTTGAAGTATTCCTTTTTTTCCACATGTCCTTTTGCTAATATCATCTTCATGTCCACCATGGTAAGAGGATCTACATTGAGAAAAATATGCTTGAGACATTGGTTGGTGACCCACTTGAAAGCGTTTTTCTAGTCCTTCATTTCTAGGGAGATCAGAGTATCAGAGCCGAAGAAAAAAACCTACTCTACCCCCATTTCCACAATGAACTTGGAACATTCCTCCATCCCTTCCTGCACTTAACAAAATACCCATAGTGAGAGAAGATCTAAATTATTTTCTAGCTTTTCCAATCTAACAAATAGCCAAGATGGAGCCGCCAAAGTTAATATGATGTACAACACATCACCTCAAAGTTGCTAGAAAATGTAGACCTACCGTCGATCGGGAAAGTGAGCATGTGAAAAAGGATGCTATTCATGCCCAATGTGACCTTAACTACCCATAGATACACACCAAAACCAAAGCCAACTGATCATACATATTGGGCTATGATTCTGTCCTTACCATCAGAATTTAGAAGAGCCCAAACACAAAGATAATGTGGCAACACAACCACCTAGCTAGCTCACCGCCACCAAATACCCACCCCACAAGATGGAATTTCCACCATCAACATGGCTAGTCTCCTACCCAATTGCCCACACATCTTGATTGAAAGTGGGTTAGATCTTTTGTGCCAATTCCTGAATGTGAATTCCATCCGCCCCAAGATTTGACAAGGAATCTACCTCTCTATTACCTTCCCTAAAAATATGGTTGATGACCACCAATTTGAAACCATCCAATAGATCTAATGCAACTTCTAAGCTGGCATTCAATTTCCAATGATTTAACTATCTAGTTCTGAGTGTATTATGGATCAAGTAGAGTCCCCTTCCACTACTAAGTTCTTTATCCTCAATTCTCAACAGAGGTGGAGACCTAAGATCATCGCATGAATTTCTATAGCATTTTTAGAACCCACTATGAGGGGTGAAGCTAGCCTTTCCATACATATGTATTTCCAATCTCTAATAATATATCCTACACTAGACACGCCCAGGTTACCTAGAGCGGTCCCGTCAAAATTCAATTTCAACCACCCAACCTCTAGAGCCCACTCCAAGCAATAGAAAAAAATTTCATCTTCATTGTTGCCCCCCCATCCTAGATGTGAGGTGGGATTTTGAGCCCATGCCATAGCTTCAGCATCATACCATCCCATGGTGTGCAAGTATCAAGATTTCCCATTCTTTCTAAAAGTAGAGCATTAACTGTCTCCATAATACTTTTCTCAAAAATTTTCAATAAAGAGGCCCTAGGCATTGCCTTATCCTAAAATATATGCCTATTCCTCTCTTTCCAAACCTCCCAAATGACCATAGATAGACTCATAATCCATAGGCCCCTACAAATTGCATTCTTCATGTGTATCGACCACCCCACAAGTAGGCCCCTAAGATTATTTGGTAGTGTAGTCTTCCATTGAAGCTTTGCACACAACCTGGTCTGGAACAATATTGGGCCTCGGGAAAACTAGCGAAGAAATGATCACTCATTTCTTCCACCATTTTGCAAATAATACACCTTGAAGGGCCATGAAAACCAAGCTGAGCAAACCTTTCATCCTAGAGGACTCTTCCCTATGTTGTAGCCCAAGTAAAAATACCTTCTTTAGGGAGGCAATTTGTGCTCTAGCAAAATGCAATTAGGATTCAAGGGATGGGCCTCTCCATTCCCACCAACATCCTATACCCATCCTTTGCATTATATATCCCATTCAAAGAAGCGTTCCATCTTAGAACATCTCTGCCATGCCTGGGACACATAGTCCTTCATGCTGGATTATACCTTGAAATATTGTAACTGGGAAAGCCATCCACTTGAGTGACCTCTAAGTAATCGCACACCTTGCTACTCCAAACATGCTTGGTTACCTCTCAAACCTGGGCCAAATTTCCAACTACCTCTAGTTTTCCAAACCCCTCCCAAGAGTCTTCCCAAAAAATAGCCTTGTGTCCCTCTCTTATCTTCCAAGTAAAATGGCTTAGAATCAAGTGGGGATAGCTACAAAGAAAATTCCAAATTCTAAAACCTTTGGGGAGACTTTTGGCTATAAAAATACTATTTTCTTCTTCATCTAGGTATTTTTATTTCACAATCTTTACCTATTTCAGCTTTGTTTTGGAATGAATTTCACACAGTAATTTTGCACCTAGGGATTGGTTCTATAGCACCAAATTCTTGAAACTAGCTCCATCTGCTTCCTTCCTTTCACAAAATTTTTTCTATTTTATTAGTGGGAACTTGTGCTGATCAAAATTCCCTTGCCAAAAAAAAATATTTATCTTTTGATTGATGTCTTTCCTTGCTCCACTTGAAAGTGGTAGACATGAAAGCATGAAAATAGGGACTACCACAATTACTGCTTTTAACATTGTCAATCTTCTAGCCCAAGATAACCACTTGGTTTTCCATGACGCAATCTTGGAACTAATCTTCTCAGCCACATGACCCCAGAGCTTCCTAGGTTGCACTTCTTTTGCTAGTGGAAGGCCAAAGAATTTTGATGGAAGCTTTCCTTTGCAAAACCCCAAAGTACACATAATTTGTACTTCATTGCCAATCTCAGTATTAAAGAAAAAAATATCAGATTTAGATTGACTCACCTCCTGACTAGATTCCTTGGCATATTGATCTAGGATTTTCTTGAAGCCTTTTGCTTCCTTCACTAAAGAAACTCCTAGCAACATATTATGGTTAGAAAACTACTGGAGAGTGACCTCTGGAACCCCACTCTTAATCCGAACACTCTCTAGATGCCCCTCTGATATTTTGAATGAGAAAGCATGTCCCAGAGCTTCAACCATTATTATGAAGAGGAAGGGAGATAGGGGGTCCCCCTGCCTCAACCCCCTAGAAAGGATGAAGAAACTTTCTGGTGTGCCATTAAGGAAGACAAAACCTTGGGAAAGAGATCCATTCAAAAATCCAATTTAGCTAGCACTTGTCAAACCCAAAGGCTTCCATGACCTTGGAAAGAAAGTGCTAGTCTAATTTATCATAGGCCTTTTTGATGTGCAACTTGATCAACATTGCCTTTCTCTTCATTGTTTGAATTGAATGGATCACCTCTTGAGCGATTATGACCCCATCAAAAATAATCTTCCTAGCACAAAACTCGTTTTCTCCTTAGAAATAATATGGGGTAATATGCATTTGACCCTATTGACAATTATTTTAGCAATGACTTTGTAAACTATCTTGAAGAGGGAAATAGGCAAAAAATCATCTAATGAATATGGTTTATCTTTTTTAGGGATCAAAGGAATGAAAGTATTATTGACTTCTTTCAAAACTTTCCTCGAGTTCCTTGAGTCTTCAATTGCATCAACCAGATCCTTGCCAAGGATGTACCAACACTTTTGAAAGAAACTAGCTGGGAACCCACCAAGTCTTGGATCCTTGTCTAGGATCAACTGGAAGAGGGCCTCCTTAATTTCTTTTTCTAAAAATTTTCTTTGTAACCACACATTTTGTTTAGCCATGATGATTTGTGAAATTCCATTTGTGAGGGCTTGCATATCCTATAGACTATAACCAACAGGTTCATTGAGAAGTTCTTGAAACAAGTTGACCATGGCTTCCCTGACATCTTCAGTCTTGTCCAACAATCTGCCTTCACTATTCTTAATGGAAGAGATCCTGTTTATTTCCCCTCTAGTATTTGCCGAATTATGGAAAAATTTGGTGTTCTTATCTCCTCCACACAACTAGACTTCACTTCATTTTTACCTCTAGAAGGTTTCTTCTCTGGAAAGCAACTCCTTTAACTTACCAAGGAATTCTTTTTCCTTATGAAACATATCTAAATCCAACCCCTACCTAACTACTTATTCATTTAAAGAGTGTAAGGCTACATTCATGTCTAGCTTCTCTTTGAAAATATTTTAAAATACACTATATTTCAAGTTTTTAGCTGTTGTTTCACAAATTTCAATTTTGCCACAAATTTGCACATCTTTGAACCCTTAGGATTGTGACCAAACCACCACAACTAGACTAGCTCAAGAAAATGGGGGTCACGAAACCACATGTTGTCAAACTTGAAAGGGAAATGTACAGGAGAGTGCTCCCAAACAATGTCTAACAACATTGGGAAGTGATCTAAACTAGCCCCAGAAATAATTCTTCCTTCAAGGGTGAAAGGGAAAGAATGCATATCACCCTTAAAAAAGAATGTATCCTATTTTTCTGCAATGCTAGAGAAACTTTCCCTTGTATTAGTCTATGTGAACACACCATTACTTTTGCAGACCTCGAACAAAGAATTGACATCTACAAAGTTTTCAAAATCAACTTGGGACTGTATCCTTCTCCCAATGCCACCTTTTTTTATCAGATCTTAATATGGCATTGAAATCACCACCCAAAATGGTGGCATCCAATGCAAAATCTTTGCAAAAGTTTTTTAGATCACTCTATAATTCCCTCTTTTGAATGTAAGGGTTTTCCTCCACTTTTTAATAAAATAATTATTTCCAATTATTTTAAAAATTCAGCATTTTCCCTCTTCTTCTATAATTAAATAATTTATTTTATTATTTACTTTCCCTCTTAAATCAAATAATTTCTATAATTATTTGATTTTTCCTACCACCTCCTTATCTATGCCAATATTTTCTCTTGTCTCATTTATTCTTCAACATTGATTAAATTATTTCTAATTTAATCTTAACCATCCATTTGAAATTGACATTCTATAAAAGATACTCTCTCTTGTCATTTTCTACCTACATGCTTGGTGAATGTGCAAGTACACTCTAGGCATATAATACTTCAATATTTTTCTAGTCATTTGTCATAAGTTATAGTTTCATACTTAAATCTAAGGGAAATCAAATATCCAAAGAAAAATGGAGAAGGGAAATGGAGGTGATGCATTGATGGCATGAAGATGTTGAATAGTTCAGATAATTGAGAGGGGGGGTGAATCAGTTATCCTAACACATTTTCTTAACTTTAATTAATCTGGAGCAAAATACTATCAATCAGAAAATAAATAAACATGAAAGCACACAACAACACCATGCACAATGAATATCAAAATTTATGTGGAAACCCAAGAAGGAAAAAACCACAGAGAATGCTAGTTCTCAATTATAGAACATAGGTTAAGGTGATTTTTACAATGGTTTACTGTCTTTGAAATGCTCACTACAGGTAAGGCTCACTACTGGTGGGCTCCCTACCCGATTAATGCATCCAATTACTAAATACTCTCATTGGAAAAAGTGAACTGATGAAGTTGCATCTGCATATGCATGAATTCAATTTCGGTTAAGAGCACAATATCTATCTAGAGTAGATCCGATCAAGGAATCTTCTACATACCTTCCTTGCACAACCCATACAAATCATATTACTTCTTCCTTCACACCCTTCTTATCTATTCACACACACCATACTCCACACCTCCCTCTTCATTGGAAAAAAACAAATTATACTTATACCATTCCATGCCTTCATAATATCCTAAGTCGTTCAAACACAAAGTCTTCACAAAACATGTCGGTTTGAAGAACAATCTCAAAATATTCAATAAGGAACACCAACACCAAACACAAAAAAAATAGGTCGCACATAAATATCTTCTTACCATGTTATCAAGGGACCCATATAAATAGGTCATATATAAGATAGGTTCATTACATAACATAATTATCAAACTTTTGATTACATGAGATATATTTTGGAGCAGATGGGAATTCCACAACTAAGACCGAATCTTGGTTATCATCAATTTTAGTATCAATCGAAGAATCATAATTTGGCATACCAAAACTTGCAACATGCTATATGAATTTTTAGATAGCAAGGTTACCTGGAGTAGGCTTTGAGCACAATATCCAACATCAGAATATTAGTCTTCATTAATTGACTTCCATAGATGCCCCAAAAAGAAGTGCTTCCATAATTGGATCAAAGAGGACATCCACAATACAACATCAAGGCATACAATAGGATAGATCATTTCTATATATCATCCAAAGCACAACCTTCCAGATCCAAAATTTTACATCAATGACAATAATGCTAAATCATCTCAACAACTTCTCAACAATCTCCCCCTTTGGCATTTATTGCAAAATATCAAAAACTAAAAAATAGAAAACTCAAAAACTTCAAGCACTCCCCCTTCAGGGTGATCCCACAATACTAGTTTACAATTTTTGGCCAAACTGGACACTAAATTGATTTTTTCTAAGGGTATGTGTAGGATCATGATGGGCCAAAAAGTGGCAACATGAAAAAAGTAGCGTTTTTCACTTGCCAAAAAATGCAAAAATCCCATGTTGACTTTTTTTTTGGGTAAGTGTCAGTACATTGCTCCATAGATTTGCCCAAGCCAAAGTTCTACAAATCAAATATCCGAATCAAAACGGATATCCGATTTGTATTGGATATCCAATTTGTATCTAATATCTAATTTAAAAAACATTTTAAAATATAATATTTTGGTGCTCTAAATCAGATATTCGATTTTTGCACACATAGACCCAAGAGTAATTAGGAGGTGGAGGGTCAGCAAGAGAGAGAGAGAGAGAGAGAGATAGAGAGAGAGAGAGAGGGACACATAGAGAGAGAGGGAAAGGGAGAGACAGAGAGATAGAGACAGACAAAGAGAGGGGGAGAGATAGAGAATTAGGAGGGGTAGGGAGAGAGATAGAGAGATAGAGAGAGAGGGAAAATGTGTGTGAGAGAGAGAGAGAGAGAATTAGGAGGGGGAAAGGAGAGGGGAAGAGTGTTGAGGGTAGAGGATAAAAGGTTTAAGGGTTTAAGGATGAGG
>VDFB02281492.1:455324840-455581135 GCA_007258455.2 Sequoia sempervirens | reverse complement strand
AATATATATACACATTAACTAAAATATAGAAATAATATTTAAATATTATACATAATATAATATAATATACCATATTTTAAATTATAAACTATATTGTATATTCTAAACTAGATATATTAAAATAAAATATAAAATATTTAGCTGATAGGCTTTATATGTGGGGGAACCCAACCGGCATTTCCCCTAATCTGACACCGGCAGGAACCCCACGAACGCCGGCGGGAATAGTTCTGTCGTGTTTTAATTACAGTCAAATTTGTATTAAATTTTCTATGGCCTTGAGTGTCGTGCATCCCTGGACGGACCCACCAGCTACCCTCAAACTCCTCCTGAAGCTTATAACAGCATTAAATATTGTGTCCTCATCCGTCTCCATCAGGTATGGCTCCCAGCAGCTGCGCCGTTTCCGTGCTTGCCTTGCGATTTACTAGGCTACAAAAGCTCACTCGATGCAATAAATCTGAACCAGCGTTGAGCAACGTTAAATGGCTCTCAGGGGGATGACATCATTTGTGTTTGAGCAGTCTCTGTAGCGAAGAAACAGGCTTAACCAGAGCATTGGTGAAAAAAGACGACGAGCCCTCACGCCCATATTTGCCACCGCAAGGTAACTGCCTGTCAAGCTATGCCTGCATCGAGTCCCACATATTGTTACTTTGAACTAACACTTTATTTGGTATATATGTGTATATAAGAAAGAAAATATATGTATGAACATACTTGGTAACTCCATGGTAGACTGAATTGCTGTGTCCAATGATGAGCCGAAGCACTCTTGAGCAGGAGATACACAAAACATGAGCTCTGCGTATATCTTTTCTACATCTGGTCCATCTGGTGGGCCGCAGGGAAAGGGATTGGATTGCCATACAACTTGGCGGAACGAACGGCCATATTTTTTTCCCAGTTTTTCTTTGAATGTGCTGGAAATGCTTGGTAGGTAGATGTCCAAAGGCAAAAGCATTTTTGACTGAACCATGATAGATATGTTCTAAAACTTTGAATGTCTTTAATGTGTTAGTTCAGATTTCATACCATATCAAAAGGCATTCAAAACTGGTAATGCCAAACAAGTTTTCAAAACCCTCTGGAGGACAGAGACACTGTTTTTTTAATAATTACTGCAGGTGATTATACAGATACGTTCCTCTATAATAATATTTACCTGAAATGAGAGAATCTAGCTTGAAACTGGCTTTATCCAATCAATCTTTTCCTCTTATCTTTCATCTTACCATGCAAAGATCGCCAACAGTGGTCACATAGATCACACCCTCATTTATGAGCATTATTAGGGCTGGCTTAGTCCTATTTCCTGTCACCTTGAATGACACAAAATTTCTCACGCAACCTTGAGTTTGGCGCGTTGTAAACAACTCATCTCAGAAGTCTATTCTAACCTATGTCTATATGAGTTGTGCTAGGCCATTTGCAACATTTACTATCAGATTCTCTTACAGGCTCGATGTGATTATTCAAGTAGCGTATGGTAGTTGTTAAGACACTATATGAGCTCCAACTAGGCTTCTGGAAAACTGCGATTAAGGGAAAAGTATCATAATTAGGGATAACACTAACAAAAAAAATATCATCACCTCTGATCTAGCGTGAGGCGACTCAATTCCATGAGATATTCTTTTGGAGAAAAAAAAAAAACAAAGGGAACGGATAATGATCAACTTCAAACGGCAGGAAGTAAGCGCACCTCCTTGTTTTTTGTTATTAAATGTCTTTGCAGGTGTTCTTGTACACATCATTTATGGTGAATGTAAATACAACTACCACGGGTTGAAAATGGAGTTGTAGGAGATAGCATGTACTTCATATGATAGTGAGGCGAGTGGATGTATTTCAATCAGGTACTAATAGCAGCATAGAAGCGGTTAGTGGTATAGAATCTGCCCATAACTATTTTAAATGTTTCCGTATTGTTTAGAACTTTGGGATTCCACCACACTAGAAAACCCTAGAATTTGAAGCGTACCTTTTAAATAAATATGAGCAGAGTTTACACCAAATTTGTGTCCCCACATTATTGACCGAGTGAGCTAGCATTCTTACCTTATAGCTGTGCTCATTTAGTTTCAATTAAAACTAGCGCTTGCACCTCACAGAGGTGCAATGTTTACACTGATAGCAGGATATACTCTGACAATATATTGAAGGGCAAGGGTTAAAATCACAAGAAAATGTAAACTATTTTCCTTAAGACTAACTATTCATAGCAAAAGTCAATTGATGATGGGGTGCGAAAAGATTTGAAAATGAACAAATGGAACTTTATTTAAATCAGTATGCTATGCTAAATGGTTTCACAACATAATATTTTTTGTACAAAGAAAGAAGACCTATATCTTAAAAGGTCGATTGGATTAAGTATAGTTGTTGCTGGTTAATGATATACCTTGTAACTGAAGGTAACATAATGGAAAACTGCATGTTGGGGAAAATATTTTTATAATACGACACAAGAAACATAAAAAAAAAATATAAATACATTTTCACTTTTTAATTAATAGATTGAGGAAAAAGATTTAACAATTGATAAAACCAAAGTTTTACAAAGTACATACTATAACTGGGCCCTACAAAATAGTGGCCTTTTCGCTAAAATGCATAAAGCATGAAGGGCACAAAGCTCGTATCATTGACGTGACCTAGTATATGAAGAGCTCATCTTGGGGAGCAAGAAATTATCAGTCATTTTTGTGCTATTTAACCCTCTTAAGTGCAGGATTTTCTTGAAGTTTGCTACTGCAACTCCTCCGTGCAACACACTCACACCATTCTTCAGTTATATATATATATAAACCGTAACACTCAATATAAGTACAATTCAAAAATTTATATATATATGAACCTATCAGCTTGGGGTTGGTTGTGGGGCGGGATGGGGAGGGGTGTAAATTGTTGTACCAGTGTACGTGAACCCGGACCTGTCCCCATACCAGGACCAACAACTTCAGTTTTTTTGTGTTGATAATAGTGTGCTTAGGTGGTTACTTTTAAGGTTGGTTTAGATTTTTTATTTTATTATTCATTTTATTTTGTTTGTTTTTTTTTTAAATATGGGTGTGGGTATCAAGGTATAATCGAGGACTCTGGATCCTACCCAGACACAATTGACACAAACATATGAATTTGTGCGTACTGTGAGCATCTAGCATACCCATACCCAGTATGGCTACATCTTGGGTACACGAAGAACCCAGTAACAGAGCATACCACAGAACCTGATGACCAGACAAAACAAGAAAAATACTTACAATAGGGTGTGTTAAATAAGGATTCCTTGATCATGGAATTGGAGCACAGTGAATAAGGATTTATTGATCATGGAATGGGAATGCGGTGAATGAGGATTTCTTAACCATGTAAAAGAGTGCATTGTACAGATAGAGAGCAAGAACAAGAACTAAGATGCACGTGGCAAGTAAAACTTTAAATTAACTAAAGTAGTTTTCAGTTTATGCTATCTTAATTAGATTAACAATACCCCCACCCAATTTGCTAAGGGATATTTACTCAAATTGTTAATATCAACTGAACTCTTACAGGTAAAAGTAGAGGTATAGGTGATTGAGAAGTGGCTCAGTTTGGTGTATAAATTTCTGCCGTAGGGCACTTACAAGTTACACATAATACTTTACCAACATATTCAATTTTCTCAACCACAATTGCATATTTTTTACCTGTACAATATTTGAATTCCACCATGAGTGTGTCTTTTACCCATGTACATAATATTCTATTCCAGATTAGCAATATTCAATATTATATAACTTTCAGATAGTCCTGCGCTAGAACATGACCTAACTACAAGGTGTAAGCAATAAAAAGGGATTGCTAGCAAACTTCAAATTATATACAGATAAGAATAAAATCAAGAAATAACAATCAGGACAATATTTCAAATACAATACCATAGAACAAACCGTTTGCCTCTCAAATAGACCATATTTATTGTCATAATGATTATGTCCAACATTCAGGAAACATGCTACTCGTGTTAATCTGATTTATATAAATATAATTTGTAAAACAGAGCTCAACACCCTTTAAAATCCTAGGTAACAGCGAGAGACACGGCAAAAATAGCCCATTTTACAATCAAACACCAAAAAAATAAAACAATAGAATGGCAGCAAATTGCGTACCCTAATCAAAATGATCTATCTCCAACCACACGCACTTCAAATGCTAGTTTCTAGTTCCAACTATTTGGTCCGTATTAACAATGGGAAACAACAAAGAACTAAAAACTCAATCCCAGGAAACGCTAAACAATGAAAAGCCAATTCAGGTTCCCGACCAAACAAAAACCCATCCAAGAATTTTCAAGCCCTTACAAGATTCACAAAAGCAAACGCATTTCTACGATCTAAACGAAACCCATTTCAGCAGGCCTCAAAGCAATCCAATCCCCCGAGCCAAAAAGTCATCATGAGCGATATAAAAAATTAAAAAGCAAAAAAAAAACCTGGGGTTCGATTTTAAAAGTACAAGTCAACCCCACAAAAATGCTACCAAAGCGTGAACGGAATAAAGCTCAAAGAGCCCACTGACCTGCATACTATGGCCGCTCTAGATCGCCAAATTCTTCACAAAAAAATGCTTGTAGAAACCTGGCTTATTATACCCTCAAATATGCATCAAAATTGATGAAAAGAGGGCTCAAATGTCGTGTTTTCAGTAAACGAATTTAACAGTCCCTATGCAGATGATGTCGTCGGAGAGCTTTTCCCCTAAATTAGTCATCACATGGTGCAAATCGGTGGCAGAGATGAAGCCGTTGTAATCCTTGTCGAACACATGGAAAGCCTCCACTGCTCGTTGTTAGTGCTGCCGAGGGCAAGTACATCTCTTCCAGGCATCGCTTCCACACCATCCTCATTAACGCCTAACCCATACCTATGCAGTAATGAACCACCAACCGAGCATGTTTTGTAGTAGACTGTACAGCGTACGCCAGGAATTCCCATCGGAATAGTCCACCGGCATCAGACAGTAGACGATTCCGGTGGATTTCCCACCTATAATAGCCTATCGGCTAAATATCATTATGGTTGATTTGTTTTGAAACATACTATACCTATTTCTTTCCGTTCCTAAATTCATCCAGCATAACACGTTTAAATTAAATGCATATCTATGCTCTGTCAATTTCAAATGTGACAGCTTAGTTTTCCATGATGGCTCATACCTTATAATTGATCATAGTTGTAAAAATACATAAATAAATATACACCATCGTTAGTATTGCTTACAATATTTTCTGAAAAATAAATAAACATTAATAATGGTGGGTGCATTAAAGTTTTAGGAAACTGCATTATGTCAGTATATAAGATGAGAGTTTTAGCAGCGAGTGGGTGATCTGTCTTGTACAGTAAATACATGCCAATTGATTTTGCATGCACTTTAAAATATATCTTTGTCCAGAACAGTAGAAAAATTGAACACGAAGGTTTAGCATCAGATCATATTCAACATGAGGCTAGCAAATAGGGTTAAGATTAGGGTTAGGTTAGAGACATGATTATGCTTTGTGGCTTGAGTTAGGGAAAGTTTAGGGTTACCATTAGGGTTTATGGTTTAAGGTTTGGATTAATATTATGAGAAAAAAGGTTAGGATTAGTGTTAGGTTAGAAAATATACTTTATCTTGCTATTGATCAGAAACAAAAGACTGAACACTCCCATCGATATGATAGATTTTAGTGCATTAATAGAAATGATTTTGTATTCTATCCTTGGGCACCAATAAAATCCGCAAGTATATAGAAACTTTTTTTTATTTAATACTTTCTTGATAGAGATCAGCAAGTACTAAATGCTTGTGTAGGTTTTGATGTGGTCAAAGAGAGACTAATCAGCAATTGAATGAAAATGTGAACCTTACGCAGCTCCCTCATAGCCCATGGAACGCAATAACTTCATGTACTATTCTTCATGGCTTTAAAGACTTCAACTTCCAAGCAAGAAAATCAACAGCGATAAACAAAAACATGTAAGACAGATGTTAGATATTTATTGAATCATACATCAATGAACATAGGTGCTACTTGAACACCATTATCAGAAAATAGCAAGAATTTTTATCTAATTAATCTATATAAAGTTTATTTAATTTTTACATGATTAAAGTTATTTTATTTCATTTATTTAAAAAAGTTAATTTATAATTTTATATATTTTGAAATATAAATATGAATTGTATGATAATATTTTCCACTTCATTTAAAATCCTTAATCATTTTGTAAATATAACTATTTTGTTTATTTCAAATTGTCAAATCAATAAATATATTTAGTCAATACGCTTTTTTAATGATAATTACAAAATAATATAATGTTAATTGATTATATAATATTGTAATTACAAAAAACTATTCATATTACTTGATTATGATTACAAAAATAATACTATATTAATTAATCATATAATATTAAAGAAAATTAGACTTTCGCTCTCCAAGTTGTTTGAATATGTTAAAGTTTTTATTCATTTAAAAATAGTCCATCAAAAACAAAAATCATGGAACATTTTAGACTTATTTATGCTTGTAGTTTGGGTCTTAGTCAATACCTGTGCCCTTGTTAATGACAATTGTTTTTTAATATTAGTATCGCTATTCATAATAATGTATTATAATTACAAAATAATATTACATTAATTTATTATATAATATTAAAGGAAATTATACCTTCACTCTCCATTTGTATGAATACGTTAAAGTTTTTACTCATTTTAAAATAGTCCATCAAAAAATAAAATTCATACAACATTTTATACTTATTTATGCTTGTAGTTTGGGTCTTAGTCAATATCTATGCCCTTGTTAATAACGATTGTTTTTAATATTAGCATCGCTATTTTGAATTATAGTTTCAAGATATGGCTAATGCACGAGCACTTGAAGATGTTATTACTATTTCAAGCAGTGGTTCTACTTCCAATGCACCCTCACCACAAACCCATGAGTTACCTCTATCAGCAACTAACTCAACATTTGTGGATTGGTTGGGTTTCCCCCACCATAATGTTGATGCTCTTTCAAACAATGTCTTGACAAGTTGTCATGAAATTTTTGAAGACGCTATGCAGACAAGCCAAGATTTAAGCGATGTGGAGGATCATGAAGTTGAATTGGTGCAAGAAGTTGTCCGAAAATTCCATGCGACCTATGAAGCTCTTGAGCTATTTTATGGTTTCCTGCGTGAATTGAAGTATTGTCAATATTATGGAGTGGCCAATGCATTGGAACTAAAGCGTGAATTCTAAGATTTATTGAGTGATATATGGTCTAAGAAGTTCAACTAACTTCTTGGAAGGTAGTTACTTTTTCAATATGTCGATCAAGATTACTAGTATGATACATATTAGATGTTTTTTTGTGAAACTAAATGAGGATCTCAAAATAGCTATATGTGGAGTGAAATGGATTTATTGGTCAACTTTATATTTGAACCCTTAGTTGTTATATATTAAGTTTACATTGTAATTCCATTGTACATATTGATCTTTATAGTTCTAATTTTAATGAATATAACTTATTCTAATATTTGTGTCCCCTTATTTTGAATATTATCTTGAACTATAACCTTAAGTCTACCAAATATATATTGGAATGCTACTCAAAATGATGATATATTTGATCATTATTGTAAATATTCACTCTTGCAACACTTAGCTATGTGAAGTACCATAGTCATATATATGCTTCTTTCAAACCCTTTGAAATATTCAATGTTGAATATAGTTATATATTATGTTTACATTGTAGCACCCTTGTGCATATTGATCTTCATAGCACTAATTTTATTGAATATATCTTATAGTACATATTGAGGAAAAATATTCCTCCTCGCATTTTCCCTTTTGTTTTTGTGCAAATGATGTGCTCTACTTGTATATTCTTATTCTGAACATTATGTTGAGGTCTATGCTTTCTAAAACAAGAACCTCCGCCAATTGTATGCAAACACTATCTTACATGTAATGTACTTTTGTAGGGTTAGTCAACTTCCATAGACCATGGCTACAATATTAACCACAAATGCAATTAAACTTATCCATGATGGGAATGAAGGGTTCAAACCTAATGTGCAAATTTTGTCTATTTCAAACTTCGGCCATGGCCATGAATGTAACAACCGCTACAAGGTAGAAATATCTGATGGGGCCTACAAACAAAAAGCATCTTTACCTCAAAAGTACAATCATTACATAGAATCTGGTGAAATTACAGTTGGATCCATAATACGAATGACAAAATATAATTGCCCCAGACCAAGCGGGTCTCGGTGAGTAAAGAAATCCAAAATTTCCCGTAACAAAATCATTATTAACTTTTTAGCTTCTTCCTTGTATTAGTAATTCTTACTCTTGTCTTCCAAATGTATAGGTGGATTGTCATTATGAACCTTGAGATTGTTTCTACAAACCAGGCTATAATCGGTCATCCTACTTCATTTTATATGGAAACAGAGCACCATATAGAATAGGAAATGGAAAAATCTATAGAGCCACATGTAGAGCCTGATACAATTAGCGCTGCTAGAGTATCAACTCATGTGAGAAGATTATTTGGTGTGAATCCTTCTAGGAGTAGAATGGAAGCACCAGCCACAATTACGCCTATTAAAAGTTTGAATCCTTTTCAACCAAGATGGACTGTTAAAGGTCATGTGACTGCAAAAAAGGATATCCGTAGGTAAAATACCCAAAAAGGTACTGGTCAAGTTTTCACCTTTATCATCATTAACAGAGAAGGGACTGAAACATGTGTGACTTGTTTCAATGAAGTTGTTGATCTTCATTATCAAAATATTATTGTTGGGAAAACCTATACATTTTCTAGTGGTGCAGTAAAGGTTGCTAATAAGCTTTACAATAGGTTAAATAGTGGGCTAGAAATTTCCTTGTCAGTTGAGTCAAAGGTCACTCTTTGTGAAGATGACAACTCTATTCCAAAACACGTATTCTCATTTACACCTATCAATGAACTTGCAAAGAAGAGTAGCAACTCAACTATTGATGTTATTGGAGTTGTCACTTGTGTTAGCCCAAGCTCCACAGTAAGGAGAAGAGATGGGACAGAGGCCCTAAGGTGCACAATATCCTTGTTGGACATGAATGTGGCAACTATAGATATCACTCTATGGGGCACAATGGCAGAGAAGGAAGGTGGTCATCTTCAAGACAAGTATCACCTACAAGAAACAACTATTCTCGCTATTAAAAATGGATGAGTTTGTGAGTACAATGGAAAGGCGTTGAGTACATCAAGCAATACAAATTTATTTATAGACCTTGACATACAAGAGACACAACAACTACAATCTTGGTTCAAACAAAGTGGGGCTAATATTCTATCACCTTCAACAAAGTTTAGCAGCCCATCTATGCATGTTCAATAACAATCAGGGATGTTCGAGAACAAATTCCTCATAGAGTGCACCATCTCCAATGTACAATAAATGCAACATTGTTGTCCATCAAATCTGAATCATTTTGCTCTCCGGCATGCCCTAATGAATTATTAGGAAACAATACAAGAAAAGATTGGTGCAGATTGAAGATGGAAAGTGGTTTTGCTCAAAGTGTCACGTAGCATGTACCTCTTGTAATTATAGGTACATACTACAAATAAGTTTACAGGACCACACAAATATGCTATGGGCAGTTGCATTCGATGAAGCGGCAACAAAACTCATGGGAATGTCTGCGGAAAAGCTATACTCTCTACAGTTTGAGGATGACATAGAAATGGATAATCAATAGATAATTAGAGATGTGTTGAACAAAAAATACTTGTTCACTTTGACATGTAGAAATGAAACATACAATAATGAAGAATGCTTGAAGGAAACTATCACAAAGTTTGAGCAAGTTGACTTCATTGCAGAGAGCAACATCTTACTTTCCAAGATCAAAGAAATGTGTAGTGACTCATAAAATTATAGTTGATCTAAGCTGCTAAGTTTACATTTCCCAGCACATGTCTTGTAGATGACTCTTATAAAATTATAGTTGATAGTTTTGTTCAGGCAAAAGAATGTATTAAAATATCTAACCACATGTGCCATGTCTACCTACAGATAGAAATATATAAGTTGCTAGGTTTACATTTCCCAATTCATGTCATGTATATGACTCTTATAAAATTATATTTCCACTCCAAGCTTCAATACTATGTGTTTCAACTATAACTGTAACAATAATATCTTAATAAAACAAATGTAACAATCTGTATCTATTTGCTTATGTCTATATATATGCGGAGTCTACTTCTAGCATTGTAGCACTCATGAATCTACTTGCTTATATCTATTTGCTCATGTCTATATATATGTGGAATCTACAACTATCTTAAAACTACACTTTAATAAAGATTAGTTCTATAAATTATGACTTGAATATGTCATTTTTTATTTTTTATTTTCTATTTTAACATATGTAGATACATGAATTTTAAACATTCTTCTTTCGGCATTGTAAGCTTTAGATATGTTGTGTTCATCTCACATATAGTTGTTTCCGTATGTTTGTGCTTCTCTTATTACTAATTCAGCCTTGCACTCCCACTATACAGATGGATGACCCCTCCCCCGAAACAAGTCAAGCTAGCTTGAAACAAGTAGAGATTAGAAGATAGCAGACCCGAAAAAGAAATCAAGATTACTATGCTAGGCATAAAGAAGTAATTGCCACTCGAAGACAGATTAAAAATTTGCACACCATCCATATTGACCCCTGCCAAACAAAAGCACATAGACTACGAGATCGTGAGAGAAACCGTGATTACTATGCTCATCATAGAGAGGAAATAACTACAAAGAAACACATTAAACGTTTGGAGAAACAAGCATGGAAAGCTCCACTATTGCAAATAGAACATGACCTAGAAGATTGAACATCATTCAACACAACTACTAGCTTCATTAAAATAATGAAAGGATTTCGACAAAAGATAGATGCGCTTTCCAATAGGAAAACATGCATTATATGCAAGGAAAACTACCCAGGGATGCTTCTTCATTCATCCGACCCCCATGCTACTTGCAAAAGATGTTTCAATGAGAGAGGTATACATCGATTCTCCTCACTCAACAACATGGACCCAGGAGAACAACCTGATGTGCTCGGAAGACTAACCCAAGTGGAGGAAATGCTCATTTCTAGAGTTAACCCAGTACTACAAGTAGCCCATGCACCTGGAGGGCAATATAAATATAGCGGTCACACAATTAGTTTCCCACAAGATATCAAAAACATTGCAAAAGTTCTCCCTCGAAGGATAGAAGACTTGGATGTGCTCATAGTTCGAAGACTGCATACAGAAGGCCATTTCTATGATTGTTATGTAAGTAGACTTCACATCATAGATGCATTACAATACAAAGTGAAATATGACCCATACTATAATGATGTTTCCATAAGTGTTGATGGTTTGGCTCAAATTCTTGAAGTTAGCACGGATATTTCAAGCATGTTGCACACCATTGAAACTAACGAGTGTGCAGGGGTGCCAAATAATTGGAAGACCATTGATGAAGATGAAATTGAGGATAGCATAGTACACACATCATCATTCATGGCTAAGTTGCCAAATAGATGTCGTGAACTAGAAATTATTAAGCAAGCACTAGACCTTGAGGACAATACAAATAGCACTATAGATTGGCCTGAAATGAACTCATCACTAATAAATGAATACAATACTGAAGGCTTGCTTGATATGGCATTCCCAACCCTCTTCCCCAATGGGGTTGCACTACAAATGCAACCACGGAGTAGGGAAGTCCGAATGCACGAGTATGCACTACACTTGATAAGGTTCCATGACCAAAGGTTTGGAAGGCATCCAAGGTTTTGATATTTTATGTTCAATCTTATGTTGTGACATCATAGCCAGGGGCTTGCAACAATTTTCATTAAAAAAATGCAGAATAAAACATCCCGACAACTATTGAAAGCCTTCATGCACACTTGAAAAGCCTCCCTGACACACAATTAGCTGAAGAACTCATGCACTTTGGCTCTTCAATGTGAGGCACAAGACCATATTGGAACAAGAGTCGTTATGAGCTAACCAATATGATTAACCAAATAATATTGGAGTGTCTATAATATTAATTGGTGAACTTGCCCAACTTCCACTTGTGATGGACAAACCTATGTACACAGCACACTCAACTGCAAAAACATTGTGGAACCAATTTACAACTATTGTCACCTTACAAATAGTCTTTCGTCATCAAGGTGAGACTCCATCACAGCAGAGATTTAGTCAAGTATTGCAAAACATATGGAATGCAGAAGCAACAGAAGCAGATTGGCAACTCTTAATGATGCGCACAGACAATCAACTCACATCAAGAGAAAAAGAAGACTTCGATAGCTCAATGCACTTTTTTGCTACCAATGATTTAGTTAGACTACACAACAGAAGAATGTTAAAATCATTGAACCATCCAATTGCAATCAGCGCTGGGACAAGTACCAGGCATGGAATAGATAGTGCAACTGATGATGAACAACTTGAAAAAGAAGTATTGCTTTGTAAAGGGCAACACATCATGCTCACATCCAACTTATGGACACAAGCAGGCCTGGTGAATGGAGCTCTTGGTGAAGTTGTTGAAATCATTTATAGCCCTGGTTCCAAACAACCAGATGTTCCCATGTATGTTGTTACAAGGTTCAATAGCTACAGTGGACCCCCATGGAATGACCATGACCCTAAGAGCATACCAATCATACCTGTTTCCTTGGGCAATAGAAGGCAGATACCGCTTATGATGGCGTGGGCTATTACCATACACAAAGCTCAAGGACTAACATTGCAAAAGGCAACAATTGATATTGGTAAAATAGATAGGTAGGGACTAACATTTACAGTCATATCTAGAGTTAAATCATTAAATGATCTTCGCATTCAACCGCCATTCTCTTTTGAAAGATATTCCAAAATGCAAACCAATCCATTTGCAATCATAAGGAAGTGAGAGGAGGCATGCTTACAACAACTGTGTCTCTCCTAAAACAAGGTATGCAACTCTCCTCCCTATCCATTCAATATCTCTCCCCAATTCCCATGGTGCTTAAAATTGCTTCTACAACTTGACTTCATCAACGCCTATTCTACGCACCTAACCACCCCATTCCTTTTGTTGTATAGGTCTTCAAGAGAAATCACATAGACCACATAAGCTCATCCCTAAAAAAAATTGCACCGCTCCTACATGTTCAGAATATAATACCAAAGTGTATCAGCCTATCAGCGTAACCATTGCACCTCATTGGGATGCAAGTTCTAGTTATTTCATTTTCTAAATCATATATTATAAAGTGTATAACATTTTTTAAAATCATATATAAACAAAATCAGATATCTGATTCAAAACGGATATCTGATTTGAACCAGATATCCGATTCAAAACAGATATTTGATTTGAAACAGATATCTGATGTTTCTGACACAAAATTTATTGCCTAGGGATTAGCCTCGGGCTTGATTTGGAATTTGTCTAGGACATGCCAATCCTAAGAAGTCAATGCAAAAACTGTGTTTAACAACTTACCTTGTTTTTCTAGACTTTGCCCATGTGGCTGACAACTTTTTTTAGCCAAAATTTATGAAACGAAAAGGGTTTGTAGAGGAAACTCTCAAATTTCCACCAATATAAATTATTCTTTACTTTGAATTTAATAAATAATTATTATTTATTTTCTATTAGATTTCTGACTAAAGTCCTGATTGATAGGCTAATTGAAAAACATCTATAACTTTCAAATGGTATCATATTTTTTGAATCCAAAAAATGCATCACATTTTATGCTTTGTATAATATAGGATTAAAAAAAAAATTGAATTTCTTGAAGTTTTGACTAAGTTAAGGTGGTCAAACATGCAAGTTTTTTATATTTTTTAAAAGTTGTAATAAAAAATTCATAATTAATTATTTACTTGGAAAAATTTTTTACAAAAATAGATGTGTCTCATCTAGACATGAGTCCTCTACTTATATCTAAAATATCATAAAAAAATATTATCATTTTACTGTGGTTAGGGTGGTCAGACAGACTCCTACTTCTTATTTTTTCCTTGAAATTTAAGTACTACTGCATTGAAATTTCAAATTTTCACCAAATAGACTTTAAAAAAAATAAAATAAACCTAGTAGTTTATAAATTACATTAAATTTTCCACATATTCTATTCTTACATACTTTTGAAATAATATGGATAACTTATTCAAATTTTTATGTCAAGTTGCCTAACTCTAATTTTTCTGAATTTTCATTGCCACTTAAGGGCCTATTTTTTCCATGATAATCTTGCACATATCCCTAATCAATTCTTCACTTTTGGACACCTATAGTGGCTAAAACATGAGGAATTTAAAGATGATGTAAACTAATGACTTGTGACATTTTTTCTGTAGATTCTAGATATATTTTTTTCAAAAATTTTGGATTCAGATTGCACTTCTTTTTCCCTCTCTGTTGAAAGCTAGTGTTTTTGACTAAACAACATTTTTAAGGAGTGACACTCACTATATAATATATAATTTTTTTTTTCCATGAAGGATAGAATTCTATTTTTTTCAAATTTAGATTTTTAACTATGATATCTAGTGCTTCCAATTGGTTTCATAGCGTTTTATTGAATATTTTTTCCTCATTCAAGTTTCGAAGTCAAACCAATTACAATTCAAAAATAGACAGACTGTATAACAAAAAAAAAAATTGTATGTATTGAAATTCAATTTTTTTCGTTGGAATAAGGACTTCAATATTTGGTGCACTCATATTTTTCAAATTTTTTTTATAATCTTCTATTTTTCCACATGTGTACAACAAAGAGCTTGATTTTTGGTGAAAAACCTATATTCACAAGAAATAAAAAATAAGTATAATAATAAAATTAAATTTATTTAAAATTATACTTTTTGGTAAGCTTATAATAAGGACTACACACTTACAAAAAATAAATTTTAAATGAATTCATTTTATCCCCCAAAAGGCAAATCAAAAGTGGTTTTTTATCAGCATTTTGATAGGTGTAAAGAAGACTTCATTATAGGTATGGTTTAAAACTAGAGGGGTTCTATCCAAGGGGGTTTGATCTAAGGTAGTTTGATCAAACCGTATTCAATTGGAATGATTTAAATGGAACTTTTTAAGGCTTAAATATTTATATTTTCTAAAAATATGTGATTTCAACAAAAATCAAAATCTCCCAGAAATTGTAAACTAGCTTTGTGGGATCACACTTTGACAAGAAATTCAATACCTCTTCTTGTTTTTGTTTCTCTTTATTTTTCTCCCCCTTTTTGCCATCAAAATAAAAGGGCCAAATAACAACATTTAGGTCGCATCAAGTAAAAATAACACTTTCACATGAAAATCCTTCTTGTACCTTTCTCTCACAGTTGGAAGAATCCCCTTCCAAGCTAGCACTTTAGAAACCATTTTGTCACACATAATATCTAGTAGAGACAACAACATAGATGAAGATGACCAGTCCAGAGATAGGCACTATCATTCACAATCCTTTGCATCAGAAAGTATCCCAAAGATATGATCCAACCGGACCTCAACAATTTCTTTGACCAACTAGAAGGTTCTAACCACATCTTCCCTATGTCTTTGAGTGGAAAATAACTTATCTTGCAACTCTCCAACTATTATTCTCTATTTTCCACCTTTGTCTTTGAAGAAGTCAAAACACTTCCCAATATCATTCAATTTAGATTCAATAGCTTCAATTTTGCTTCTAAAAAGGTGAACAATAGTAGTCCACCAGAGACAATACTTGTAGATGCTAGACATCTCCTTAATGCATTCTATTGTCTCACTAATGTGTTTGGATAACTTTTTTTTGGATTTGACACACCTTCTCTTAATAATAGCTTGGATCTTATGTCCTTGAGATCCTTCCAACAACAACTTTTCTTTAACAACTTCTACCAGATCATCTAGTAATGAGTTAGAAACATCTGAGACAATAATACCCTTTTTGAGCAGATAATCAACCAATGCATCATCAATTCTAAGCCTACTACCCGGAGAGTAGGAAAATCACAATTCACCAATATTTTACATATCACCTTCATCCAACACCGAACGAACTTCATCTGGATCAATAGAGTCAAATCTAGGAAGAGACTTCTCTTCCTTCTCTTTTGAGATAGCAATGACATCCTTTGTGTTAATTTTTCTCCTTTTAGGTTCTAGAGGGGAACAACTAATGACAACCTCTAACTCCTTATTTCTGGAGGAGAAATCCCCCTCAAACTAACCAAATGCTATTATAATGGAGCACAGATTCATCTATGAGGATGAGAAATAGACTTTGCATTCACTTGCTTCATCTTCCATACATTCCAGATACCTGTAGACTTGCTTTTTGACAAGAATTCTGGATCTCCACTTAACATTCTTCTTTGACAGTAGCAAACTTAAGAAGTAAAATACTAAACATATGAGCAGAGATCCAAATCGGAAAGGATAACTCTCAACCATAGACATTTTGACCTTCTTAGTTAGTTTTTCTATTATGAGCCTACACAAGTCAAATTGCTTATTTTCCTTCACCGTCTTATGTGCGAGATACACAACAATAGCCGAAGTAGAACCTTCACGATTTCTGAAATAGATTTTGTAAGTGATACCATAAGCAATATACCTCACTATAGGATCAAAAATGGTATTTATCAGTAGAGCTTGGGGGTCTTTGTTGATACTAGTCATTTCCTCCACTTCTCTGAATTTCACCATTTTCTTCCCAGGGAGGTCACGAACACTGCACAAACCAGTAATAGCTTCAATGGCTTCCTTAGTGATCTAATAAGGTTTTTCCAAAAAAATGTTGTCATCCTTGAATCGACTCAACATGAACAAGATAGACTCTTTGTCAACAAATTCCATCGCTGTGCTTAAATTCTTCAATCTTTTATCACTCCATGAAACTTATTCTTCTTCTTTGCAAACTGTGAGAAATGTTTTAACTACTCCACCTTTTAACCTTAATTTATCATAATTATTTCACCACTAAAGACATGTATTGATAATGCCAACAATTTTACTTCACCTTTCAATCAGTCGGATTAATTTTCACCATATATCACCAACCGAATCAAACTTAATAACACAAATATAACTTTAGAGAGGGGCAACCGATAAGATATGCATAGTAACACTCCCCCTAAGCTAGAGCAATTGGCTTAGATTCTAGAAGAGGTTGTACTAGGATCTGGTACCAAAGAGGAGTTCTCCAAACTCATTTCCTTTTTCTTCCACAACATGA
Organism: Sequoia sempervirens; assembly: GCA_007258455.2. Taxonomy (NCBI): domain Eukaryota; kingdom Viridiplantae; phylum Streptophyta; class Pinopsida; order Cupressales; family Cupressaceae; genus Sequoia; species Sequoia sempervirens. Next base: position 455,563,816 of record VDFB02281492.1, on the reverse strand, counting down.
CAGTCTTCTTCTTAGATTCACCTGATTCAACAACCTTCTTTTTGTTCTTAGGATTTTTTGAAGCAACATATCTGCATGTGTTAGCATAATCTCTGGGTTGAGTGCACTTGTAAAATATTTTTCTTGACTTGACTGTGTGAACCATAGGTCTGTATTGATTGGCCTTGTGACCATATCCATGACATAGATAGAAATTACCATGAAAGAGATTATTCATTCCATTCCTTCTAGATAGATTAGATAACTGACTTCTGCAATGACTTGAATTGTGACCAAACTTATGACAATTAAAGCATTGAGTGTTTGGTTCCTTCTTTCTTCTACACTCTATAGCCTTATGTCCAAAATTTTTGCATAGAAAATAATAGTCGTTAAATGATAAGTACCTTTAGGAATTTGGTTGCCCGACCGATGGTCTTTTCGGTGTTGTAAAGTTCTGAACCTTGCTTGTGACACCAGATCTTGCTTCAACTTCAACTACTATATCTTTAACTTTAGTGTTTTGATTTGAGTTTTCACTAGTGAACCGAAGTCCTCCCTTATCCTTGTGACATTTCTTTATGGAAAAGAGTTGATCCAGAATTATGTTACTTTCACATACTATTGCTTTAGATTTTATCCTTTTTAACTCTTGATCTAACTTTACATTTTCTTTTGATTTATGTTTGATGGTATCCTTGAGATTTTCTTCAGTCTTCTTCCTTTCTTCCATTTTTCTGTTTGATGGTATCTTTGAGGTCTCCTTCAGCTTCTTGCATTTATCTAGGTGCTATTTTAAATCAAAAATACTTTCCTTTGATTCCTTTAATTCTTGGCTGACCTCTCTGAGTCTTGCTTTGAATTTTTGGATTTGCTCCCTTAGCTTTGCTATACAAGTATTTGATTCCTTAAGTTTTTTTTTTAATTCTCATTTTTTAGATTCCATGCTTTCCATATCACTTAGTATTGTCTTCAATTCTTCCTCAAGGTAATAATCTTCTTCCATTTGTTCAAATTGAAAAGATCTCCCTCAAGTGGTTAAGCTCTATCTCCAGGGAACCCATTTTTGATACCAATTGTTGAATAGTCTAGATAACTAAGAGGGGAGGTGAATAAGTTATCTTGGGTATGTGCAGGATCATGATGGGTATGTGTAGGATATGTGGATGATGACTTTGGGTATGTGTAGGATCATGATGAGCCAAAAAGTGACGATATGATGGGTATGTGTAGGGTATGTGGCTGACGACCTTTTTTTACCCAAAATTGATGAAACAAAAAGGGTTTTTAAAGGATATTCTCATCTTTCCACCAATATAGATTATTCTTTACTTTGAATTTAATAAATTATTATTATTCATTTTCTATTTGAATTACAACTAAAGTCCTGATTGATAGGCTAATTGAAAAACATCTATAGCTTTCAAAAGGTATCACATTTTTTGAATAAAAAACATCTGTCACATTTTATGATTCACATACTATAAGATTAAAAAGAGAAATATCAAATTTCCTGAAGTTTAGACCAAGTTAAGGTGGCCAGACATACAAGTTTTTATATTTTTTAAAAGTTGTAATAAAAAATTCATAATTGATTATTTACTTGGAAAAAAAATTACAAAAAAGTATGCATCACATCGGGACATGAGTCCTCTACTTATATCTAAAATCTTATAAAAAATATTATCTTTTATTGTGGTTAGGGTTGTTAGACAGACACCTACTTCTTATTTTTTCCTTGAAATTTAAGTACTACTGCATTGAAATTTCAAAATTTCACCAAATAAATTTTATTTTTTTCAAAAGGAAACCTAGTAGTTTAGAAGCTACATTCAATTTACTACATATTCTATTCTTACATATTTTTTAAATAATATAGATAACTTATTCAAATGTTTACATCAAGTTTCCTAACTCTGATTTTTTTGATTTTTTTGCTACTTAAGGGCCTATTTTTTCTATGATGATCCTACACATACCCCTTTTTTACCCAAAATCGATGAAATGAAAAGGGTTTTTAAAGGATATTCTCAGCTTTCCACAAATATAAATTATGCTTTTCTTTGAATTCAATAAATAATTATTATTCATTTTCTATTTGAATTACGACTAAAGTCCTAATTGATAGGCTGATTGAAAAACATCTATAGCTTTGAAACGATATCAATTTTTTTAAATCCAAAGCATGTGTCAGATTCTATGCTTCACATACTATAGGATTAAAAAAAATAAAATTTCATGAAATTTTGACCAAGTTAAGGTGGTCAGACATACCAATTTTTTATATTTTTTAAAAGTTGTAATAAAAAATTCATAATTAATTATTTACTTGGAAAAAAATTACAAAAAAAATGCATCACATCGGGACATGATTCCTCTACTTATATCTAAAATATTATAAAAAATATTATCATTTTATTCTGGTTACGGTGGTAAGATAGATACCTACTTATTTTTTCCCTAAAATTTAAGTGCTATTGCATTGAAATTTAAAAATTTCACCAAATAGATTTAAAAATAAATAAACCTAGTAGTTTAGAAACTACATTAAATTTGCTACAGATTCTATTCTTAGATATTTTTGAAATAATATAGATAACTTATTCAAATTTTTATGTCGAGTTTCCTAACTCTGATTTTGCTAAATCCTTCACCACTTAAGGGTCTATTTTTTCCATGATGATCCTGCACATACCCTCCTAACACATTTTCTTAACTTTAATTAATCTAGAGAAAGATACTATCAATAAGAAAATAAATAAACATTAAATTACACAACATCATGGACAATGAACATCAAAATTTATGTGGAAACCCACGAAGGGAAAAGCCACGAAGAATGCTAATTCTCAATTATAGAACACTAGTTAAGGTGACAATGGGTAAGGTGATTTTTATAGTGTCTCACTACCAAAAATGTTGACTATAGGTAAGGCTCACTATCAGTGGGCTCACTACCTTATTAATACATCTGATTACAAAATAGTCCCACTGACAAAAGTGAACTAATGAAGTTACATCTGCATATGCATGAATTTAGTTATGGTTAAGAGAACAATATATGTCTGTAGTAGATCTAGTCAAGGAATATTCTCCACACCTTCCTTGCACAACCTCTACAAATCAGATTACTTCTTCCTTCACACCCTTCTGATCTACTCACGCACACCATACTCCACACCTCTTGTTTCATCAATCAAAGACAACTTATACTTAACCATTACATGCCTTTGTAATCTCATAAGTCATCCAAACTCAAATTCTTCACAAAACATGTCAGCTTGAAGAACAATCTTGAAATATTCAATAAGGCATGCTAGAATCAGACCCAAAAAGATAGGTTGCACATAAATATCTTCTTACCACATTACCAAGGGACCCATATTTATCAAACTTTGGATTACAAGAGATATATTTGGGAGCCGATGGGAATGCAACAACCAAGAACAAATCTTGGTTATCATCAATTTTAGTATTAATTAGAGAATCACAATTTGGCATACCAAAACTTGCAACATGCTATATGAATGTGTGGATAGCAAGGTTAGCTAGAGTAGGTGTTGAGCATAGTATCCAACATCAAAAGATTATTATTCTTTAATTGACTTGCACAGATGTCCCAAAAAGAAGTACTGGAATAACCGGATCAAAGATGACATCCACACTACAACATTAAGGCATACGATATAATAGATCATTTTTGTTTATCATTTGGAGCACAAACTTCTAGATTTGAGCTTTGACATCCATGACAACAATGCTAAATCATCTCAACAACTTCTAAATAGAAGATTTCATAATTTTCTTTAGTTTATTTTGTGTTTTCATGCTTATATGTTCTTCATTGCTAGATTAGATATTTAGGGTTTATGTTGGCATGTTATATGATCTTAACCTTGATTTTACCTTGATTGCATTGGTGAACTTGACATGAAACTTGCTAATGATATCTGCTTTTCAACATGTGGCATAGCTTGGAGGGAGTCTAACTTTTGTCTTGTAGGGTTTATTATTGTTTATTTCACATTGCTATATCTTGTTTGTTTGCAACAACAACTTGCATTATACACTCATAAGGTTTTTAAAATGAACATGCATTTTCATTCACGAGGATTAAAATTAAGAACAACTTGCATTATACACTCATGATGTTTTAAAATGAACATACATTTTCATTTATGGGGATTAAAATTGTCAAAAAAATACATTATAGACTCAAGAGGTTTTAAAATGAACATGCATTTTCATTCATGAGGTTTTAAAATGAACATGTATTTTTATTCATGAGGACTAAAATTAGCAACTTGCATTATACATTCGTGAGGTTTTAAAATGAACATGCATTTTCATTCATGAGGATTAACATTGAAAACAACATGCATTATACACTCATAAGGTTTTCAAATGAACATGCATTATCATTCATGAGGATTAAAATTGACAACAACTTACATTCCTCACTCATTTGGGCTTAAAAGGAATATACATTTTCACTCATTTGGGATATGAATTTGACAAACAATCTTACATCAAAGTGTTTTTACAATCTCTCACATTTGGATTTTGGTGTTTAAAACAAACAAGTGTCTTATTTTCTTGTGGTTTTGTAAGATTCCTCAAGGTGTGTATGCTCTTCTCTTTCACCATTTGGTGATCTTGAGAATTAAAAAAACTTGTTGACATTTGCATTACCACCCACATTTTTGATTTTTGGGGATTAAAATGAACACCATGCTAGTGTGAGTCAAACACATTATCATCTCTCCTCGCACCTTTGTGTGATCTTGGAGATTAAAAGGATTGGTGTTTGTCTTGCTTTTGTTTACCCTTAGAGGGGACTACCAAGTGAGACACATCTGTACACAGAAATCCTTGGTGAATTTAACCAATTTTTTTGTTATGCCGGTATATAAAAGAATAAGACACAAAGTCAATTCCTCATGGTATGTAAGCCTTAGCTATACATTTTCATTCATAACAGGGTACTACCTAACAAGTATAAGATCCAATAGTAGGATTGGTTAAAGCCTTAAGTGGCTTGTTGAACAATCACGATGTGCCATGTCCCTGAGTTGTGACTAAGAACCAAACTAGGTAGTGTGGACACCGATTTTGGTATCCAAGGGTTCTCTAACTCTTCTAGGGTTTTCCACCTAAACGGAGAGAAATGGACCCAAAATGCATAATGTCTACACTCAAAATCAATGCAAGGATGGATGCAATATGCCTAAATACAATAAGGACAAAAAGGAAACTTTAGTTTCTGTAACTTATAAGGCCTTTTGCATTTACTAGATTATCCAACCTCTCGAGAGGAGATTAGGGCAGGAGGTCTTGAGATGATTTTATTGTTTTCATTCTTATCATTATGAGATGATGATTGTTCTTTAGGAAGAAGGTCATTCAAATCAGGAGGGGAATCAAATATCATTGTGCCATCATCATGAAGCTTCCCATATTATAAAGGAGGCTTTCTTTCATGAGGAGGATCTTGATATCCTAACCTAGTTATGTTTTCATCTTTTGGATTTTATTCTAAAAGTTGATAAATGTCATGTTCAGTTGTTGTGTCACATCCTTGTTTGCTCAAGATTGTAAAACCTTTTCCATAAGTTTCTTTAAGGTTGATTGGGGTATTTGTGACTTTGTTATCATAGAATGGTTGAGGGGTTGCTTTTTTAAAAGAACTAGGTCCACCTGATGGAGGGAACTTAGGTCCTTCATTTGTTTTAGGATGTAAGTAACCAAACATATTAGGAGGTGGCACTGTGGGAAGGTCTTGTTGTTTCATGGATACATAAAAGGATACATTGGATTCAAGGATGTCAGGGAATTCATTTAGGAACTTATTCATGCTATCATCATCTTCTCCAATGATCTCAACATCACAAGGAGGAAATTCACGAGGAGTTGAAGGAGCATGAGGAAGCTCAAGGTCATTAGGATAAGTTCCAAAGGAACAAATTGAAATGTCAACTAAATATTTTAAGGACATACAAAACCTATTAAAACAGAAATCCACGATGCAAGGGAATAAAATAAAACTAAATAGAATAAAACAACAAACCTGAAAACTATGAACAAATGTAATAAAAGAAAACATAAATGCAGAAAATGCTTAGAAAGTGCCAGAAATTACAGTGCAAAATGTGCAGAAGGACTAAGTCACCCAGTGTGGCGAATTAGTCCCAATGATGATTTTTTTGAGATTTTTAAAAAAATTTAAATGAAATTTTATGCTTTTCAGGTGTGTACAAATGTAGCTACAGTGTAAAAATGCATAATCTTTGGAAGTTTTAAGGAAAAGTAATGCAAAAATGCAAGCTATATGAGCTTTTCACTAATGCAATTTTTAAAACCCTAGGATGTAAATTAAACAATGCAAAACCTAATGCAATGTTGATTCAAGTTAAACCTAGGATGCAAATGCACTTGAAATTATAAAGAAAATGTTCAAAAGTTGGGTTCACCAAAATGTGGACACCAATTTTGGTATACAAGGGTTCTCTAATTCTTCTAGGGTTTTCCACCTAAAAGGAGGGAAATGGACCCAAAATGCATAATGTCTACACTCAAAATCAATGCAAGGATTGATGCAATATGCCTAAATACAATGTCCTAATGTGATAAACAAAAAAAAAAAGATGATTATTAATGCAAAACCTAAGATATGCATGTTGTTTAAAAACACAATGATGTATGCAAAATAAACTAAGAATGCAAGTAAACAATTTCAAAAATAAAGAAGATTGGAAAGGTGCACCTGTAATCTGAAGTTTGGTGAAGAGAGGCTTTGGAATCATACATATTTTGATGTTGAAGCCAATAGAGAAACTTGTTCCAAGCTAGGTGACTTAGTCCAATTTCAAGGAGATTCTATCGAAACAAGAATCTGCCAAATGGGTATCTAGAAATGCATAAACCATTTTTTAGGCCTGGCAGTGGGACTAATTTTCCACTGATGGAGACTTATTCCACCTAGGAATCTTGGAAAATTTGGGGTAAGAATTTGTAGCTTTTTGTATGCACTTCCCTTCCTGACAGGTGTCTAGTTCAGATTTTGTAGAAAATGAGCTGAAAGAGGTCTCCAAGCTTCAATTAGGGCTTTGTTGACTTGAATGACTTTGATGAGTTGAAAACATCTTTTTGAACCCTTTCTCTTTAAAAAATATGCATACAAAACCTACAAAACACACATGCAAAGAGGGCAAAAAGGGTTAAAGGTTAGAGAATAGGGGTTTTCTTTGCTCAAACCCTGATTTGTTAATGAAACCCTAGATAATGAAATGAAATAAAGAGAGGATGATGAATGAATAATATGAAATCTCACAAACTCACCAAACCCTTGATGTTGAAGTTTGAATATATGCAACAAGATGATCTAATGGATGACTTGATAATTTGATTAGAATTATTGAATGGTTGAGAATGAATTAAGAGATTGATTGATTGATTGTTGGATGAATTAAGCTCCAAAAAATGAGAGGAAAAACCCTTTATTTATACTTTATTTTCCAATATTTCCCAAAAATAACACATCATAGGCCAACCTTAAGGTTAAGAGAATAAAATCTTGCCAGAAAATTAAAATTATTTTGATTTTTGTGCCTAGTGGGACTAAGTCACCCTATGTGGTGACTTGGTCCGACCAGGAAAATTTAACTAGGTGTTAAGGATTGAAGTGTATTTAATGTTGTTTAATTGGAATATTCTCAAACATACACTTAAGTATGGCTGGGAAGTGCATTAAGGGGTTATTTAAATATAAGAAAGGGTTGAATTAGTGATGACAAGTCTAGAAAAGCATGAGAGTTTGTTACAACTCTTTATAACACTTTTAAATAAGACTTGGTAAGTAATAAAAAGGGGTTATTTAAGTGAATTATAATAAAAAGGGTCCTAGAAAAGTGTGAACGTGGGTTACAACACTTCACAACACTTTTACAAGACATCCTAGAATTCTTAATGATTCACAAGCATACAAGACCTAATGTGAATGTGTTGACCACATTACAACATTAAATCTTGGCAAAATCAGGCCAAAGTCCATAAGAAAGACTCAAGTGAGCATAAAAATGTCCAACTATACATTTTTTTGTGACATAGGTAGAAGCCACCCTTTATGATTCACTTTCATTAGCATCATGCTTGATGCAGGGGATGTGGCACCACACCTAGAAAGATACTCACCATATGGACTCTTTTGATTAAGACAAAAAATCCTTGACTGATCATAAGTTACTTGATTTAGACTTGTAACTTTCTATGAAGAGGGTCATTTGGGTCATCCTTCCATTCCAAGAGGCCCCTATTTGTCCTTTCTCATATGCAAGATGTGATACATAACCTGAAAGGGTGTCCCTCCCTTGCATTGAAAGAGCTTCCCAATTGTGGGCCCGAGGTTCATGCCATTAGCCATTTCCTTAGGATAGCAAAGTGTTTTCTATGTGTGATTTATATTCAATTTGTGCTATACACACAAAAATTGAGGTGAATAACCTCCTGAACATACACAATATGAACACATTTTTTGATATTTGAACCTACTAAGACAATTTTTCTCAGACTATTTATAGTTTTTTCCATTCAAATTTCACAAAAATCCAAATCAAAATTGAGTCAAAATCAATCAATTTGGGACAAAAAAAATTTGTTTTCTACAACTACTACTTTTAATCACAATTGAGCCTTAAACATCACAACTGTTAAAACTAGAAACCCACAACTGATGCTCATAACACCACAACTAATTCCTAGAACACTGCATCTAATAATTGTGAAAATTTTAAGGGAAATTTGAATCACCCTCATTTTAGATCAATTCTTGAGTACATCCTTGCTATCAGACCATAAACTTGAACAATTTTAGACATTTTCATTACTCATTTCATCCTTAGGACCACCTTTGCATTGGTCATTATCATTATACATCAAACCTTAGGTCAAACTTTAGCTTGCATAAACCTTTGTAAACCTTAGATTAGGGAGTTTATCAAACTTAGACTAGAACATAGTTTCAAATTTATAGTATCTTGACCCTATCCTTCAAACAATAATTTTATTCCTTTGATATTCAGGTTGGTTCCTAACCTCACAAGTCTAGTTTGAGACCACCTTGTCAACTTGTCATTTTAGTATTTTCCATCCTCAAGGTCAGAGATAATCATATTTTTTTCTTTTCCTATCTTAGTTTGGTTAGAAACATTTACTTTAGGTTTACCAAAGGTACTTATTCTTCATATTTAGTCCATCCTATGGGTATGTGTAGGATCATCATGGAAAAAATAGGCCCTTAAGTGGCAAAAAATTCAGAAAAATCAGTGTTAAGCAACTTGACATAAAAATTTGAATAAGTTATCTATATTATTTCAAAAATATGTAAGAATAGAATCTATAGAAAATTGAATGTAGTTTCTAAACTACTAGGTTTATTTAAAAATAAATAAAATTTATTTGGTGAAATTTTGAAATTTCAATGCGAGTACTTAAATTTCAAGGAAAAAAAAATAAGAAGTAGGTGTCCACCACCCTAACCATAATAAAATGATAATATTTTTTATAAGATTTTATATATAAGTAGAGGACTCATGTCTAGATGTGATGCATATTTTTTTATAATTTTTTTCCAACTAAATAATTAATTATGAATTTTTTTATTAAAACCTTTAAAAAATACAAAAAATCGTATGTCTGACCACCTTAACTTGGTCAAAAATTCATGAAATTTATTTTTTCTTTTTTAAATCCTATAGTATTTGAATCATAGAATGTGATGCATGTTTCGGATTCAAAAAATGTGATACTGTTTGAAAGTTATAGATGTTTTTCAATTAGCCTATGGATCAGGACTTTACTCATAATTCTATTAGAAAATAAATAATAATTATTTATTAAATTCAAATTAAAATATAATTTATATTGGTGGAAATCTGAGAATCTCCTCTAAAAACCCTTTTCGTTTCATCAATTTTGGATAAAAAAAAGGTCATCAGCCACATACCCTACAAATACCCACAATATTTCCACTTTTTGGCCCATCATGATCCTGCACATACCCCTATCATAACATCATATTGACATTACATCTTGCATACTTTAGACATACCATAGGTTTTATCATTGTGAGATTATCTTATCTACGATCTTGTATATTTTCACTTTGACTCTTTATCTTAGTTCATCCTCATTTGGCATATCTTATATCTTAAAAAATCCAAAAACATAGTCACATTGCACACTTTATTCATAAACCTACCATAGATTTTTTTAGCATTGTGACATTATCCCATCTACATTTTGAATATTGTCATTTTGTATTTTTAATCTTGGTGCATCATCATTTGGCATCCCCTATATCATTGAAAACTCCAAAAATATAGCATAGTATCCTTGAATTGTCATCCAAAGGTCAAAAATCTTATAAGGTCCTCATTAAGTTGCCTTATCCATCTGAACCATCCCATTTTCCATCCTAATCCGAACTTGCTACAATGTCTTCAATTTGCTTGGGTGTACATAATATTAAAATTGAATACCAATTAATCTACAATGGTCAATACTAACAAGTCATAAATTATCCATACCAATCAACCACAACCCATAGTCAACTACCCACATATTGTTCTTACAAAAAATGCATAAGCCCTAGTCATTCATTCGTATACCCTCACTATCAAGAGTCACTTGACACAATCCATACCATTGATCCACAACAAATGTCCATTAGTATTAATTATCCTAACCTTGACAAGGGAAACCAACCTTCCATTAATCCATTCCAAGACTCGACATCATATTGTAACCAACCTTCCATTAATCCATACCAAGACTGCACATCCTATCTTAACCAACCTTCCACGAATCCATTTCAAGACTCCACATCCTATCATAACCAACCTTACCCTAATCCATTTCAATCCACCACATACTATTCTAGTCCTTCATCCACTAATCTATTTCAATCCACTCCATCCCAATCTACAACCCAATCCAATAAAACTACATTTGTTCATGCAATTATATTGTTGTCCAAACTCACATTCCATTACCTAAACATGAGGATATATGTCAAAAGGAAAATTCAAAGAATGACCTCATAACTCCACCATTATGTCAAGATCAAATTATTTCTTGGGATCCCATTCCATTCCATGATCCTATCTGTTGATGACGATGTTATTGGAAAAAAAAGTGCAAATAAATTCCTCACAAGAAAACCACGAAGATCCTATCCTTGTTGAAAGATCTAGATCAAAGACAACCTAAAAGAGGAATATATTTAATAGGAAAAGATTGGATCAATTCAATCCCAAGTCTCCGGTAGTTAGGTATTGAATGTACTAGGTTCACTTCAGGGTATGATGTGATATTGATGTTAATCTCAAAGGGAATATAGTTGTTTGGAATCATACGTATTGAATATCGAGTTTTAGTTCAATCATAAGATAATATGATGAAATCAAAAGATTTGAAATAATATGTCATGAACATCCACAAATTTTTCTATCACTTAAGTAGATTTAGCTTTAAGTATTAAACAATTTCATAGAAAACAAAATATTTTCAATAAATTTCCATCCATTCATCCATTTTTTGGAGCATTTTCAAGAATTTAAACATCTATTCTAAAATAAAGCATAAAAAAAAAATTAAAATTAAAATTTCTCCCAGGTTTTTCTCCACACATGCCCCAAAGATTTAATCAAATCAAAGAAAACCACTTTATACTTCACCAGATTGCTTCATAGCTACATATAAAATCGTGTGAGCTTTTAAAGAGAGGCGTTTTAGTTTGGAAACCAAGTAAGTTCTACATGCACCCTTAAACGGTGCAACACATAGTCTTGTTTGGTTCTAGGACTAAAAAAATGAGCTACATAGATTCAAGAGATAGGTATCTATCAAATTGGCTCTAATATTGATTAAATTCTACATGCATACAATTTTTTAGACTGGAATGATTCTGAAAACTTGAAAAAAGAACAAAACTTAAAGAAGTTTTGGCTCTTTTGACATCCAAAAATTTTGAACTTAACTTTAAAAGCGTATCCTCTGACATTTTATAGAAATAAGATAAAGATAGGATAAGAAAAATACATGAGAGGAAAACCAAGGAGTGAATAACATAAAGCACGTGGAATATAGTGACTAGTAGGAGAATTGCAACTAAATTCAAGGGTGATCCCACAATACTAGTATATAATTTTTGGCCAAACTGGACACTAAACTAATTTTTTCTAACTAAATCTTCACTTTCGGACACCTATAATGGCTAAACCGTGAGGAATTTTAAGATTATACAAACAAGTGATTTGTGACCTTTTGTCTCTAGATTCTAAATATATTTTTTTCAAAATTTTTGGAATCATATTGCACTTCTTTTTCCATCTCCTTCAAAAACTAGTTTTTTTACAGTAAACACCATTTTTAAGGAGTGACACTCACTGTATAACACAATTTTTTTTCCACGAAGGATAAAATTCTAATTTTTTTGAATTTAGATTTATAACTATGATATCTAGTGCTTCCAATTGATTTCTTAGTGTTTTATTCAATATTTTTTCCTTAATCAAGTTTCGAAGTCAAACCAATTAGAATTTAGACATAGGCAAACTGTATAACACAACTTTTTTGTATATATTGAAATTCAATTTTTTTTTGTTGGATCAAGGACTTCAATATCTGGTGCACTCATATTTTTCAAATTTTTTTTATAATCTTCCATTTTTCCAAATTTGTAGAACAAAGAGCTTGATTTTGGGTGAAAACCTACATTCACTAGAAATAAAAAATAAATATAATAATAAAATCAAATCTAATTAAAATTATAATTTTTTGGAAGCTTATATTAAGGAATACATACTAATTTTTTTTTTTTTAAATGAACTCATTTGATCCCCCAAAAGGTAAATCAAAGTTGTTTTTTATCAACATTTTGATAGGTGTAAAGGAAACTCTATTATAGGTATGGTTTAAAACTAGCGGGGTTCTATCCAAGGGGGCTTGGTGTAAGGTGGTTTGATCAAACGCTCTTCAAATGGAATCCTTTAAATGGAACTTTTGAAGGCTTAAATCATTATATTTCTAAAAATATGTGATTTCAGCAAAAATTAGGATCTCCCAAAAAGTGTAAACCACTATTGCACGTAGTACCCTCAATGAAGGTCAACTTCAATTTGCATGTTGAAGCACTTTGGGTTTTTCATCCTTTTATTATCAAGGCTCCTTCTTGGAACCAAAAAAATCCACTCAAACAAAAATGTAGGAACTTCCCACACATTCAAAATGATCAAGTGGAATTTTTGTTCCTACATTCAGGTTCATCCTCGATTTGAACATTCTAGGAGTAAGTAACCCCCAGGATGGCTAGACTTCTTTGTTGAATGCTTAAACTCCAAAGCCCTGATTTCACGGTATTCGATGTATCTTCACAATGAACTCTATTCCAACATGAGCTTCTAAAGCATATCATTGAACCTTGCATAGTTATCTTTTATATACCGAGTTTCCAGACTATCTAACTCATTAGATAGCATTAATATTTTAAAAATTCATTTCACATCGCTACCCGGTATCCAGTGCTTGATATCTAGCTTTACCCATGAATTTTCCCCAAACTTCAATTTTACCACTATTTCCATCTTATTGTAGCTCAGCCATTGGACTGTAACACTTTTCTCAACACTTGCATTACCTTTTTCCTTTTCAACATTCTCAATTCCCGGTATCTAGTACCTAGATCACTCCATTATGAAGTATTCTTTTGCTAACGATTTCTTTTTGCTCTTCATTTCCAGTGATCTTTTCAACTAGTCAGCATCTACCATAAGTGTTAGTTTTCATTTGGGTCCCCAAGTCTTACAGTCTTGGGGCGTGTTGTGAGACCACACAACAACTTGCAACCAATAAAACCAAATTTAAACCAAAAATTTAAATTAAATCACCCATTGTAAATTATAATTTATGCATTTTTTAAAACATTAAATCTTTACCTTTACCTAGATTCTGACATAAAAATAGTAAAATTCTTCTAGAAACATTTTTGTGTGTTCGAATTAATTCTAGTTTCTGGAAATTAATGAAATAAATTAGTTCATTGATATTGAACTACATAATATGGTAATCCTCCAAAGCCCACTAGGGATAGAGCCTTGCTGCCAATCAAGCATCCATAGCCCCGACAAGGTTATCTTAGTAATTTCCCCCAAACATAGCTTTACTACTAGCCAAGCATCCATAGCCCCGGTAGAGATATTTGGATAGCCTAAAGAGTTGATTATTATTATTTTTTATAGATTTTGATATTTGATTGATAGCTCATTTCAACTTGTAGGCAATGAATCCTTCTATTAGGTTGGGAATTTCAGTGGCAGTGAAGGTTACCTTTTGATTTCTCATTCAATGCAAATCTCGTCATCATTTCACTATTTCCCAAAAACTAATTTAATAATTCCCTAATGGTGTGTATTTTTTTCTAAACTTTAACACTTTTATGCCAAATCCTAGCTAACTGCAACTCACTATATGTTAGAAGATATGGGTATGTGCAAGATCATGATGGGCCAAAAAGTGGCAATATGATGGGTATGTGGCTGATGACATTTTTTTAATCCAAATTTGATGAAAGGAAAAGGGTTTTTAAAGGATATTTCTAGCTTTACACCAATATAAATCATGTTTTACTTTGAATTTAATAAGTAATTATTATTCATTTTCTATTCAAATTATGATTAAAGTCCTAATTGATAGATTGATTGAAAAACATCTATAGCTTTCAAACATTATCACATTTTTTGAATCCAAAACATGCACATTCTATGTTTTGCATACTATAGGATTAAAAATAAAATTTGAATTTCATGATGTTTTGACCAAGTTAAGGTGGTCAGACATACGAGTTTTTTATATTTTTAAAAATTTGTAACAAAAAAATAATAATTAATTATTTACTTAGAAAAAAATTACAAAAAATATGTATCACATCAGAACGTGAGTCCTCTACTTATATCTAAAATATTATACAAAAATATTATCATTTTATTGCAATTATGGTGGTCAGAAAGACACCTACTTCTTATTTTTTCCCTGATGAAATTTAAGTACTACTGCATTGAAATTTCAAATTTTCACTAAATAGATTTAAAAAAAAAAAAAAACCTGGTGGTTTAGAAACTACATTCAATTTCCTACAAATTCTACTCTTACATATTTTTGAAATAATATAGATAACTTATCCAAATTTTTATGTCAAGTTGCCAAACTCTGATTTTTCTAAACTTTTTGCGACTTAAGGGCCCTTTTTTCCATGATGATCCTACACATATCCATATGCATAAATTAAAATTTAGCAATAAACAATTTAATGACCAAATTTAAATCTAAATTTAGAACCATTAAATACCACCCTTTTCCAATAAAATTTTATGGAAACTGCTAAATACTTGGCTAGCACTGGGTATGTGTAGGATGATCATGGAAAAAACAAACCCTTAAGTGGCAAAAAAATCAAAAAAATTAGAGTTAGGCAACTTGACATAAAAATTTGAATAAGTTATCTATATTATTTTAAAAATATGTAAAAATAGAATCTGTAGCAAATTTAATATAGTTTTTAAACTACTAGGTTTGTTTAAAAAAAAATCTATTTGGTAAAAATTTGAAATTTTAATGTAGTAGTACTTAAATTTCAGGGAAAAAATAAGAAGTAGGTGTCCTCTAACCACCCCAACCACAATAAAATGATAATATTTTAGATATAAGTAGAGGACTCATGTCCCGATGTGATGCATATTTTTTTGTAGTTTTTTTCCAAGTAAATAATTAATTATGAATTTTTTATTAGAAGTTTTAAAAAATATTAAAAAATTGTATGTCTAACCACCTTAACTTGGTCAAAATTTCATGAAATTCAATTTTTTTTTTTAATCCTATAGTATGCGAAGCATAGAATGTGGTGCATGTTTTGTATTCAAAAAATATGATACCATTTGAAAGGTATAGATGTTTTTCAATTAGACTATCAATCATGAATTTAGTCATAATTTGAAGAGAAAATGAATAATAATTACTTATTAAATTCAAAGTAAAGAATAATTTATATTGATTGAAAGCTGAGAATATCCTTTAAAACCTTTTTTGTTTCATCAATTTTGGGTAAAAAAAATGTTGTCAGCCACATACCCATCATATTGCCACTTTTTGGCCCATCATGATCCTGCACGTACCACACTTCTGATTTGATGGTGCTACACCACATTAATGGATCAAGAATGTCATCATGACAATTAAGCATGATAACATTATTCTACATTAAATGGACATGCCTCAATGCACATGTATTACTCGTTTCAAATTTCCCAGGTGATGACGTGTGTTTCCTTACAGGTTTCATTTTCCTTTCCACTTCACACACATAAGCACCTTCATAATTGATACGGCTTAATAAAACATGATGAAATGACCACCATTAATTTGAAATCTTCAATTTTCTTGATTTTCAATCTTCGTACTAGGAAAATTTTGAAGTGAATTATCACCAATTGTGTGTAAAAAATTAATTTGATTTAACATTTTACTCTGAAAGTTAATTTGGTTGCCACCTTGCTTATGATTTCTAGGACTTCACTGAAGGAAACTATGTACCACAACTTCTTCATGACTTTATATAAAATTCACACTTCTTTCTCAAATTCTTCACACTTTGACTGGGCTTTCTCATGTTATTTTTCATTTCTTGCTTTGCTTGTTCTTGTTTGCTTGTAGGTCATGGATACTCCAATTTTCCTGAGCTTCTCTTGCCACCATAATTTTTTCTTACATAGTATCATACTGGAAAGGCTTGAAAATGTTTTCTTCATTAGGACTTCCAGTTTTATTGTCCCAAACTTATGCTTAGTCCTTGGGGAAAAGAATGTAGAATCTAGTCGCTACTTCTGGTTCTATTCCATTATGACTTCTCATTTTGTAGTATCACTTTTGGATATTGGGCTTTCTATTGAAGATGTTCTCTCTATTGCGAGACAGATAGTGTGGCCTGAGTATTTGGATAATCTAGATACTATTGTTTTTGTTACTAACCTACATATTAATGACTTTTAAGTTCACCAGGAACTGACCTACATAGGGTATTTATCCTTGATGGATGAGGTGTCCCACATTGACTAAATGGCTACTCATATCTGCAGCTTTGATACCCCTTTTTTGATTTTTGATTTTTCAACTTTTTGCAACAAGAATTTTGATACTTGATGTATATATGTGATACACACACACACACACACATATAGCTTTGTTGTACATCTTAAAGCATGTATTTACTATGCATGGTTTTACCATTGTACATTTCACATCATAATTTCAGAAATGTTTGAATTAACTCTCATGTGTATGATAAGTTAAGCAAAATTTTCTAATGAAAATGGTAGAATATAAAAAGAAAGAAAAACAAACAAAAAAACAAAAAAAAAAACCTAGAAAAAGAAAACTAACCCTAACTAACCAAACTTCTAATCTAACAAATCACTAACCCTAATGAAATAATTTATTTTAATTTCTATTACTATGTCCATTTTTTTTTGTATGAATTATAGCAGTTTAATCTTTAAATTCACTCAATGAATGTTCAAATGTCCTACTGTAACAATGAATTCTTTTAAATTTCATGCATTTAATAAACATAAATTCAAAGGTGTACTTACTAATGAATTGGCTTATATGTATGAAAACAACCTCATTAAAGGTCGATTGCACACACTTCATCTAATGCGACCATACTCTAACTTCCTTCAGCCCTGGTTCATGATTTGTTCTTCTACTCTGTTCATTTTCATGAATGACCGTGTCCATTTTTTGACTCCCTTCTCTTCCAATTTTTTTTTTCTTTGGTCTTGTCTTCATTTTTCACTTTGTTAGACCAAACAATAGCATAGTTTATATGAGTATGTGTAAGATCATGATGGGCCAAAAAGTGGTAGTACGATGGGTAGCTGTAGGGTATGTGGATGACAACTTTATTTTTACCCAAAATTGATGAAATGAAAAGGGTTTTTAAAGGATATTCTCATCTTTCCACCAATATAAATTATACTTTACTTTGAATTTAATAAATAATTATTATTCATTTTCTATTTAAATTACAACTAAAGTCTTGATTGATAGGCTAATTGAAATTTTTTTATAGCTTTTGAATGGTATCACATTTTTTGAATCCAAAACATGCATCACATTCTATGCTTTGTATAATATAGGATTAAAAAAAGAAAATTTGAATTTCATGAAGTTTTGACCAAGTTGAGGTGGTTAGTCATACGAGTTTTTATATTTTTTAAAAGTTGTAATACAAAATTCATAATTAATTATTTACTTGGGAAAAAATTACAAAAAAATATGCATCACATCCAAACATGAGTCCTCTACTTATGTCTAAAATATTATAAAAAAAATATTATCATTTTGTTGTGGTTAGGGTGGTCAGACAGACATCCACTTCTTATTTTATCCCTAAAATTTAAGTACTACTCCATTGAAATTTTAAATTTTCACCAAATATATTCTCTTTCTTAAAAATAAACCTAGTAGTTTATAAACTACATTCAATTTTCTATAGATTCTATTCTTACATCTTTTTGAAATAATATAGATAACTTATTCAAATTTTTACGTCAAGTTGCCTAGCTCTGATTTTTTTGAATTTTTTGTGTGTTAAGGGCCTATTTTTCCATGATGATCCTACACGTACCCATATTGGTATTAGAGAGAGAAAAAGTAAAAACTTGATACTCTATATCTTGCATAAAATTAGAAAAATATCCTTCTTTAGCTTGTTAATTTTCAACTTGGAGCAAATGACACACATTTCCCACTCTTGATTTTCCTACTCTTCATTTTTATTTTCCACGTATATAGAGAATGATGACTCATCAATTCCATTTCCTCATTTTTGATGTGAAGTCTATAAATTGTGACATTCTCGCTTATTTTCCTACAAAACGTTAGGATTTTCTTTATAATAATTGCAGTTATCAAACTGTTTTTATGTATCGTCTAATTTTTTAGTATTTTCAATTCCACTAGCATTATTCTATTTTCTCATTAATAGTCCCTTTATTCTAGTAGTTAAAGCTTCTTCAGTTAATAAAATCACCTTACACATAGCCAAGCATACTTTAGTTAAAAAAAAATCACTATGAAGTTCACCATGATTAGTTGTATCATGAATTCTACACTCAGTGACTCTACCAAAGGTGAATACACTCAAAGGATGTAATCTCTGGTTAAATTTTTTCCAAATTTTCTCAACTACCATATTGAAGAACCAAATTTCACAAGACTTTCACCTTACAAGCTACTTTTAAAACTTAGAATAACACAAATTTTAGAGTCACCCTCCTTCTAGCACCAGTTCCTATTAAGGACAATGTTACTCACAACAATAGTGTAGATAAATTCCTCATAGGAAAACCGCAAAGATCCTATCCTTCTTGAAATATCTATAACAAAGACAACCTAAAAGAGGAATCCATTTAATAGGAAAATATTGACTTAGTTCAATCCCAAGTCTTTGGTACTAAGGTCTTGACTGTACTAGGTTCACTTTAGGGTATGATGTGATATTGTTGGTAATCTCAAAGGGAATATGGTTGTTTGGAATCATATGTATTCGATATTGAGTTTTAGTTCAATCATAAGATAATATCATGAAATTGAAAGATTTGAAATAATATTTCATGAACATTCACAAATTTTGCTATCACTAAAGTAGATTTAGCTTTAAGAATTCAACAATTTCATTGAAAATGAAATATTTTCAATAAATTTCCATCCATTCATCCATTTTTTGAACATTTTCAAGAATTTAAACATCTATTCTAAAATAAAGAAAAAAAAAACTAAAAAATTAAAATTTCTCCCGGTTATTCTCCACACATGCCCTAGAAACAGAATCAAATCAAATCAAACTACTTTATACTTCACCAGATTGCTTCACATCTACATATAAAAATAGTGCGATCTTTTAAAGAGAGTGGTTTTAGTTTGGACACTGATCAAGTAGGTTCTACATGCACCCTTAAACAATGCAACATAGTCTTGTTCGGCTGAACTAACAAAACTAGCTACAAAGATTCATTAGATAGGTAGCTATCAAATTGGCTCTGATATTGATTAAATTCTATGTGCATACAAGGTTTTAGAATGGTATGATTTAGAAAATAGAAAAAAAAAAAAAATTAAAGAAGTTTTGGCTCTTCCGATATCCACAAATTCTGAACTTAACTTAAAAAAGGGTATCCTCTGGCCTTTTATAGAAATAAGTCGCAAATAGGATATAAGACAAATACATGAGAGGAAATAGAAGGAATGAATCACATCAAGGCATGTGGAATATAGTGATTGGTAGGAGAATTACAACTAAAGTCAACGAAGGCCAACTTCAATCTACACATTGAAGCATTTTGTGTTTTTCGTCCTTATATTATCAGGGTTCCTTCTTGGAACCAAACAAATCTGCTCAAACAAAATGCAGTAACTTCCCACACACTCAAAATGATTAGGTTGAATTTCCTTTCCTACATTTAGGTTCATCCTCGGTTTGAAAATTCAAAGAGTAAGTAACCCCTAAGATGGCTAGACTTCTTTGTTGCATACTTAAACTCTAGAGTCTCGGTTTCCCGGTATACACTATATCTTCACAACAAAATCTATTCCAACATGAGATTTTGAAGAATACCATTGAACCTTGCATAGTTATATTTTATATACCAGGTTATCGGTCTATTAGACTCATTAAATAACCTTAATATTTTAAAAATTCATTTCACATCACTACCCGGTACCCGGTACCCAGTATTCAACTTTACCCATGAATTTTACCTGGACTTCGGTTTTACCAAAATTTCCATCTTATTGGACCTCATCCATTGGACTAGAAAATTTTTCTCAACACTTGTATTACCTTTTTCCTTTTCAACATTCCCAATTCCTAGCATCCAGTGTGGAAAATGATTTTGTCACCCAAATTCTTTCTTGCACTTCTAGGGTTTTTCACCTAAAAGAAGAAAGAAATGGGCCAAAATGGGAAATTTCCTCATTCAATATTAATGTAAGTGAGATTTATTATGTCTAATTAATATTTTCTAATGCTCTGATCTAAAAATGAAATGATCTAATGATGCAAAACCAAAGAAATGTGAAGTGCTGGAAAACACACTATGATATGTAGAAATGCCTAAAAATGCAAGTAAATGATGAAATAATAGAACAAAATGAAAGAGGTGCACCTGGAATATGTAATCCAATGTTGGGAGATTTAGGAGTCCTAAAAAATTGGCTGAAAATACTAACTGGGACACTTACGCCAAGCTAGGTGACTTAGTCCCAGTTTTGAGAAACTTTGTCGGAATAAGAATCTGCCAAATGGGTGTCCAAAAATGTGAAAGTCACTTTTCAGGTGCAAAATTAGGACTAATCATCTAGTAGTGGTCACTTAGTCCTCCTACAAATCTTGAGAGTTTTGGGATAGAATCATGTAGCCTTAGGTCTACACTTAATTCTGTAGAAAACAAGGTAAAAAGTCTCTCCAAGTTTGAATTAGGGTTGTGATGACTTGATTGAATTTGAATAATTTTTGACCACTTTTCAACACCTCTTTACTTGAAAAATTTGCATAAAAATTCTGCAAACACACATGCAAAAGGGGAAAAATGGTTGAGGATTAGAGTATAGGGGTTTGCCTTGGTCAAACCCCACTTTGGTAATCAAACCCTATGAAATGAAAAGAGAATGATAAATAAAAAACATGCAATGTCATAAACTTACCAATCCATTGATGTAGAAATCTAAAGATGTGGAATGAAGTGCTCCAATCGATGACTTAATAATGCTTGATTCTTTAATTGCTTGAGAATTATGATTGCTTAAATGCTTGAACTAAGAGATTGTAGGAGATGTAAAATGAGGAGAAAAACACTGATTTGTACTTGATTTAACTAAAATTTCCCAAAAATAACACATCACATGGGTATGTGTAGGATCATGATGGGCCAAAAAGTGGCAATATGTAACTGATATGATGGCCCATGTGGCTGACGACCTTTTTTTAACCCAAAATTGAAGAAACGAAAAGGGTTTTTAAAGGAGATTCTTACCTTTCCACCAATATAAATTATGCTTTACTTTGAATTTAATAAATAATTATTATTCATTTTCTATTTGAATTATGACTAAAGTCCTAATTGATAGGCTGATTGAAAAACATCTATAGCTTTCAAATAGTATCACATTTTTTGAATCTGAAACATGTGTCACATTCTATGTTTTGCATACTATAGGATTATAAATAAATAAATAAATAATTTATGAAGTTTTGAGCAAGATAAAGAGGTCAAACATACAAGTTTTTATATTTTAAAAAAAAATTAATAAAAAATTCATAATTAATTATTTACTTGGAAAAAGTTATAAAAAATATGCATTACATTGGTACATGAGTCATCTACTTATATCTAAAATCTTATAATTTAAAAAATATTATCATTTTATTGTGGTTAGGGTGGTCAGATAGACACCTACTTATTTTTTCCCTAAAATTTAAGTACTACTGCATTGAAATTTATAATTTTCACCAAATAGATTTATTTATTTTTTAAATAAACCTAGTAGTTTAGAAACTACATTCAATTTTCTACATATTCTATTCTTAGATATTTTTGAAATAATATAGATAACTTATTCAAATTTTTACATCAAGTTGCCTAACTCTGATTTTTCTAAATTTTTTGCCAGTTAAGGCCCTGTTTTTGCCCTGATGATCCTATACATACCCACATGCCGACCTCAAGGGTTAGAGGAAAAAATCTTGCTAGACATTTAAAATTATTTTGAGTTTTGTGCCAAAAAGAACTAAGTCACCCCTACTGGCGACTTAGTCCCACTTAAGGAAATTAAGTGGTTGTCGGGAGTTATAGGGCATTAAATGTTGTGCAATGAGAATATCTTAAAAAATACACTTAAAAATGGCCAGCAAGTGTATTAAAGGTCATTTATACATGAAAAAGGGTTGAATTAGTGATGAAAAGTCTAGAAAAGCATGAAAGTAGGTTACAACACTTTTGAACACTTTGAAATAAGACTTGGTAAGTAATAGAAAGGATTTATTTAAGTGAATTATGATGGAAGGGTCCTAGAAAAGTGTGAAAGTGGGTTACAACACTTCACAAAACCTTTACAAGATAACCCAGAAGTCTTAAAGATTCATGAAGATTCAAGACCTAATGTGAATGTGTTGGCCACATTACAATATTAGACCTAGGAAAAATCAAGCCAAGGTCTAAAAGAGAGACTCAAGCGAGCATAAAAAATGTTAGCTATACATTTTTTGGTGACACATTAAGCCCCCACTTTAGTGATAGGATGAACTCTCTTCAAACTCTCACTAAAGTAGCTCAACGTGCACATCGAGAGGGATCCAAATGCACACACATTGGTAAGATGAAAAATCAATCAAGAGGGATGATCAAGCCCCGAGATCATGGTCTCAAAGAAAACCAAACATAAGCACAAAGGAACACACAAGAAGGTGATGAAAAAGAATGAAAGCTTTGATCATATTTCTAGCTCATTGTGAATTAGATCTAGGGTGTTTGTTTGAAAAATAAAATGTGCACTCACTCTGGGGTGACGAGCCTTATAGTTTTCCACTGGGTGAGAAATCCCAAGTATACTCACTTTGGGGCAACAAAAATTTTAGTTGTCTATGGGGTGAGAAGGCCCAAAAGGTGAGGAACATACGCTCGGTTGGTATGCACTCACACAAGAAAGTGGATATGGGGAAATGTCATGCCGCTAGATGGGATTTTCAGCTCAACCATATTAAAGTTATACCCCCTAATAACTTTAATAAGGTGCCAAAATGGACAATTTCAGTTCATGCTTCATAAGACAAGAAAATATTTGTATGATTATAACTCATGATAAAATGAAAAGGACCACAGGCATGCAAGTTGTGTTATGCAAGGTGGTCATGTAAAATGAAAAAGAAGGTTCAAATGAATATTGTTTGGTTCATGCAAGGTCTATCACTTAGGGAACATTGTTCCTAGTGTCTCTAAGAGAGGACCAATCAAAGAATAAAATGTTCGCAACTTAGGGGATGCAACACATCACAACAGGTGACTAAGAGGAATGTAATATGATATGATAGATCACACTTATGAAGGAAAACATACCCAATGTCATCCAAAAAGTGACAAACACATTGTATAAAGTAACAAGGTTGCACTAAGAACCAAAAAAAATGAATAATGCCAATGTATGCCCCCACTTTAAAGGAATTGCTACACATCGTTCTGTGAGAAACTACTTTAAAGTAGCAAATGAAAAATGAAAAAGGAAACAAGACATGAGACCCAACATGGAAATCCCTTATGCCAAGTCATATGTTTCTGAGTAAGGCTACATTATGCAAATGAAAAAGAAAAGAAAGGAAAAGGAGGGTTTCCCCCCAGAAAGGATCACACCAAACACATAAGGGATCTATAGATTTGGGGTCAATATATTCTTTGCTACAATATTTTGATTAAAGAGCTTGAAACTGTCATCATTCCCCAAATAAATAGAACTGGAAGAATGACACAAAGAGGTGAAAACAAAAGAAAAATAAAATCCATTTGGGTCAACATGGAGGAGAAATTGAAGTCTTAATTCCTTGTGCCATCCCCAAAATTAAAACACAAATCAAAAGTGAAAATGAAAATAAAAAGGACCATTTGGGTCAACATGGAAGAGACATAGGGCATCTCTACACTTTGCGTCATCCCCAAAAGGAAAACACAAGCAAAAATAAAATGAAAAGGCGAGATAAAATGAAAAGCTTTTGGGTCAACATGAAAGAGCCATGTCAGTCTCAATGCCTTGCGTCATCCCCAAAAGGAAAAGAAAAGCGAAAAGAAAACGAAAAGTAGAGATAAAATGAAAAGATTTTGGGTTAACATGGAAGGACATAGGGTGTCTCAATATTTTGCATCATCCCCAAAAGGAAATAAAAAAATAAAAGAAAAAAATAAAATGTAAGACATATAGAAGAATAGAGGTACAAATAGAGGAAGTGCACAAAGAGAGAGAGAGAGAGAGAGAGAGAGAGAGAGAGAGAGAGAGAGAGAGAGAGAGAGAGAGAACATCAAACACATATTATGGGGGAACATGATACACACAAATAAATTCCAAAGAAAAAGAAAAAGAAAATGAAAAAAGGTTAGTAAGACAAGTGCAAGTCAACCATCTAATAGGTCATCTGCCTCCTAGTCATGTTTAGTGTATTGCGAGGATTATCATTTAAGCTCATGTAGAAGATGAAAATAAAGAGTTTAAATCATTATGCATCTCTTCATCTATTTTAGAGATCTCCTCATCATCATCATCATCGAGGTTGATCACGATGAGAGGACAAATGGAAATTTCCAATTAAGGATGGATCAGGAGTGGTGGTTGTTGTATTGGATCATGTTGTTTTGATGGTTGTAACATACTATCTTGTGGCAAGTCAGGAGGAGGAGAAGGGTGTTCATATATTGCTTCTGTCAAAGGCAGAGGTTGATTGTCTTTGTTTGCTTCTATTTGTAACTGATGAGCAAGTAAACGATGATGACAACTATGCTACCTAGCATGGTTTTGTTTGATTCTATTTTGGATTTTTTGATATGTAAGAGTAGATTGATCCACCATAGGCTCCATTTCTTCTCAACGAGATGGAATAGAAGGAACCGAAGGAGATGGTTCAATCACTTTCTCTTTTTGCTTTATAAACTTGTTTTGTGTGAGGGAGCATGATGGGATTGGTTTCATTATCTCATGGAAGTTTGAAGGAAGAAGGGGAAGTGCTTAGGGGTGGTTGATCTAAGTTTTCTTGTTTAGGTTCAGGTTTAAGCATTGTCTCATCAATGATTGGGATAATGGAAGTGGACGGGGATTGGTTACAGAGGGACAAATCAACAATTTTCTTGGCTTTATAATTTTGATAGGGAATCAAAAATAAATTATTGCGAGGGGTAATGGGTTCCATAGGTTCTGGCCAAAAGTCTTCTAAGGAGAAATTTATTTTAGAAGACAAAGGGTGAAAGCAACTATGGTGGATGGTGAATATGTCATTGTCATGCAGAAACTTTAAACATTTATGTATGACTGAATGGATAACTTTCATCGAGCAAAGCCATGGATAGCCTAGCCGTAGATGAAACTGATCCAAATATGGAATGATAGAGAATGTAACATCCACCATCTTAGGTCTTATTTGTAATAGAAGAACGATCGATCCAATTGTAGGGGACACAAAACCATTATGTGTGTTTATCCATGCTCTTGGTTGATCATAGTTATCCTGATACAGTTGATGTAAAACTAAAAATTCTTTTGTGATCACATTCTCACCGCAAGCGGGATCTATGAGTATCCCATTAGTGGTCTTATCATAAATGCATCTGACTATGTAGAGAGGACCATCAGGAAGATTTAGAAGAATATCTTTACGAGTGAAATTAATATCAATATTTTTCTTATGTTGGCCCTTACGAGGGATGATGTCTATCACTCCTACCATTTTAACCATAGGATTAATAGAGGGTGTATTAGGATATTACAACTCTTTATTAACAATCATCACATTAATATTTTGAGTTTCATTGGCTTTGAAAACTGACACATTATGTTTAGGCATGGGATTGGTAAAAAATTGTAGATTTTGATTAGGTGGGGCAACATACGCATTTCCTTTTGCAGCAACATTGGAAATGGATAGACAACCAAAATCGATGAGGTCTTGCACTATGTGCTTAAGATGCTTACATTTTTCTATGTTGTGTCCATTTTTTCTATGATAATGGCAATAGGAATTCTATTAGAAAGCAGGAGGCAAAGGTTTGGTTGTGTCTAATGGTTTAACAAGAGCAAGATAAATCATTTGTTGCTATATAAGTTGGGTCATGGTGTTATGAAGGGTGTCTAGTAAGGGTGTAAATTGTCATTTTGGATCTCCATAGGTAAAGGGAACCACTACTTTAACAACTGCCACTTGATTCTAAATAGGTTGAGTTGGTTGCAGAGAAGGGGGATTGAATTGTAAGAAGCCTTTGTTTGGTTTTCTGATTTTTTTTGCATTGTTTTGGTTGCTTTGTTCAAACTACTCAGCTCAGTTAGAAGTGGATTTTGAATCACGACTAGTAACCAATTTTTGATAGTCACAAAGGGTCACACATAAATGCATGAACAAAAGAAATTTCATCATAGTTAACTTATCTTGAAGGTGAGTGTCCAAGTTTTCAATAAACATCTTTTGAAGATGTGAATCAGGAATCTTAACATCTACTTGATCATACAATGACTGATAACATGAAACGAAATCAATTACTTTTTCATCTGCATTTTGTTTACATCTCATTAAATTATCCATTGTCTTTTTGGGAGTCATAGGAACTTGGAAATGACTTTTAAAGGCATCAAAAAGTTCATTAAATGATCAGATTGAATGCTTGGGTAAGTTTGAAAACCACTCCAATGCAATATACTTTAAGGTCCTAGGAAAATTTTTGGCTAATAGTTTATCATCAAGGAAAAAATCACTACACAATATTGTATACACATTGACATGATTAGTAAGATCTCCTTTACCTCCATACTTCTCAAACCTAGGAATCTCAATTCCTAGTGGCATCAGTGGTCTTAAAATTTCCAATGTTAATGGGATACTATGGACATAATAGGTGGGTGATGCGGCTTGGTTTTGGTTCATGGTAGATATTTTTTGTTGCATGGAAGAAATCATTTGGAAGATTTGTGCAATGAGGGGGTTAGTGTAAGTAGGATTAGGTGGAAGAGATAATGGAGATGGAGTGTATGTAGGATTGTGATAAGTGAAGGAGACACTAGTAGGGGTGAAGGTGGTGGAAAAAACATTCGATGCCAGAAAGGAACTAGGAATGCTAGTCAAAATAGTGAAATAAGGAGTCACATGACTAACTTTTTGGATGGTTGTTGTCACTTGAGGGGTGATATAGGTGGGAATGGATGCTACGGTTGAAGGAGGAGGAATGTGAGATCCTCCCTAGCTAACCACAATGTTTGCTGGTTGGAAAGTGGAAGGAACATGTTTGTTGTTCTCTCAAAAATTATTTTCATAACTTGTAAACCCTCGTCACTTTCAATCAAGAAATGAAGGTTTTCTATGATAGGTATAGTAGTGGTGGAAATGTCTTCAAGGAATAAATCATGTTGTAAATGTACAAAATCCTCATGAATATGAATGACTTTATCTTGCATAATTTGATCAGTTTGTGTGTCAACATGCATTATATGTGAAGGTAAAGGTATACTAGTGGTAGTATCCATTCCTAATGCACCATTATCCATACCAAGAGTAGGAGCTCTTGAGATCCCAAGGTCGATAATAAAAGTGCTATCGTGGGAAGCTGTGAGTCTAAAACTCTGTCTCACTAAAGTATCGTCAATGGGGCACCAAACACTCATAAAAATACTAGAAGAGATGGGGTGGATGCAAATTCAATGCAATCTAGGTCTAAGAAAATGAAAATAATATAAATAATGTAAATTGAAACTGAAATGTAGTACCGGAAAACAAAAGTGTAGAAAATACCCAGAAATTACGAAAAAATTCAATGCAAAGTATGCAAGAGGACTTAGTTTCCCAGTGTGATGATTTAGTCCCATTCATGAATTTTTTAATATTTTTCAAAAAATTTGGATGCAATTTTATGTCTTTCGGATGCATAGATGCAGCTACAGTATGAAATGTAGAATTTTTGTGATTTTCAATGCAAAAATGCAAGCTTTTTGAGCTTTTCACTAATGCATATTTGAAAACCCTACAATGCAATTTAAAAAATGCAATACCTAATGCAATGCAAATGAAACTTGGGATGCTCTTAAAATTAGAAGCAAAGATGTTCAAAATTCGGGTTCACCAAAATGTGGACAATGATTTTGGCACCAAAATGCTATCTTGCACTTCTAGGGTTTTTCACCTAAAAGGAGAAAGAAATAGGAAAAAATAGGAAATTTTCTCATTCAATATTAATGTAAGTGATATGAATTATGTGTAATTAAGATTTCCTAATGCTCTAATCAAAAAATGAAATGATTTGATGATTTAAAACCTATGAAATGTGAAGTGTTGGAAAACACACTGTGATATGCAGAAATACCTAAAAATGCAATGATGAAATAAAATAATTGAATGAAAGAGGTACACCTGGAATATGCAATCTGATGTTGGGAGATTTTGGAATCCTAAATTTGTTTCCTAAAAATGTTGACTGGGACACTTACGTCAAGCTAGACAACTTAGTCCCAGTTTCAGGAAACTTTGTCAGAATAGGACTCTGCCAAATGGGTGTCCAAAAATGTGAAAATCACTTTTTAGGCCCGGAAGTGGGACTAACCCACTAATAGTCACAACTTAGTCATCTTATAAATCTTGAGAGTTTTGTGACAGAATCATGTAGCCTCAGGCCCGCACTTTATTTCTTGATACGTGTCCACACTTAATTCAGAAGAAAACAAGGTAAAAGGTCTCTCCAAGCTTGAATTAGGGGTGGGTATGTGCAGGATCATCATAGAAAAAGCGGGCACTTAAGTGGAGAAAAATTTAGAAAAATTAGAGATAGGCAACTTAACGTAAAAATTTCAATAATTTATCTATATTATTTCAAAAATATGTAAGAATATAATTTGTAGCAAATTGATTGTAGTTTCTAAACTACTAGGTTTTTTTTTTTTAAATCTATTTGGTGAAAATTTGAAATTTCAATGTAGTAGTACTTAAATTTCAGGGAAAAAATAAGAAGTAGGTGTCTGTCTAACCACCCTTACCACAATAAAATGATAATTTTTTTTTTTAAGATTTTAGATATAAGTAGAGGACTCATGTCTCGAAGTGATGCATATTTTTTTCTAATTTTTTTCCAAGTAAATAATTAATTATGATTTTTTTATTACAACTTTTAAAAAATATAAAACACTCATATGTCTGACCACCTTAACTTGGTCAAAACTTCATGATTTTTTTTTTTAAATCCTATAGTATGTGAGGCATAGAATGTGACACATGTTTTGGATTCAAAAAATGTGATACCATTTGAAAGCTATAGATGCTTTTCAACCAACCTATGAATTAGGACTTTAGTCATAATTCAAATAGAAAATGAATAATA
Organism: Sequoia sempervirens; assembly: GCA_007258455.2. Taxonomy (NCBI): domain Eukaryota; kingdom Viridiplantae; phylum Streptophyta; class Pinopsida; order Cupressales; family Cupressaceae; genus Sequoia; species Sequoia sempervirens. The sequence continues at coordinate 455,533,625 of VDFB02281492.1, read as the reverse complement.
ATTATTTATTAAATTCAAAGTAAAGCATAATTTATATTGGTGGAAAGTTTAGAATATCCTTTAAAAACCCTTTTAATTTCATCAATTTTGGGTTAAAAAAAGTTGTCAACCACATACCCTACACATACCCATCCTATTGCCACTTTTTGGCCCACCATGATCCTACACATACCCTGATCAAGATCGTACTATTGAACAAGAAATCCAAAATGATCCTCTCATCAAAATTTATACCATCCATGTTCAAACATTTGAAGTTGATCCTATCCAAACTACAAAAACCTCCATTTCTCAAAATGAGACACTTGTCTCCTTTGGAAAAAAAAATTAAATGAATGACATGAAAAACATCAAAGAACATAAAGAATCTATTATGGATCAAGTCAAAGAAGAGAGATACAAAAGATACCATGGATCAAATTAGTATCTTGAATGATCAAGAACATATGAGCATGTCGAATGATAAGTCCAAAGTATCCTGTCAACTAGGATCATCCACTTTTATCAAATCAGTATTTCTCATAAAGGAGAAGATTTCAAGCAATAGTTTCCACACACATAATGATGGGTTCACATCTTTCTTTCAAAGTAAAAAATTATATCCCATCACAAATAACATATTTCAAAACATGCAGTATCAAGGAAGAGGACTAGGCCTATATGAGCAAGGCATTCAAGAAACAATACAGTTTTATGAAAATCCTAGACATCAAGGTCTTGGCTATTCCTTAATCAGAAAATAAAACAATGTTAGTGATACATCCATGATATTAGAGGGAACTTTATCCAATACAAACATCAAAATGAGTTCCATGAATAGTCCTTGTCATAATGTTGCTTCCAAGACTCCTTCCATCCACACCATAAACCATCATTCTAGCATAATTAAACCCATTAATTGGAACTAACAAAAAAAAAAGTCTTACAATTCTAAATCCCAAAATCAAATATCAAAGGCCATCAAATGCAAAAATCCAAGTGGAAAATACTGTTAAAATGGATGCCAAAGAAAGATGGAGCAAGTAAAGAAAATAATTCAATTCCAAAGTCCAATCAAAATGTGGAGCAACAAGAAAAGAGGTCTCCCACATATAAAAAATTTCCACCTCCTTCAAAACGGCCATCATGGAAGGCATATAAAATTCATGGTTCCACACACTATCCCAATCAAAATTCCAAACTTCATCATCCACCATCCTGATTTTGGAAAATAAAAATTGTTACATCCAAACTTTGAAATAATCCTTTCACATCTACCATCATCCATCACAATCCAAAATCTTATCCACGTTCCAAAACTCCCACTTCATCTTTTTTCCCTCTTCTTCTTTAATTAAATAATTGCATGCTATACGATCTTAACATTGACTATTGGTAGATCTTCAAAAATAGAGGTTAAATTATATCTATTTGTTATTTTTCGTATGCAGGTGAATTCAAACTTGAGCAATTTGTGACGGGGAATAAAAAGAAAGGAAGAAGGTTGTATGATCAAAGAAGAGATACTACAAATGTGGATGAAGGAACATCTACTCAAGAACAACTCATAGAAATTGTTGATGACCAAGGAGTACATGTACTAGGACAAATTGAAGGTGGTGATAAAAATATTTTCCTTGGTATGGAAAATCTGATGGAGATGGATGAGGATTCCCTTTTCAATAATATTTCATCTGAATATATGTTATTTGAAAGCACCATAAAATTACACTATAAAAGAATATGGGATGAATTTTTTAAGAAAAGCCTATAGTTGGAAAAGCATAGTTATTTTCAAAGTTATTTAGGAGGAAAGAAATTATCCCTATTTTGGTGTTGTTAGTTAGAGATTGATAATAGGAAAAATTAATTAGGATCAATAAAGCAAACAATAGTCGAAAACTTGCAAGAAGCATTGAATTCTATTGAAAGCAATAGTCGAGCTATTGATTTAAGTGTTGCATGTGGAGAATTGATGACTATAATTTCTAGTAAGAAATTATCACATAGAAGAAAAGTTCAAGAAATTTTTGAATTACTTGAAATGTTTCTAGGAGAACTATTCAAATATATATCAAAAAGAGAAATAAATTGGATGGAAACATTAAGAATAATTAGGTAAATATTTGTAGGGTTCCTTGAAAAGATAGAATCTTAGAAGATGTAAAGGAATAGGTGATTGAATATTTGACCATCCACTCTCATGTTTCTTCAAATAGGACACTATACAAATAAAAGGTGAAGATGGTACAAGAATTTCACGTCTAAAACATTTTATAGATACAACACAAAGTGAACTTTTTGAAGCATTCAGGCAAGAATTTCTAGATATGAAGATTTGTCAAAGGATGTTTGAGAGACTATGACCAATTTTTGTACATAAAAATAAAGTATGTGAGACTTATTGAAATCATGTTGAATTTCATCTACACCTATAGTCATATAAAATAGCTATGGCAGTAATTAATCCAACTAGTCATCCCTAGAAGTACTACATAATTTGTGAAGTCACTTAAATGTTGGAAGAATGAAAAAGAATCCCTTTGCTGTGTTGTCATTGATGCCAACATAGTTTGGTGACATTTTTTGTCCATCTAGTAAATAGTAGTAATGTTACCTTAATTTGGTAATTTGGTCTATAACCACTCATATTGAAAGATCAACTTACATGGTTTTAATATGTTATTGAACACTATCAAATGCATATATGGACAAGTTTTTAGTGATTTTGGTTGAACAGGTTGAAGATATGTTTGAAAAAATATCGTCATATAGTTTTCTCCTCAGAATTGTCCAAAGTGGTATAAGCCTTCCTTTGGCTAACATGGATAAGTGGTATGAAGATTAAGTGAATATTAAAAAGATCCTTTTTAGGTCTGTGCTGACCTAGTTTATGCCTTGCATGCTTTGGTTTGAGTGTGGAAGAAGTTTTGTTGAGCCAAAAAGCTATTTTGAATTGAGTATGTATACATCTAATTAGGACAACCTAATTGATGTGTAAGGATAAAATAGCAGATATATGAAATATTTTTTTCACTAAAGATATGTCATATTTGTGATGTGCAACATGTGATGTGTGGTAGTGTGTGAACCTATATGTATGAGGTTTGTATCAAGGAAGATTACAGTGTATGTTGAGTGACTACAAACCACTGCAGATTTTTGTATTTTAGAGCTTAATTGGAACTATATTTAGCACATGAAAGGTGCACTCCATCAGTTCAGTTTTTGGAAGTGAGCCACACTCCACTTTGTAATTATTTTAGGTTGTGATCCTTTCAAGGATAGTGTGTCCTGACAATGTGCCCCTGTAATATCTTATGATTGGTTATAATATATTGTGAGCTACTCCTCACCATAATTTGTCCCATTCTAGGTTTTCCACTTAAAATCATGGTGTTTATGTGTTATGTGATGTTATGATCTCTTTCATATCTTTACTTACAATTATAGTTAGATGTGATTTAATATTTGGATGGTTTATAGTTGAATTGTTTGGTAGAATATTGATTCACTCCCCCTCTTAGTATTTTGGTTTTTCAACATATTCTATACAAAAAATAAAAAGATTCAGATGAATTAAAAGTGCAGTGTATAAAAAATAAATGTAATGATTGTGGAAATTTCAAGAATCTTTTATAGATTGGCAATATTATGCAAGTTATGTGGAAGAGATTTGAATATGAGAAATACTCAACAAAGTCAGGAGTTGGGACCAGAAAAATTGTTCTCAATGAGAGTGAATTTTCTTACAATGAGTTTATGAATAAATTTTGCAATGTCATATCCATATATTCAACATTGTCATGGTGCTAGATGGAAAGCTAAGCAATTTTGTGACTCAAAGAATTACTTTCCACCAGGTTATGTTCTCTCTATTGTTGATTTCTCTGAGAACTATATATTTAGTCCTCAAATTGAGATTCAAATACAATATTATCATTCAGAGCAATTTGCAATATTTGTAAAATTTTGTTATAGGAATTCCGAAGAAAATGTGGATGGTGTAAGAAGTAGCTAAGATTAATGAATTATCATCAAAGAGGTTCACTTTTATATTAGTGATGATACAGGCCATGATAGAAGCTATGTAGCCCATTATTTTTCAATGGTTTCTGAAGACCTAAGACAACATCAAATAGATGCTTCACAACTCTATATATGATAAAATGGATGTGCTAGTAAGTGTTGATTTAATTTTTTTTTAAATTATATATATTTTTTTCCTTAACTAGTTCAGACTTGAATTATTTAGTTACTTATATGTTGTACACATATTGTTTATTTTTACTATTTTTCATTTTAAATGAAATTGTTTGTAACTTCATTAGACAATTTAAGTTTGAAAAAGCTTTTAATTGGCTAAGCCAACAACATATTAGATGTGACATAATTTTTTTGTGGAATTTATATGAGAATGGACATGGAGAAGGAGAGCACGATGGAGCTGGAGCATGTGTGAAGTGTGTAGTTTTCCAACATGAACTTGTAGGTAACACCATATAGATTTTTAGAAAAAATATAACTATTTTTTTTGAGATCATATTTTCCTTTCAACTACAAAACCTCCTAACCTAACATTTCACCAACATGAACTTGCAGGTAATTCCATAAGGAATACAAATGAAATTTTTGAATGGTACAAAATTCATTTTGTTGAATGTGACTCAATATACAATACACATTATTTTTCAAAAGTTAAAGGTACATAAATGGATTTTTTTTCTAAATTTCAATGTGTACATGAATTGAATTTTTAATTTTATATATCTTTTAATTGTATGTTTGAAATTTATAGATATTGATCGATAAAATCTTACTAATTATCAAAAAATTATAGAATTTTGCATCAAATCATGACAGGAGGACATAACATGCCTCCAATAATTTAAGTGAGAGAAAAAAAACATGTTTTTGTGTTGATTGTATTGAGAACAATGCAAATACTCTATAATGTGAGAATATTAGAGATGGGTATGTTTCACAATGGGAAATAAAACAATTAGTGCACATGTCGTACCCTTTTGAAGATAATGACATTGTAGATATCTATGATCCTCTATATTCAGTTGATTACGAACATGTATCAGATGTAGTTGTTATAGGTAAATTTTAATTTTTTAAATTGAATTTTAGCTTACAATTGATTTATATTCTACCTAAGTTTAGAATGGTTTACTACATGGCATGTACATGATATATTTTTGTTTTTCTTCCAGATCCTGACAATAAAGAAGGTTTAGATTACTACCTACTAAGATGTACACAACCAAAATGAAAATTGTCAAAATTAATGAAAGATGTTGATGGACAAGAGTATTCTACTAGATAAGTAGATGTTGAAGGAACATACTATCAATAAAAAAAGATAGATACAAATGAAACTATAATTATTGATTATATTCAAGGTCAAGAGGATTTACATTATAGTCACTTAGTTATAGCAACAAGAATAAATCTTGAAACTTTACCAAAAAGAGGACGTGCCAAACAAAGGTGGAGGTTTCCTATTGAAGACCATGGAAATTTTTTAGAGATAATAAAAGATAGAGAGGATCTAGATTATATGTACCAAAAATTTTAAGCTATTTTTGTACACATATATTTTCTATGATAGTATATACATGTAACATTTTGACCTAAATTTGAAAATATTTTTATTTTATGTTGAATTCAAATAATTTCATTCAATGTGGTAATCTAAGTTTGGTATTTTTGTTGGATTATATGGACATTTTTTAGGTTTCGTAAAATTTAGATAGGTCGATATGTCATATTCTTATGTATATAATTAGATAGGCATTGAATGAATTAGTAGGCCATGAAGCTTTTTGTTTTGTGGTCTTATTTTCCTATAAAGCTTTCTTAAGGTGATTTTATTTGTAGTATTTATGTTTAATGAAGAAGTCATGCTTACAAAATATTTCATCAAATTTTATTAGAAGTAAGGTTGTTTAGCACTAGCTAAACTAGATACAATGATTAAAAAAAACTGAAATCAATAAAGAGTGTGTTAAAACTATTTAATTTTTGTAGAGAAGTGTAAATACTTCACTTTTTTACCTATCATTTTATCCTCATGTTTGTGGATATATTTGGTGAATGATTATTAGACATAATTTTGATTATATTAAAAACACTCTAGGTGAGAATACTCTTGACTTAATTCCTAGAACCCTTCCCTTCATATGTTCAATTGTGAACATGATCATGTACTCTAGAATAAACAATAGGAATACTTTCTTCCATGGTTTCAAATTTTCAAGTGTGTTCCTTCTAATGAAAATAATTGCAGGATATTATTAGCTATTGTTATGCATGTACAAAAAGGTATAAATTGTGCATCTAACTTGTTTATTTAATAACATCATCTTAGGAAACTTATTATTATTGACCATAAGGAGTATGAGTTTTTCACTCCCACAAATCATAGGAATTAATCACAAACACATACTTGTTAGCATCAAAATGAACAACATTATAGTCAATGAATAAAGCCACATTTTGTGCATTATTGGAAATGGAATGCACAACTTCCCTTATCCACACCTAAAGGGGGAATGAAGGAAGAGGAATTTGATTTCGCAAAGTTCACACTCAAGAACAATTATGTGATATTCCAATGCAAGAGAGATTGGAATATATCAAATGGGATTATTCTTATAATAGGAAGTTGATAAAAGAGATTGATTATTAATGCAAAACTAAGAAAATGCAAGATGTTTGAAAACACACTATGATCTGCAAAATGACCTAGAAATGGAAGTATACTATAATAGAAACTGAGGGTGTGCACTTGGAAATTGAAGAAGGATAAAATGAAGGTCTACAATCTTGAAAAAATTAATGTACAAGCCAACTGGGACTCATACACCAATATGGGTGACTTAGTCCCAGATCTTGAAAATAGTTCCAGAGCTTGTTTTAGCCAAATGGGTATCGAAATCTATAGAAATATCTGAAAATAGGTACAGTGAGACTCATATGACACTAATGGTGACTTAGTCCACTTCTAGATTTTGGAAAATTCAAAAGTGGATTCTAAAGCTCTTGGTATGCTCTTTCTATTCCTCTAGGTGTCCAGATCCAAAACCCTTATTTTCATTGTTGTAAGTGACTTTTTGTGTAGATTTTGAACTTTCCAATAGGAAAATGACTCCAAAAAGTTTGAAACCTATTCTTCAATCATGTCCAAGCCATATAAGCACCTAAATGTGCAATCACACAAAGGAAAGAGAGCAAATTATTGTTAGGGATTGGGGGTTTCCCTTGGTCAAACCCCATTTAAGTAATTAAACCAAAATGATGAAATAAGACAATGAAGAAATGAAACATGAAACAATGTAATTAGAAAATTTCCATGATGAATAATCTTGCTCTTAAATTCCTTAGAATTGAGCTTGATTTCTATCTTGATGCCCTTATGAAGACTTAAAATGCTAAACCCTAGATTGCTTGACATGATAACATAGATGAATGATGAATGCATCATGAATGAATGAATTATGAATTAAGGTTAAAGGTCTCCTTTTATAGGGAATAGTTAAGTGAATGGATAGAATAAGGATCATGATTAAGGGACAAGATTAAATTAGAAAATAATTTAATCAAGGGTGGGCATTAATTGAGAGAAGAAAGACTTGAGATTGAAGACAAGATCAACATGGACAAAGAGGTTATAGGAGAAATTAAATAATAAATATTATTTAATCTAGGTGGCCAACATAGGAGAAATAAATGAAATATAACTTTTATTTATTTAAAAAGAAAGGTGAGAAGAAATAATGAGATAATTAAATAATTAAAAATAATTATTTAATTATAGAGGAAAGGCACAGTGTTAAACATTAAATAATTTAAAAAAATTATTTAATAGAGAGGGAAGGGATAATTAAATAATTATTTAATTGGGGAGATAAAGAAAGGATAACTAATTAAATAAATATAACATTTATTCAATTATAGAGAGAAAAGGTTGATGAATAATGAAATAATTGAAATACTTATTTAATTATAGAAGAAGAAGGAAAAGCTAACTTTTGAATTAAAATAATATTTAATTCAAAGGTAGGGAGGAAAGGACTATTAGACTTAAATGATTAATGAAAGTCTAGAAAAGTGTGAAAGTCATTTACAATTATTTACAACACCTTTACAAGACATGCATTTTATTCAATTTGCAAGGGCCCATGACCTAATGTGGATGTGCAAAACACCACACAACACTAGACCAAGGTGATATTAAGTCCAATTTGTAATTAATTATTCCCAAGTCAAGCAAGGAAAAAGGGATACTTTTTGGTGTCCACATTTAGCCCCCACTTTAGTGAGAGTATGAACCTACTTCAAACTCACACTAAAGTAGACATTCAAGAGGAGTGCGAGTGTTTGGATATAGATGGAAAAGGATGAAAAAGATCAAGAGGGCGATTAATCCCCCAGGATCCAAGATCTTAAGTCAAACCAACATGATCACAAAAGGACATGCATAGGGTGTATAATATGTAGCAAAATGAGATACACAACCATTTGATGGCAATAACTAGGAGGAGAAGTACAAATGAGAAAAAATAAAAGGGTGGATCAAGCTTTGACCATTTTTCTAACACGATACGGATAAAATCTAGAATGTTTGTCAAAAAATACACACTCACCCTAAGGTGACAAAACTTTTGGTTGCCCGCTAGGTGAGAAGTCATAAAAGGTGAGAAACATACACTCATGGTTGGTATGCACTCACACACATGTAGGTGGCTATGGGGAAATTCATACCTCAGATTGGGCTTCCCGCTCAACCATACCAAATTTATACCTCCTGAGAACTTTGACAAGGCACCACAAAAGAAAATGACTTTTCGAGCTTCATGAGACAAGAAAAACTTCATATGCTTGGAGCTCATGAAAAAAAAGCAATGTTGGAAATGAAAAATAGTGTAATGGAATGTTCGACAAAGGGATTTTGCTTACTTTTGTAAGGTCTCATCTTAGTGAACATCATGCTTAATGTATCCAAGAGAGGAAAAGTGAAAATGGTCTCATCTTGTTTTCAAGAGAGGACAAGTGCAAGGTCTCATCTTGGGCAACATTGTACCTAATGTTTCTAAGAGAGAAAATCACAAGAGAAAGAAAATCACACAATGAAATATAAGTGTTGATGTATTCCCCCACTTTAAAGAGGTTGCTAACACCATTACTATGAGCAATTGATTTAAAGTAGAAGAAGAAAACATGAAAGCTAATTAGGAAATCCTTATGCCAAGTCATATGCTTCCTACAAGCTACATCATGAAAAAGGTAGTATTTCACATGTGAGCCAACTTGAGGCATGTCATCCACATCCCAAGCTTACTCTTATATATTCATGAAATGTTAACAACTATTTAAAAGAGACAACGACAAGTTACATACAAGGACAAGGCTATCTAACCCTTTCCCCCACTTAGTGTAAGACAAGGATGAGCCAAAATGATTGATGAGATGCATGTAGAGTGAAAATAAGTATTAATCAGTTGAATTAGGTCCCCACATAAGGGAGAGCACCAAACTCCTTAATATGTTGGATTTTACTACTCAAAGCGTTACATGTATTAGTATCATGACCATGAACTCTATGATATGCAAAAAAACAAATTATTGTAATAAAATTTCTTTTGAGTTCTTGGAGGAAGGGATATTAGGTGATCTTGGAGGAGTCTCGATGAGATACCTGCTTGATTAATGGTAGAAAATGTTCCTTTATCTTGTGACAAAGATATCTCTTACTTAATACAAGATGTCATACCTACGCAAGATTGTTTGGATTGTGAGAGTTTGTTCTCTCCTTTACAAGAGGGTGTAAAATCTAACGAATTCAAATCATTAGTGTTTTACAAGATGACATTGGCATTAAGTGAAGATCCCTTAGTTTCGTTGAAATAATTATTTGTAATAGTGTTAAGGTTAAATGAAGGCTTTTTATTTCATTCAAAGGATAATAACCAATACCATGAGTTGTTTCTTGCATGGTAGGCTCTATAGGGTTGTGGATACCTTGTTCTCTAGCACCACATCCTTTTCCATTGTATCCAAGTTGTTTCATAATTTCATAACCTTTTACATAAAGCTTTTTCATAGCTTTTGGATCTAGTGGTAATTGATAGTTAATGTCATAAAAGTTTATTGTATAATTTGATTCTTCTTGTTTAGTGGTTGATGTGGATGCTTTGGAAGGGTCATTTGAATGTTGTGTAGGCATTACCACATTTTCTTTTCCCTTTTTTAGTCTTTGTTTATGATCTTGTATTCACCCATGAATGGATGTTCGAAATCTAAGGGAACCCAATTATCTTCTAATAGCTTCATGACATGTTCAATATGTTGTTCTATGGCTTTTTGTTGGACAAGTTCCACTTGTGTATTTGGTGTTAATGTTGCCAAAGGATTTTCCTTTTTTTCTCAATGTTCAAACAACTGTTTGGATCAGGGTTGGCTTCAAGTGTGTACACTTTGTTATTACATATGCATTTTATTTTATGATGAAGAGTAGAAGGCACACCATTCATTGTATGAATCCACAGTCTACCTTAAAGGAGATTCTATGAAAGATCAATAAGCATAACATGGATCAGTGTTTCCAATGTGGCCTTTCCAACTATAATAGACAAAGTAAACACTAAGTAGTTGTTTTCATACATTGTGAAATCGATTGAAAAATAAAGAATCAGGTTGAATTTTTGATTTATCCACTCTAAGCTTATCTACAAGGTTTACACTACACACATTAAGAGTGGAGCCATTGTCAACACTGGTTCACTTTATCCCTATTCTTTTATATTGAGATATTATGATCAAAGCTTCATTTTGTTTTTATACTTCCAAAGGAGGGAGCTCACTTTGGTTAAAAATAATTTCAGCATTTATTCCTTGAAGGAGGGCTACTATGTTATTTGGTCTTGCATTAGAAGGGATAGGAACTTGTTGTAAAGCACTTTGAATTATGTTGTGATAATGAGGGGACGCTTTAATAAGGTCCCATAATGATATCTTAGTAGGAGTGTTCTTAAGTTGTTCAACGAGATCATACTCCTTTCCAACTTATGTAGGAAAATGAGGAACACTAAGCAATATGGGATTAGGAAAAAGTAAGGGTGTCGTGGTTGGTTGTTGTGGTTGTAGATTGTTTCTAGTGTAATATGTATGAGCAATAGTATTATGAATCAACTACTGTGACACATTATTCTTATATGGGTAAAGGATGAGTTTGGTTTTGTTTTGAGTTTGAGGTTTGTGTGATGGTGGGTAAAGGATAATTTGGGGTTAAATAATATTAACATCCCTTAGTGAGTGAGAGCCTAATTTTTCCTCTTTATCTTCTTTTAAGGGTATAATATCACTATTGTCAAAGTTTTCCTTGTATTTCATCATGATATCCTCCCTAGGAGGAGGGTTTTTAGGAGGACTACAAACCAAATGGTCTTGACATTCAAAGGTAGGTTCTTCTAAAATGACTTCTTTGCAAGTAGGGGAATGATCAATGGTTGAATTGTCTTGCTTAATAAGGTTTTCTATAGGTGAAGGGGGACAAGTAAGATTCTCATGACCTTCATTGATATTTTTTCTAACATGAAAGTATCTTTCTCATAGCTAAGAGAGAAACTAGGAGAACTGAACTATAGATTTTTGGAACCATGCACTTCTCTAGCTCTTCTAGGGTTTTCCACCTAAAAGGAGAGAGGTAGGACAAAAACTGCTAAGGGGTTCATTCAAATTATGCTATGTGTGATGTTATCTAAGATAAATGAAGTGAAGTAAATGCAATTAAGTGATCTATATGACTGAATATGAATGAAAACTAAGATATACACTATGTTTGAAAACATGTGATATGCAAATAATGAACGAAAAGATGAATAAATGCACAATAGAAAGAAATGGAATGAAAAAGAGTGCACCTAGGAAAGATTTGAGAAATCTTAAATTTTCTAAATGCTACCTAGAATTACAAAAAATCAACAGTGGGACTCATTCACCCAAGGTGGTGAATTAGTCCTACTATTGGTGAAATCTGTCGAGAATCAAGTTTTTGACTATCAGGATCCATAATCTAACAAAATTCAGATTTTTACTCTTAAGGTGGGACTCATTCTCCACTGGTGGTGAATCAATCCTCTCCCAAAATTCTAAGAAATCAAGAGACAACTCTGCAACACCAGATCTAGAAATGTCTACTTGTCAGGTTGCCAAAGTCAATTCTACAAGAAATAGATAGAAAACCTTCTCCAGGATTGAAATAGAGTTGATTTGACTTGAAGCACCTAGTTGACTTGTTGACCAATCTTCAACACCTAAATTCTTGATAAATATGCATACAAAATTCAAATCCTTGATGATGGAAATCTGAAGTTGTGTCAATAGATGCTCCAAAATGATTGAATAGTGCTTGATAAATCTGCATACAAAATTCAAACCCTTGATGATGGAAATCTAAAGTTGTGTCAATAGATGCTCCAAAATGATTGAATAATGCTTGATAAGTGTTGTAAGATGCTTGAATGCTTGAGATTGCTTGAATATGATGTGTGGATGTTGGAGGATGTAAAATGAGGTGAAAATCACTTATTTGTATAATATTGTGCCTTAGTAGCCCATTCATACTTCATCATAGGCTGACATCAAGTGTTTTTGAGTAAAAACTAGAAAGGAAATTTTAAAAATTTTGAATTTGGAGCCAAGGGGGACTCATTCACCACCCATGTCGAATGGGTCCCACCTAGAACCTAAAAAATGGGTGTCAAGAATTATCTTGTACTTAATGTTGTTAGTTGGGTTAACATTGAAAAATACATTGAATTAAAGCATATAAGGGTATAAAGTGTTGGAAACAAGCAACATTGAGAGGGGGGTGCATCAATTTTGTGCAAAAATTAACTTGGTTATTCTAATCATTAACCCACTTTAGGAATTCAACCAAAAGAGATATGCAGAAATAGAAAGAAAATAACCACAACACCATAACAAAAGAATTTTTACATGGAAACCCTGTTAGGGGAAACACCACTGTGGATGGCCAATCCACAATATAATCTGAGTATACTCATAAAGAAGTTTACAAAATGGGAATGTACTTGCATTGAGGCACACTACCTAGAGCTCACTACTCACAATAGGAAGGCACACTACCTTACAAAGATTTAGATTAGATCCAAGATAATGAACTAAAAGAATAGCATCTACAAATGCTTGATTATAGTTCTGGTTAGGCTTAGTTGTCAATCTTCTATCCTTTTGACTAATACTAAACTTTTTCTCTACTTTAATTTGACTAGCACCACAAAATCTTTATGTGCAAGTGAAATTGTGCATAAAGTTGCTCTGAAACTCTTCTGGTATTCACAATACAGATAGACACACCAAAATGATATAATAGATCATACATATATATTCATGAATAACAATTTAATCGCAACATGTTGGCTTCAATAAAACTTAAAAATATTAGCGATTGTCAGCTCAAATCTTAAGAATTATCCAATGCGCATCCACAACAGTTGGCCACAACTTAGCTCAAACCCAAATCAAGATGAACGAACACAAAAAAAATTGAATAAACATTTCTCGAATATCTGCAACATGTAATAACACCCGAGTTGGCCACAAAAACACTGATGAACAAAAAAATATCCAACTAGATCTCCAAACTTACACAAAACTTAATACAAGGCATTGAGATTTTTGGACAACATAATAGATGTACTGATTGACCTCCCATTAGATGCACAATGCAAAATCAAAACATAAAATATGCAAGTGAATCGATGAACACAAAACTACTAGATGCTTTGTTTTTCTGACTGTTTACAAATTGTCTGATAGTGGGACTGAATGATGACATAAGGATCAGTCACCGACTAGGGTTGCCATCAATGACAACACTTGAAATAATTTTTAGTGTCTCTTGCCAACATAAAGGGGTCAAATAAAGCATAAGAAAAGGGATAAATAGTGAATTTATGCCTAGAAAATCGTGATATCTTGTTACAAGACTTTACAACACTTCAAAATAGGACTTGATTAGTGATGAAAAGGTGGTTTTTTAGGTAAATTGAAATGAAAAGATTCTAGAAGAGTGTATAAATGTTTTACAACATTTCACAACACCTTGACAAGATGTAGTTATTTTAATTTGAGTACCTAATTATGTATGTTAAAGACATGTTACATCATAAAATTAGAGAAAAATAGACCAAATATTAAGAAGCAAGGCCTAAAATCCCAAGAAAGGGACAAGGCGCCATTTTTCTATGACACATTTAGCCCCCACTTTAGTGAGAGGATGAACTTGCTTCAAACTCACACTAAAGTAGCCATGAACATCGAGAGAAGGGTTCAAATGTACTTATGTTAGCAAGATGGAATAACAATGATCAAAAGGGATGATAAATCCCCAAAGATCAAGATCTCATGGCTAACTAAGCATAAGAACAAAGGGACACATGTGTTGAAAATTGGATGAAGCTTCAATTGTCTATCCAACTAGTTGTGGATTATATCTAGGTAAAAGAGAATGTATACTCACTCTAGGGCGATAGAAAGTAGGGTGGTACACAGGGTGAAAAGTACCAAATGCACTCAATCTAGAGCCATGAAACTTCTAGTTGTTTGTGGGGTGAGAAATCCCTAAAGGTAAGATACATATTCTAGTTGGTATGCACTCCCAAACACAAAGGTGGCTATGGGGAAAATTTATTCCGCTAGGTGGGATTCTCGGTCAACCATATCAAAGTTATACCTCCTAATAATTTTAACAAGCTGCTAGAAGGAAAAAAAATGTCAGTTTGTGCTTCATGAGACAAGAAAAGATTCATATGCTTAGAATTCATGAACAAAAAGGAAGGTACCATAGCCATGCAAGTTGTGTTGTGCAAGGTGGAAAAATATGCCAAATGTAAATGTAAAATATGTTCAAAGGAGTCTTGTTAGGTTCATGCAAGGTCAGTCACTTAGGGAGCATTGTGTCTAATGTATCCTAAAGAGGACAAGTCAAAGAATAGTATATTCATGACTTAGGGGATGTAGTGTTTCAAATTAAGCCACTAAGAGGAATGTAATATGCTAAGATAGATCACACTTATGAAGAACATTACACCTAATGAAATGCACAAAGTGATGAATGCATCACATAAATGACAAGGCTACACTAGGAACCAAGAATGCAAATGAATTAATGGTAATGTATGGCCCCCACTTTAAATGAATATCTACACATCGTTCTGTGAGAAATTACTTTAAAGTAGCAAAGGGAAAAACAAGGAAAACAAGAAAACAAGACATGAGAGCAAACTTGGAAAGCCCTATGCCAAGTCATATGTTTCAATGTTAGGTTGCATCATTTCAATGAAAATGAAAGAAAAAATAAAAGGGATTTGCCACCCGAAAAACAAGGCACACCAAACACATAAGAGATCTATGGATTTTGGGTCAGTATGTTCGTTACTGTAATATTTTTATTAAAGAGCTTGGAACTGTCATCATTCCCCAAAACACATAGAACTAGAAGAATGGCACAAAGAGAGAGAAAATAAGAAAAATGAAAGTATGTTTTGCACCAACATTGAAGAGACATTGTTGTCTCAATGCCTTGCATCATTCCCAAAAGGAAAGCACAAGAGAAAAGAAGGAAATCAAAAAGGAAAAAGAAAAGGAAAAATATTTTGGGTCAACATGAAGGAGACATTGCGGTCCAAATGCCTTGCATCATCCCTTAAAGGAAAATACAAAATAAAAGAGATGAAGAAAAGGAATATTTAGTTCAACATGGAAGAGACATAGGGTGTCTATGTTTTGTGTCATCCCCAAAAAGGAAAACAAAAATCAAAAGTGAAAAAGCGAAGATGCATGACACATAGAAGAATAGAGATATAAATAGAAGAAGTGTATGACAAGAGGGAAAACATCAAATGCACATTATGGGGGAACACGATAAGCACATGGATAAAAATGAAAATGAACAAATAATGCAAAATTTAAGTTAACCATTAACTAAGGTATTGTTTTTGCAAACTTAAATGGTTAAGTGGAGAAGGAATAACATAGTTAAGAGACAAAGACAAGTGCATTACAAGGAAAAGGCTAACAATTTCACGCCCTCCACAAAGTGTAAAGGGAAAAATGAGTCAAGGTGAGTGATGGGAAAGGATCATGCAATAGTGAGAATAGGGGATTTTAGAAATATGGAATGATAATGGGATTTGGTTGTTTTAAGGTATGATGGGGAAACAATCGATATCAGTGAAGTGATACTTATCTAGTATGTCCTTCAATGTCCAACATTCTTCTATGTGATGGTAAAGGATGCGATGATATTTACAAAATGGTATGTTAGAATCTTTAGGATTAATAACCAACCTATTCATAGGTGGTAAAAGTATAAGACCTCTATTTAAAAGAAGTCGAAGTCTCCTTTCACATTTAGGTGAAGGATGTGTAG
This sequence comes from Sequoia sempervirens, assembly GCA_007258455.2. NCBI lineage: Eukaryota > Viridiplantae > Streptophyta > Pinopsida > Cupressales > Cupressaceae > Sequoia > Sequoia sempervirens. Next base: position 455,517,181 of record VDFB02281492.1, on the reverse strand, counting down.
AAAATTTGAGTCTCTTTAATTTGTAAGGACATTTTTGTTTGCTATATTCTCCTTTTTCATGAATAGGAGGAGGAGGACCCATAGGGATCCTAACATCCTTGTAATTAGAATGGGATAATGGTTGTTAACATGGAAGGAGAATGCCCAAGTCAAGAGGAGCATCGAAGATCATTGTACCATCATCCTAAAGTCTCCTAGGCTGAAAAGGAGGTCTATCAAGATGAATAGGATCTTGATAGCCTAATCTTGTTGTGTGTGCATCAATTGGTTGTTATTCAAGTAGTTGATGAATGCCATGTTCATGTTTTGTTTCACAACCTTGTTTACTTAGAATAGTATAGCCTTTACCATATGTTTCTTGAATATTGATAGGAGTGTTTGTGACCTTATGATAATAACATGGTTGTGAGTGTGGTTATTTAGAGGAGCTAGGTCCACCTAAGGGAGTAACCTTAGGTCCTTCAATGATTTTAGGATGAAACTATGCAAAGTGGTTAGGAGGTGAAAATAGTAGGAAGATCTTGTGACTTGATGGAGGGATAAAAGGCTACATTGACTTCTAGGTTATCAAGTCATTGTAAAACTTGTTCATGTGATCATCATCTTCTCCAATGATGTCTACTTCATGAGGAGTTGAAGGAGCATGAGGAAGTTCAACGTCATTAGGGTCATAACCAAAGGCACAATTGGACATGTCTACCAATAATTTTAATGAATTCCAAAACTTATTAAAAGAAAATTCCATGATGCAAGAAAACTAAGATGCAATAAAATATTAAAAACAAAGATGTTAGAAATGAAAAAAAAAAAGCTACAGAAAACTTTAATGTAGAAAAATGCTAGAAATGTTGTTGTAAAAGTACAGAGGGACTGATTTGCCCAAGGTCGTAAATGAGTCCCAGTATAATGTTTTATTTTGCATTTTTAATAAATTTTAATGTGATTATAATACTCTACATAATGCAATTAAGGATGTAGAATGCAATTTTTCTATGTTTTTCAATGATATGCAATGCGAAAATCAAATCAAAACAAAGCTTTCACTAATGTAATATGAAAAGTCCTAGAATGCAAAAACAAAACAATGTCTTAATTGAATATTGATGAAAGAGTAATCTAGGATGCAATAGGAAAATGAAAGTAGAAATACAAAGTGTTAAAAATAAAGGTTCACAAAAATGAACCGTAGATTTTTGGCACCATGCACTTCTCTAGCTCTTCTAGGGTTTTTCACTTAAAAGGAGAGAGGTAGGGCCAAAAATGTGAAGGGGTTCATTCAAATTATGTTGTGTTATGTTATCTAATCTAAATGAAGTGAACTAAATGCAATTAAGTGATCTATATAACTGAATATGAATGCAAAACTAGAATTTAAACTATGTTTGAAAACACGCTATGATAAGCAAACAATGAACTAAAAGATGAATAAATGTAGAACAAAAAGAAATGGAATGAAATAGAATGCCATAGGAAAGATTGGAGAAATTAGGAGTTTTTTGAATGCTGTCTGAAATTACATAAAATCAACAGTAGGACTCATTATCCTAGGGTGGTGAATTAGTCCTGCTATTGGTGAAATCTATCAGGAATCAAGTTGCTGATTGTCAGGATTCAGAATCTGACAAAATGTATATTTTTAGTCTTAAGGTGGCACTCATTTGCCATTGGTGGTGAATTAGTCCTCTAGCAAAATTCTGAGAAATTAGGAGACAACTCTGCAACATCATATTTGGAAATGTCTGCTTGTCAGGTTGCCAAAGTCAATTTTGTAGGAAACAGACAAAAAACCTTCTCCAAGATTGCAATAGAGTTTATTTAACTTGAATCACCTAGTTGACTTGTTGACCAATATTCAACACCTAAATGCTTGATAAATATGCATACAAAATTCAAGCCCTTGATGATGCAAATCTGAAGTTGTGTCAAAAAAATGCTCTAAAATGCTTGAATAATGCTTGATAATATGTTGTAAGATGCTTGAATGCTCTAGATTGATTGACCATGATGTGTGGATGTTGGAGGATGTAAAGTTAGGTGAAAATTACTTATTTATACAATCTTGTGCCTTAGTAACCCATTCATACCTCATCATAGGCCAACATCAAGTGTTTTTGAATAAAAACCTAGAAGGAAATTTAGAAAAAATGAATTTGGAGACAAGAGGGACTCATTCACAACCCATGGTGAATGGGTGTTAGGAATTAACTTGTATTTAATGTTATTTGTCAGGTTAAAATTCAAAAACACACTTAATTAAAGCATATAAGGTCATAAAGGGGTCAAATAAAGCATGAGAAAGGGATAAATAGTGAAGTTATGCCTAGAAAAGTGTGAAATCTTGTTACAAGACTTTACAACACTTCAAAATAGGACTTGATTAGTGATGAAAAGGTGGTTTTTAGGTACATTGTAATGAATAGAGTCTAGAAGAGTGCAAAAATGTTTTACAAAACTTCACAACACCTTCACAAGATGTCATTATTTGAATTTTAGTATCTAAATATGCACGTTCAAGCCATGTTACATCATAAAATTATAGAAATATGGATGAAACGTCAAGAAGAAATGCCTAAAAGACCACGAAAATGACAAAGACCCATTTTACTACAACACAATTTGCCTCAACTTTAGTGAGAGGATGACCTTGCTTCAAACTAACACTAAAGTAGCCATTAACATTGAGAGAAGGGTTCAAATGTTCTTACATTAGCAAGATGGAATAACAACGATCAAAAGGGATGATCAAGCCCCCAGGATGAAAATCCCATGGCTAACTAAGAATAAGAACAATGGAACACACAAGTGTTGAAAATCGGATAAAGCTTTGATCGTCTGTCCAACTAGTTGTGGATTAGAACTAGGAAAAGGAGAATGTATACTCACTTTGGGGTGATAGAGCACAAGGCAGCCCACTAGGTGAGAAGGCCCAAATGAACTCACTCTATGGCCACTAAACTTCTAGTTGTCCACACGGTGAGAAAGCCCAAAAGGTAAGATATATACGCTAGTTGGTATGCACTCACAAAAAAAAGGTGGCTATGGGGAAAAGTCATGCCACTAGGTGGGCTTCCCACTCAACCATATTAAAGTTATACCTCCTGATAACTTTAAAAAGGTGCCAGAAGGAAAAAAAAATGTCAGTTCATGCTCCATGAGACAAGAAAAGCTTTGTATTCTTAACACTCATGAACAAAAAGGAAGGTACCACAGGCATGCAATTTGTGTGATGCAAGGTGGCAAAAAATTCAAAATGTAAAATGTAAAAGATGTTCAAAGGAGTCTTGTAAGGTTCATGCAAGTTCATTCACTTAGGGAGCATTGTGTCTAATGTATCCTAAAGAGGACCACTCAAAGAATATTATATTCATGACTAAGGGGATGCAGTTTGTCACATTAGGTCACTAAGAGGAATGTAATATGCTAAGATAGATCACACTTATGAAGGACATTACACGCAATGTCATCCAAAAAGTGATGAATGCATCACATAAATGATAAGGCTACACTAGGAACCAATAATGGAAATGAATTAATGCTAATGTATGGCCCCCACTTTAAATGAATTGCTACACACCATTCTATGAGCAATTACTTTAAGGTAGCAAAGGGAAGAAAAATGCAAAAAGGAAAATGAGACATGAGAGCCAAATTGGAAATCCCTATTCTGAGTCATGTTTCAATGTTAGGCTTCGTCATGCCAACAAAAATGAAAGAAAAAATAAAAACGAGTTACCCCCAAGAAAAGAAAGCACACCAAACACATAAGGGATCTATGGATTTGGTGTCAGTATGTTCATTTTTGCAATGTTTTTATTAAAGAGATCGGAACTGTCATCATTCCCCAAAACACATTGAATTGGAAGAATGGCACAAAGAGAGCGAAAACAAGAAAAAGGAAAGTTTTTTTTGGGTCAACATGCAAGAGACACTACAGTATCAATGGCTTGCATCGTCCCCAAAAGGAAAACACAAGTGACAAGAATGAAAATGAAAAGGTAAAAGAAAAGAAAAAAGATTTTGGGTCAACATGAAGGAGACATTGTGGTTTGAATGCCTTGTGTCATCCCCTAAAGGAGAACAAAAAAAAAAGAAAAATACAAGGACCTTTTAGGTTAACATGGAGAGACATAGGGTGTCTCTATGTTTTCCCTCATCCCCAAAAGGAAAACACAAAACAAAAGTGAAAAACCAAAGATGCATGACATATAGAAGAATAGAGATACAAATATACAAAGTGTAAGATGAGAGAGAAAACATCAAACACACATTACGAGGGAACATGATATGTACATGAAAGAAAAATGAAAAGGAATAAATAATGCGAAATGTAAGTCAACCATTAACTATGTTATTGTTTTCACAAACTTAAATGGTTAAGTGGAGAAGGAATAACATGGTTAAGAGACAAAGACAAGTGCATTACAAGGACAAGGCTAACAATTTCTTTCCCTCCACTTAGTGTAAAGGAAAGAATGAGCCTAGGTGAGTGATGCGAAAGGATCATGCAATAGTGAGAATAGGGGATTCTACAACTATGGCATGATGATGGGTTTTGTTTTTTTAAGATATAATGGGGAAACAATTGGTGCTCAGTGAAGTGATACTTATCTAGTATCTCCTTCAATGTCTAACATTCTTCTATGTGATAGCCAAGGATGGGATGATATTTACAAAATGATATGTTAGAATTTTGAGGATGAATAACCCACCTATTCATAGGTGGTAAAAGTATAAGACCTTTGTTTAAAAGGAATTGAAGTCTCCTTTCACATTTAGGTGGAGGATGTGTAGGAAATTTGAGTTTTTTTAATTTGTAAGGTCATTTTTCATTTTCTATATTCTCCTTGTTCATGAATAGGAGGAAGAGGACACATAGGGATCCTAACATCCTTCTCATTAGAAGGGGATAATGGTTTTTCATGTGGAAGGAGAATGTTCAAGTCGGGAGGAGCATCAATGATCACAGCGCCATCATCTTGAAGTCTCATAGGTTGAAACAGAGGTCTATTAGGATGAAAAGGATCTTGATATCCTAATCTTGTTGTGTGTGCATTGGTTGAATGTTTTTCAAGAAGTTGATGAATTCCATGTTCATGTTTTGTGTTATAACCATGTTTACTTTGAATAGTAAAGCCTTTAACATATGTTTCTTGAATATTGATAGGAGTTCTTGTGACTTTATGATCGTAAGATGGTTGCGAGTGTGTTTTTTTAGAGGAAATAGGTACACTTGAGGGAGGAACCTTAGGTCCTTCAATGATTTCAGGATGCAAGTATGAGAAGTGCTTGAGAGGTGCAATAGTAGAAAGATATTATGACTTCATGGAGGGATAAAAGGTTGTATTGGCTTCTAGGTTATCAAGGAAGTCATTGTATAACTTGTTCATGCTATCATCATCTTCTCCAATAATTTCTTCTTCACGAGGAGGACAATCATGAGGAGTTGAAGGAGAATGAGGAAGTTCAAGGTCATTAGGGTCATAGCCAAAGGAAAAATTGGACATGTCTACCAATGGATTTAATGAATTCCAAAACTTATTGAAAGAAAATTCTATGATGCAAGTAAACTAAGATTTAATAAATGATTAAAAACAAAGATGTTGGAAATGAAAAAAGAAAGAAACTACAAAAACAATGATTTTAATGAATTCCAAAACTTATTAAAAGAAAATGCCATGATGCATGTAAACTAAGATGTAATAAATGATTAAAAATAGAGATGTTGGAAATGAAAAAAGAAAGCAACTAGAAAAAACTATAATGCAGAAAAATGCCAAAAAAATGCCAAAAAATGTTGTTGAAAAACTATAGAGGGATTGATTCACCCAGGGTGGTGAATGAGTCCTAGTATGATGTTTTTTTGTGTTTTTCAGAAATTTTAATGTGATTCTAATGCTATAAAAAATGTAACTAAGGATGCAGAATGCAGATTTTCTATTTTTTTCAATGATATGCAATGCAAAAATGAAATCTAAACAAAGCTTTCACTAATGCAACATGAAAAGTCCTAGAATGCGAAAACAAAACAATGTCCTAACTTAATGTTGATGCAAGAGTAATATAGGATGTAATAGGCAAATGAAAGTAGAATGTAAAGTGTTCAAAATTTAGGTTCATCAAAATCAACCGTATATTTTTGGCACCATGCACTTCTCTAGCTCTTTTAGGGTTTTTTCACTTAAAGGGAGAGAGATAGGGCCAAAAATTATAAGGGGTTCATTAAAATTATGTTGTGTGTGATGTTATATAAGCTAAATGAAGTGAACTTAATTCAATTAAGTGATCTATATGACTGAATATGAATGCAAAACAAGAATTAAAACTATGTTTGAAAACACGTTGTGATATGGAAACAATGAACTAAAAGATGAATAAATGCAGAACAAAAAGAAATGGAATGAAACAAAGTGTACCTAGGAAAGATTTGAGAAATCTGGAATTGTTTGAATGCTGTCTAGAATTACAAAAAATCAACAGTGGGAATCATTCACCTAGGGTAGTGAATTAGTCCTGCTATTGGTGAAATTTGTCAGGAATCAAGTTTCTGATTGTTGAGACCTAGAATTTGACAAAATTTATATTTTTCATTCTTTAGGTGGGACTCATTCACCACCGGTGGTGAATTAGTCCTCTCCAAAAATTTTGATAAATCGTGAGACAACTCTGCAACACCAAATCTGGAAATGTCTACTTGTTAGGTTGCCAATGTTAATTCTGCAGGAAATAGACACAAAACCTTCTCCAACCTTGAAATATAGTTGATTTGACTTGAAGCAACTAGTTGACTTGTTGACCAATCTTCAACACCTAAATTCTTGATAAATCTGAATTTGTGTCAATGGATGCTCCAAAATGCTTGAATAATGACTGATAAGATGTTGTAAGATGCTTGAATGCTTGACATTGCTTGAATATGATGTGTGGATGTCGGAGGATGTAAAATGAGGTAAAAAACACTTATTTATACAATCTTGTGCCTTAGTAACCCATTCATACCTCATCACAGGCCGACATCAAGAGTTTTTGATGAAAAAACTGAAAGGAAATTTTAAAAATTTATAATTTGGGGCCAAGGGAGACTCATTCGCCACCCATGCCGAATGGGTCCAACCAAGGACCTAAAAATGGGTGTCAAGAATTATCTTGTATTTAATGTTGTTTGTCGGGTTAACATTCCAAAATACACTTAATTAAATAATATAAGGGAATAAAGGGGTCAAATAAAACATAAGAAAGGGATAAATAGTGAAGTTATGCCTAGAAAAGGATGAAATCTTGTTACAAGACTTTACAACACTTCAAAATAGGTCTTGATTAGTGATTAAAAGGTGGATTTTAGGTAAATTTTAATGAATAGAGTCTAGAAGAGTGTAGAAATGTTTAACAATACTTCAAAACACCTTCACAAGACATCGTTATTTGAATTTTAGTACCTAAATATGCATGTTCAAGCCATGTTACATCATAAAATCATAGCAAAATGGATGAAACATTAAGAAGCAAGGCCTAAAAGACCATGAAAATGACAAGGGTCCATTTTTCTACAGCACAAATTTTTTTTTTATTGTCATGATTACCTATGGTTTTGTTATCTTATTCAGTAATGTCTTGTCCAGTAAGAGAAATAAGAGGAGAGAAAAAACTAGGATTCTCAAATGCTCATTGATTGGTTCTTCTACCAAAATATCTTTGTCACTAATAGGAGAGATATTAGGAGAGGAACAAATATGATCATTAGGAATGTCCAAAGTTGTAGTTTCTCTCACTAAAATACTCTCATAGGGAGTGGATAGGAAATTTATCTTAGGATGTCTAGATATGTGTAGACACATCAAATTAGCATTATGCATTTGATCAAAATCACACTCATCCATTCATCAGGGTAAATTCATCAACTTAAATCAAATAAATCAAACTTGATCCTATCATCATCTCTTTGATTAAATAAATCAATCATTTATTTAATTAAATCTCAGATCATCATTCATCTCCCTTTGATTTGATTTAAATCCCTAAATCAAGTCAAATTGGTCAAATCAGCCTAATCATCATCCTAGCTAATTAATCTTGATTAAATCTAATGCTAATCTCATCCCACTTGCATTCTCTAGATTTGGCCACTTGCACATGAAATTGCATTTAATTGATTTATCAAAATCTTTATTCTCAACTTGGCATAAAGGGAGAATATTCTCCAAGTTTGAATCTTCCCCCAAGTGGACATGTACACCAAACAGAGCACTTATGAGGCCTTACATGTCTCTTACATGTCCCCTTCTAAGGTCAAACTCAGCATTCATTGCAAATTTGAATTCAAATTCTCCCTCTCATGGGAACTCTTCCCAAATCTTGCACATGCATCAACCACTCACATGATGACAAGTGTCCTCAACTCATTGGCTTGATCTTTAGTCCCACATTGGTCCCTCTTCAACACTCAGCATTTGAAAATCTTTAAATACAAGCTTCATCTTTGAGCAAATCCTTCACCATCTCTTCACAATTTTATGCAAGGTTACTCTCTTCATTTGAGATTTGATCTTGTCTACTTAGCATCTCCATATCAATAGCAATTTCATCACTAGCTTATCAATCAAGGATTGGGAAAGGGTCACTAGCACATGTGACACCAATCCAATATGAGATAGAGTTGGATTCTTGCTTCTTTATGCTTTCACTTAGTTTAGTTGATATTTTGTTGTTTGGATTGCATTATGAAGCATGATTCAATATTTCACATGGATTCTATATCTGATTTTGCTTGATTTAACAATACTCATGCTTGTTTATTTTTGAGCAAAATGCAGATTTAGGGTCTACAAAATGGCACTAGAAGGAGGGCTGACTTGTAGAAATTACTGCATTGCTGAGTTTCTATTATGCTTCATTATATGTGATTTGTGTGTGGTTTGTTATTCTTCACTTTCTGACATTAGCTGCAATAGGGGTACATTCCTACCAATCACATTTGTTTGGAGGTTCTTTAAATAGCTTTGAGCGTATTCTTTTTTTTACCTGCCATTACATCACTGTCAAAAACAAAACAAAAAATTAGACTTTGCACTTGCCAAGTCTCGTAGATGTCTCAATCTATTTTTTTTTCTGAAAAGGAAAGATTTATATATATATTTTTATAACATGGCTAACTTTAATGGAATTATATGAAAGAAAGCATATCTTTTCATTAAGAGATGTCATGCAGTAAATAGAACATATCTACTTTCCTCATCTCTGATTTTGAAATACAAGCTTTCTCTCTTTATGTCAGTGTGTGGTTTACTATCACCATCTTTCAAAGTGTGCGCATTTATCATCTTGAAGATAGCATTTATCATCTGCTTCCTAAAGATTTTGTTTATCACTTATTGTCTGGAATTTGCATTCATTAGTTGAAGTCAAATGTTTAATGAATAACACTGCTAAAACTCGCCATAGATCAAATTTGTTGTACATGTTTCTTCGAAGCATTTTTCCTTTTCTGCAGAGACAGATAAGAAATCAAATCTTATGTACAAATGCGTTTTCCTTTTCTGCAGAGACAAATAAGGTGCTGGTCAAAGTCTGAGACCATATTTCCATAGGCAGACTGTCAAACAGTTCAAATGCCTTGTGTGTGCATCCACATTTTGCATATATTATTCATGGAATTTAAACTACTTTGAAACATCCTATCAAACAATCCGCGTGTTTTGTCTATGCTTATTCATTTTTGTCCAACAGTTCTCACGCCTTGTCCATGCTTCCAGCCATTCTGTTGATAGTTCATGCGCTTTGTCTCTGCTGCTAGTCCACGCGCTTTGTCTCTGCTGCTAAACTGCCAGACAGTTCAAGTGCATTGTCTATGCTTCCACATTTTGTCAAAAAATATTTTTCCCACGAAGAGATTTCTTTGATCTTTCTGCAATAACACCGGTCAACTATAGATGTTTCTTGTCATAGAATGGATGCTGGAATAAATGTTGAGCATGACTTTTGTCAAAAGTTCACACGCCTTGTCTAGTTCACGTGTCTTGTCTGTGATTTCACAACTTGCCTTTTAATGAAAGTTTTTGAAGTTTATTCATTCATTTTTTACACATACCAAATGCATTGACTTGAAGATTGCAGATTTGTTTAGTTTCAATATTAAGCTTAATGTCTGCAGGGAGTGTCAGAAGAAATAAATGTGGATCAATATGCCGTATGTTCCTGCGCAACTATAGGTGTGCGAATCTGTAGTTGGCAGCGACTGTCTGTGCCAAGAAGCAAAAAGCCCTGCACACAATTTCTCATAATGACTGTTTCATAAAATAGAAAGGGTAGTTGCTTTGAAGTAATTGTGAAAGTGGCCGCCTTTGAGTTATTTCAAAAATCAAGTCAAAACCTAGAGATTTCATAATTATGATGCTATTCCTTCTGTCATTAAGATCTGTTTGGTCATAAAATCTCTCTGCCAATTCTGAAACATAAATGACTGTCTTAGCTGACTTCATTATTTGACACACAGGTAGCAGATCTTCATTTCTGTTTTGAATGATATGGCATGATTTAGCAGGTTATGTGCTTCATTGCTCGTGTCACCATGTTGACAAAGTTTATTTCACCAAATCCTTTTAAAATTTTGATAAAGAATTGGAGGAAATGAGGTTTTGAAGGGTTTATTCATTAAACTTATTGATGCAATTTATCTTTAAAATGGGGTTTCATCATTATGGTTTTTGGTTTTAGATAGCAAAAATTTGAACTCATGATAAGTGATTTTTGAAAGGTGTTTATTTTTTATGATTGGTAAAATTCATAAACTTTCAAAAAAATTATCCCCTTTCCTTAATTAATATGATAGCCAACATATGGGATTAGGATGATACTTTTAGAATTATGCTTTATGGTTGATTCATTTGGCTCAATGTTCTTAGTAAATCCAATTCTCCTTTTATGATCATCCAAATCATTTATCATGTTATTATTTGGGGTTAATGATCAAAATAAATGTAATGTTCTAATTTGTACATGATTTTCTTTTGATAGGTACCAAAAGCGAACAAAGGCAAGTGAACAAGGTACAAGAAAAAGCGAAAGGTCAACAAGGAGGAGGCTAGCAAACGAAGACGAAAGGAGGATTATTTTTTTTGAAAACACAATGTGTTTTTTAACACTTTAAGTGTTTGATCAACACTACTTCACGAAGTTTTTAATCTTTTCATTTTAGAACACTAATTTTAATTTGGGTCTAAAACGAACAATTTGATTTTCATTGCAAAGGGCTTAAAATGAATCTTAGGAACAACTCACTAGATTTTGTTTGAGGTTAAGAATTGAACAATCAAAACTCACACTTCTTTTTGGTGCTTAAAACAAACTCACAATTGCTTTGAAGGGTATAAAACGAACAAGTGTTTGAATTATGTAATTTTTTTTTTGAGTGCGTATCCTCTCCCCTTGCGCTTTGTGCGATCTAGGGTGCAAGAGAAACACTCAAAATACATTTTATTGCTTTGAAACACTTCAATTTGGGCTTAAAAATTGAACATCTTGTGTGAGTGTGAGTAGGAGAATTTTGCGTACATTCTCTTTCTTTGTGCCATCAAAGATTGATCGAGTTATGGATTGTGTCTTTGCTCGCTTTTGTTTATCTTAGAGGGCCTGCCTTGCGAAAAAAGTACTCACCCAGGGGACGACTCAACCGGTAACACTCTAAAGCCAAGAGTATTTCCAGCCAGGATATAAATGAGGGTTTTGGTTAAATTCCATAATCACGTGGTTGGCTTCGGATGGATCCGAAAGGGGACTCTTGCCATATGGGTCAATCTCCACGAACGGAAAGTCCTTACTAGAACCTATGTGCTAGAATTTTCCAAAATCCTTAATCTATTTGTTGGTGCAAGAACGGTCATTCTGAAGCCACCCCACACTCTTATGATCTTCTAGTAGAGATGGAAAGCATGCCATGGGAGTTTCATGGGTGTTGATGCTTGGCTGCCCCGATTGACGTTAATGAGCGTGGAGGGGAGCCAGTGGGGTCAAGCATCTAACCATCTACTAGAGATAAGCGTAGCTAGACTTGTCCAAGTGGGAATCCAACAAATATTTTCTTACACATCCATAGGGCTTGTAATTATTCTTTGTTTGAAAACACAGTGTGTATTCGAAAACATTTTGCAAACAAACATTCAACATGATTCTCAAAATTTCAAACCCTCTTGAAGACAAATATCATTGACTCAATCCATATGTTACTGCTTTCCCTATGGATTCACGTTCGTAGAGATTCCTAAGCATTGGATTATACCTCAATTTGTCTTCTTGAGTAAACAATAGGAAAACCCTTGCCTTAAGTTCATTGAATTTCCACATAAAATATCTTGTGGGGTTTAAAGAAATTAAGACATTGGACATCTTAGTTTGAAACTTTAATCAAAGAGAGTGTTTTTGGTAAAATAAAGCCATTAAGCAAAGATAAGCAAAATGAACTTTCATGTGTGTTGAAAACTCCAAATCCCAAAAGCACAAATCATTGATTGGAAATCCAAAATGTTCAAATCATTCCTTGGTTACAAAGGTCTTTAGGAAGCATATGCATGCTCTTCAATACCTAGGTCTTGGAAAACAAAGTGGTCTTTTTAGGTTCATCTAGGGATCAAAAACAAATCAAACCTCTTTCATCCATCTTTCAAAACATCAAAATCCATCTCACAAATCATCTTTTAAAAACCTTGAAATCATCCTTGAAGTACTAGGCTTTATGACAAAATCAAGCAATCATCCAAAATCATTGAGATCAATTCCTTGAAAACATTTATCAAAACACCTTTGGTTATGAATGTGTAAATGCATCCTTTTGCATATCCTTAGTCAAAGTCATCCAAAATCATCTTGTCTAGCTTAGTGTATGTAGATGAATCCTTCTCCATATACTTAGTGAAATAATCATCTTGTTTGGGTAGGTGTGGGTAGATGCATCCTTCTCCTCACACATATCCAAATCATCATTCTTTGAACACAACTATCCTTTAGATCATTATCAAACATTTTTAGGGTCTTTTTGTTCAAAATCAAAATCAAAATCCAAACCAAGATCAAGGACAAAATCTCAAAATCCAAAAATCAAACCAATCAAAAATCTAAAGCCTAGTATTTCATTCAAGATCTATCAAAAGCCAAAAACATCCATAACATCCATCTTTAAACATCACCATCATATCATCATCACATTTGATCCTAAAAAAGCATCCTAAAACTTTCACTTTGGGACATAAAATAGAGATTAATCCAAAGAATCAAGAGATTCATCTCCCATATTCTCAAAGACTGATCCCTGTCTTATGGTTCTAACTAGATCTCAATACAAGAAGAACATGGAATATAAACTAGATTCATACATCATGAGCAGTCCAAACCAACCAAACTATCCAAGCCTCATGAAATCATGGGATTATGGAAACTCACATCCATACATAGAATCACTATCTCCTACGAATATCAATAGCACAATGAATGTGAGTATGCCCAATCTGAATTTTGGAACACATCTCCCCATGATAGATTTAAATCAAAGTCCAAACTTACAAGTCTATCCTCCAAACAATCAATACATGAGTCTTCAAACAAGCAACATCATCCCACCAAATCCCTACTTGCCAAATGTGGATGTACCAAGTGCAAGTTTTCGAAACATGAATCCTAACTTGGAAAAATTTGGAAAAATGATTCCCAATACCAACAATGTTCATCCTATCATGCCAAATCTGAACATCATCCCAAATCAAAACATTATCCAAAGTCAATTTTCCCATAATCCCATTCAAAAACCACAAGCATGCATGCCAAAACTACTTGAACACAAGCCAAATCAACTATCTCAAGTGAGTTAAGATCAAAATCAAGAACAAATTTGGCGAGATCAAATTGCGGAACTTTCCAAAGTAGTTGAGGCATTGCACCAAGGGAAATCTCCACCACCATTACCAACATCATTCATTGGTTTAGGGCTTCCCCCTTTACCTAGCACCAATCAATCCACCCAAATCAATCCACCTAACATCAATAAAACCATCACGACAAATCCTTTGAATATACCATCGACATCACACCAATGGATGGAATCTAATCAAACAACATTGATCCCAAATTAAAATACGGTCTCCCAAGGACCTATCACCTCGGTCAATCCAACCATCTCTATCACTTTGATCACTCCAACCACCACTATCACGCCCATCACATCTCAACCCCTCACTACCATGATCGCTCTGAGCGTATCTCAAACACTTGTCACTACATCCAACATGATTATGAATCCAGCACCACCCCACCACCACCAACTTCCACCACATCAATCCAATACAACACAACATTACAAGCTGCTTTTCAAAAGGGATTACAATGATATCTAGCCATGCAATAAGCAAAAAAAGCTCAAGAAGTGTAACAAGCCTCTCAAGCTTCCCAATAAGCACAAGAAAAAACACAAAAGATGACAACAATTGAAAACAAGGATCAAGATCAATCCATCACTGAGCACACGTTTACTTCATCCAATGATCAACTCACTATACATCAAGAGCCACTTTTTAGTATCAATCTCTTTCAAGGAGTGTTAGGATTATTTGATCCAATTGACATAATGCATGATCCGTTGACTAGTGATCATATTGAAAATGTCTCTACATCACCTTATGAGTTAGAGGACATATCTCAAGAAGTTATTCCAAAGCAAGATCAAAATCTTTCACTAAGGTCTAGCAATGGTCATTTTCAAAACATGTTGATCCCCTTTGACCTCATGGTTATAGATGCTAAAGGAACCTTGAACTTGACCATGCCTAAGGTCGGCATCCAAAAGCCATTTATAAGAAATCCATCCTTTGGAACTGATCCATGTCAGGAACTTGATCTAAAGCATGTCGAAAGCAACTCTGAAATCATTCAAGATCAAGAATTTGTATCTTCAAGATACTACAATCATCTAATGGACACTCTCCTATCTATGCAAGATGATCACATCCACATAGCACTTAATCCTCCATCTACCCATGAGATGCTTTCTATGGATGGACATGTAGATGATCTTCATCTAGAACAAGATTATGTTACACAAAAAGAGAAGATTCTTAATTCTTGCAGTCAAACGGAGTTGTCAACATCAGGATCGAGTATGTCCCAAACTCAGATTGAGGACATCATGAATAAAGATATCCATCATTATCCACTCAAGGAAACAAGTCAGATAGAACATCCAGAGTTAGCCAAGCAGCAAATTGAACTAATGTCATCTACAGTGGTCATTCGTCAGAGCACATTTACTGAACAAAACACCTCGAAGCAAGCAAAATCAAGGAACAAAGGTGCTACTACCACCATATTGGGGGCAACTTCATCTTGTGCAAATGTCAACATAGGGAGCACGAAGAGTTCTTATGATGAAACCATTGCCAATACTACAACCAGTCACGTCATGAATCATCATCCACCCATCACCCCATCCATGAATTGGGACCAACATCAAAAGAAAGATTTGAATCAAAGTACGAAGAATGTTATCAAAGCAAAAGAAACTGAGAAGAATAATGGACAAATCAAATACAAATGGATACTAAAGAATACAAAGAAAGATCATCCCTATCAAACTCCATCAGTCAAAGAAACTATGGGAAAAAATAAAAAAGGGAAAAGTATCCATCAAAGATGTCCGCAAAAGCAAAAATAGGCTTCTCAAGTGACGTACAAAGTGTATCAAGTAGTTGGTCCTAATTCCATGCACACTTATCCACCCATCATTGCTCATCTTCCCAAGTTTGGAGAGTCAAAGGTTCCAAACTCTCAACCAATCCATCTCTTATCCCTAAACACACTCCATCCACACCTCCACGCATAATATCCAATTGTTACATTGACCGTGTATTGGCAACGACCCTTCATCATAAGGATTCAAAGGGTACTCTATCGCGATGTGCGCACAAAGACAAAGTCAACTCCGGTATTGATGAAGCAGATCAAGAATCCCAAAAGCTGCATTCAAGTGCATGTATCTTAGCAAAGCAGCTCCTTCAAGCAGGATATCAATGGCACATTATGACAGGGGCATCTACATCAACACCACCAAGTGGTTCAGCATGAATCTTTTAGAAAAATACAAAAAAATCAAAAAAGCAAAAAATCCAAAAAAATCATAAAAAGGATCAAAAATAGTAAAGAGAAAAATCGTCCTCTAGTGAAAACCACTTCGGTGGCACTTTGGGCAAGACCATGATGAAAACCTGGCAAATAGGCGTCATGTGTAGAATTGAGCATCTACGTGCGCCAGTTTAGTTGAAAGCATCTCATCCCATCCATAATAAATCGAGCATTCCATCCATCTTATCCATAATAATATCCATCCATCCATGCACCATTTATCCAATCCATTTGCATCTATCTACATTCATCATCTTAGTTATCTTGATCTTGATGAAATTTTGGAGCACACTTTACGCTTGCTTACGGTGAACATCGTGACATGGGCTGTTTTCATTAAATCTGATCCTATGCAGCATTATCTAAGCCATGAAGCATTATCCAAATGAGCATTCTTTATTCAAACACCTTATCTTATCACAAGATAATCCTTGGCGTACTTTGCGTGCTTACCATATCCATCCATCCATACACTTATCTGAGCATCCATCCATTGCATTCCATACGTTGCTAGACATTGGGGGCAGATATGTACATCTTGCTTCAAGAATAAATCTTGATCTATATCCTTCACCTTATGTGGCGATCCGAACATTGGAAAACATGAAATAAATTTGGTCAAAGCATCTGCAATCCAAAATCCGAATCATTAGCCCATGGCATATTTTGACAAAAAGAAATTCCTTATAAGTCTTCAACTTTCATCGAACATTGATCAAAACAATCACTATCAGTTGCATCTAACACATCCTTCAATGTCATATCAAATCATTCAAACATCTTTTGTTCCAAATCAAACTTCATCAATCATGATCAATCAAATTCAATCAAAAAATCATCATCTCAGGATATCCTTGTGTTGCTTAACACTATCCTTGCATTGTCATGTATCCTCGACAATGTTATCATTATCAATCCTGATCAACCTAGTCCTTGCATTGTTGTGTATCCTCAACAATGTTATCATCATTATCAATCCATCAATCTGATCAATCCACCTTAGCTTGGTCTTCAGCAAAATCCCAAACAGAGCACTGATATCATTACACATCCATATCCAAATCATCAAAATCATGCAAAAATCCAAAAACATCATAAAATCATAAAATCCAAAAACATCCAAAACATCAAAAAATCCAAAAACAAGTCAAAAATCAGAAAAACATGAAAAACATTGAAATCTGAACTACATCGTCTCCTCGAGCTAATCTCTGATCAGCCCCCGAGACACAAAAATCCAAAAACATCCAAAATCACATCAAAATCCAAAACATCCAAAATCACATCAAATTCCAAAACATCCAAAATCACATCAAAATCCAAAAACATTCAAAACATCAAAATCCAAAACATTCAAAACATCAAAATCCAAAAACATAAGAAAATCAAAAATCAAAACATCGCAAAATCCAAAAACACCAAAAACAGCCTCAAAACATTCCAAAAACGTCAAAAACATCCAAATATTTGAAAAATCCACCCGCCATTTCGCTTTCACCGAAATAATCAATCATCCATAATAAACTGATCGCCATCTTCATCCTTTGGCAACGCAAACAGAAACAAGCAACAGTCAGCAAATTCAAACTTCAATCGTAAAATCAAAATCGAAGCAACAAACCTCTAAAACAAAATCAAACTCTTGATCAGTCGCAAACATGTCAGTCGACCTTATATCAACAGCCTATCAATCAACTTATCAACCATCATCATCCTCCACAATGCATGTCCTAGGATATATCGTTCGACAATGGGCATCATTTTGGATATCACCCTGGATTCTTATCCTATCAAAACAAATCCCTTTGGCTGAAGGTATGAAGAACATTGGCTTATTTTGTGCTTGATCTTTTCTTTTGATTTATCTTATTGCGCTCATTCCAAGGACCTCTCAATGATATCCGAACGAAGGATTTAGAGAGATAGGAATGGGGCAACGATCATTATCTTTTGTCTGTGCTTTGGACGCTCTTGTAAAATAACTTGGCGAATACTTGCTTTGTTAGGTATGCCCTAGCAAGGTTTCCGTATGTCAAGTGTGAACAAGAATACTCCTATCTATTTGTCAAGTCAAAGTCCATCACACTAAGTACAATGCCATCCTGGTCCTTTATACCTTGATGCATCATGCTTAGGCGTGTTATCAAACATAAAGTAAGTGACCCTTTGAAAATCCCAATCCTTGATAAGTGAATCATCATCATCAGCATTTATCTATCATCATCATCATCTCTAATAAAGTCTTGACCAATCATGGACTTGTTGGATCCTCTTGTCATCATCTCATTTATGCGCTAACATCATCATCACCAATGCATCCATCATGCATCCATCTTGCATCCAGAAAACTGTCAGCATATCACATATCATTCATATCATACATAATAGGAAATATCGATCATTTCACATGCATTGCATTTGCATCATCATCATAATATAGATCTGTTAGTCTAAGCATCTCATAAATCATCCATTTGCATAATCATAGCATATCACATCATCAATCTCATCCATCTCATATCATATCATTATTTAAGTTGTTTAGGATAATATAGATTTGTTATTCTAAGCATCTTAAAATCATATCATTTGCATCGTCATCCATAACCATTCATTTTGAACCTCTTTATCATGAGATCGACCCTCAAATTGAATCTTTTCGCTCGATCTCTCAAGGGGGCAATGTACCAGTGTACTACTTTCCGCTGGGGCATCCGAAAAATCAGAAAATTTTTAAATTTTGATCGCGGCAAGTTCATTCTTTGAACCAACGCAACAAGTACATTGGTTCAAAGAGGGGAAAAATGTAGACACGTCAAATTAGCATTATGCATTTGATCAAAATCACACTCATCCATTCATTAGGGTAAATACATCAACTTAAATCAAATAAATCAAACTTGATCCTATCATCATCTTTTTGATTAAATAAATAAATCATTTATTTAATTAAATCTCAGATCATCATTCATCTACCTTTGATTTGATTTAAATCCCTAAATCAAGTCAAATTGGTCAAATCAGCCTAATCATCATCCTAGCTAATTAATCCTGATTAAATCTAATGCTAATCTCATCCCACTTGCATTCTCTAGATTTGGCCACTTGCACATGAAATTGCATTTAATTGATTTATCAAAATCTTTATTTTCAACTTGGCATAAAGGGAGAATATTCTCCAAGTTTGAATCTCCCCCCAAGTGGACATGTACACCAAATAGAGCACTTATGAGGCCTTACATGTCTCTTACATGTCCCCTTCTAAGGTCAAACTCAGCATTCATTGCAAATTTGAATTCAAATTCTCCCTCTCATGGGCACTCTTCCCAAATCTTGCACATGCATCAACCACTCACATGATGACAAGTGTCCTCAACTCATTGGCTTGATCTTTAGTCCCACATTGGTCCCTCTTCAACACTCAGCATTTGAAAATCTTTAAATACAAGCTTCATCTTTGAGCAAATCCTTCCATCTCTTCACAATTTTATGCAAGGTTACTCTCTTCATTTGAGATTTGATCTTGTCTACTTAGCATTTCCATATCAATAGCAATTTCATCACTAGCTTATCAATCAAGGATTGGGAAAGGGTCACTAGCACATGTGACACCAATCCAATATGAGATAGAGTTGGATTCTTGCTTCTTTATGCTTTCACTTAGTTTAGTTGATATTTTGTTGTTTGGATTGCATTATGAAGCATGATTCAATATTTCATATGGATTCTATATCTGATTTTGCTTGATTTAATAATACTCATGCTTGTTTATTTTTGAGCAAAATGCAGATTTAGGGTCTACAATATGTAATACACTAACATGGTTCGAACAAAAATGAAAAGCACTTGTAACCATTTCATGCAATTTTTCAACAATGTAAACCTTGTATATCCAAAGATGGAAAACATTTTTATCCAATATATGCAAAGCTTTAAGAATGCAAACAATGTATATCCAAGAATGAAAAGCACTTTTATCAAACTTATGCAAAGTTTTATGAATAGAAATATTGTGTATGCAAAAGTGAAAAGTAATTTTATCCATGTTATGCAAAATTACATAAATGTTAGAATTTTTAGATCTAATGAGGCTTGTAATTGAAATGATTTCAAAAATGACTACCCTAAATTAATGTTTTTGAGCTAGATGCATAAAAAAAATGTTCCTGAAACTTTCCAAAATTATAGTATATGGTATTAGAAGGATTAAGAAGCACATATGTGAGGTTTCTAATGCTGTAACAAATAGTTAAAAATTTGGGCTTAGACTAAGTTGCCTAGAATGGCAAATGAGTCCTTGTTAGGGTTTTTTTTTAATTTTCAAAAATTTTCAATTGGTTTTGATGCTTTTTATGTTGTATGACCTGAATAATAAAGGAAAATACAGTTTTCATATTTTTTTCAATGATTTGGAATGCAAAAATGAAAACTATATGCACTTTTGCTAATGCAAAATTATAAAACCCTAGAATGCAAATTAACTAATACAAAATGCAATTCCATGTTAATGCAAGCTAATTATAGAATGATAATGGACTCCAAAATTAGAAAGGAAAGTATTCTAAAGGTGGGTGCACCAAAATTTGGACTATTGGAAATAGAATGCACAGCTTCCCTTATCCACATTGGCTCACACCCACAAAAGGATATGAATATCACAGTAAAACTTTTCCTGGGAATTGGACATTCCGATAGGTGACTAATATCTCTCTATGGACATTCATTTTATTTGTCAAAATAGGGGATGTAGAATTTAAATGGCGCGGCAAAATATATGCACTAGGAACTAGTTTCGGTCAAATCTTAACATAAATACATACTGGAAAGAAATTATATCTAAGCCACAGGACGGTAATGCAAAATTCTTTAACTCAACAATGATAAAAACCATAACAACTACGACTGAAACAAAAACTATGAACTGGCCTTATGCTGTAGGAACAGTCACAGGGATGGACTCTTTATGCTGGAGGAGCACTATAAGACTAAGTTTGTATGAAAACTTCAAAGATGAAAACTAACTGAAGAACAACAGAAAAGAACAACTAACTAACTAGCTACAGATACTTACTAAGTGGGCCCCCTTAGCAAGCATCTAATGATTACGTAAATGTTAAACTCAGAATTTCATTGAACTTTATTCATAAAAATAGAATGATATACATTGTTTTGTTGATATAGAACTAACAACAAACTCTGTCTATGGTCAAATAGATTCTATCTTTCATTATCATCTTGATTCTTACATGATATCTACTACTTTGTTTCTATCTTACTCTAACTATCATCTATCTCATTCTCTCTCTCTTTTTTCTCGCTTGCACAGGAGGAGAACTTTATTTAAAAACAAGAGAGAAACTAACTAACTAACCCTATCAAAGAAAGACAAGGAAGTAAAGTATATCCCCGAATCAAGGAACAAACTTCATAATGAGTTTATGCATTCAACCCGATCTGGAGAGAATCTAGCGCTCCACTCTTTCCAGATTGACTGTCATTAAAATTCTTTCCCATGGTTTCGGTCAAAGAGTCTTTGTCAGAGCTTCTTCGAAGTCGTGCAGGAAATGGACTTTACTGCAAGGCCGAGATCGGCTGCGCTGGACTCGATCATTCTTCAACAACCTACGAAACAAAAGGTAACAGATGCGAAAGAAAAGGTGCATGGCACATACACAATATATATTCATTAATCACACGTTTAAAATCTACTTCATCATTCAAAAACTGTATACGATATACCAGTCATTTTCAGGAGTCAACAGGGCAATAAATGCAATCAAGTCAACACAATAAGCTGTAGGAATATGAAAGTATCTTGCTATAGGATATCCTGATAAAAAGGTTTCAACAAGGTTTAAACAGCCATGAAATAACAAAAGTAAAGTCATTTAAAAGTTTATCATAACATCAAATTATGAGCATATTTTAAGCTCATCACTGCCCCCTACTTAGCCCAATGCTGGTCCTCCAGCATTAACTTTCCTGGTGATTTCTCTGAAGTCAGTGGTGGCTACATGACTCTGGAATGGATGTCCAAACTTGTAATAAAGTCCTCTGAAATCTCGGCACCTTTCATATCTTCGGTCTTCTAATTCATTGTTAAGATTTGTGGCCTAGTGAGGATAGAGGGGCCACATTAGCACAGGGGATCTGAATTTCAGCAGTAGCCACAGTTCAAATCTTGTTTGAAGTCCCAATTGAATATATCTGCTGGTTCATTTGAGAGCTGCTGTGAAATTTAGGGGACCATGTGGTTTTGACTTTCTTAACCCAACAGTTAACCTCTCCCATCTTTTCTCACCTCTGGTGTATGCCAGTCTCCAAAATGAATATGGTTGTGCCTAGAATTTATCATATACTTGTTTTCTGATATCAAATATTTTCTCTCTGGCTGAAACATTATTAATACCATATGTTAGAGCAAACCAATCTTTCAACATTGCATGGGGGTTTTCACTTTGAGAGCATAATGGAATAGGCTCTGTTTTCTCAGCTTCCTCTTATGTTTCCCACTACCTGCCATAATTCGCCTCATTTGTTGCCCATGACATGAATGCTCTCAGATGAATATCACCAATGTATAGAATAGGATTCCATTCTATTTCAAATGGTATTAAAAAGCCATGCAAATAGAATTCACATAGAGAATTCCTTAACTAGTTAGGGGCTACTTGGTATGCTTCATAAAACTCTTTGGCAGTGTGAATTATAGGGTCTTGGTTTCTGGAAATTCTCATCAATTGAAACCATAAAAATTGTTCTTTGAGGCACACATCATAAACTCTGGGTGGTGGTCTACATTCCATAATTTGACCAGTTACTTTTAACATTTCATCCATTTTTGCTTTCAACTCAGCAATTTCTTGTTTCTGACTTTCAATTTTCTTTTTCAATTTCTTCTTTTCTACTTCCCACAGACTTTGTTGCATGTCAGTCTGGGCTATGTGTCAGAAAGTCAAGGTTTGCAATGTAACTGTTTCCCAATTATCTTTAACATATTCCAGAAACTCAATTAAAAATGTCCTCCTATACACAACAATGGCTTTACAGTTTGCAAGGTGAAATATAGTTTCACTAGGCACATTTGGTTGCTCAATTTGTTCTTGTTCTTGTTGCAAGATAAATTCTTCTTGTTGCTGTGGTGGAGAAGTCTGTGCTTCCTCTGAAAATTGCATTGCAGCAGTAGCCAAATCATCAAGATTTGGTAACCCTTGCTCATTGTGCCTTGTTTCTTTTGTCTCAACTTGTTCCTCTTTAGGAACGAACGAACTCTGAGCAGCATTCTCAGACTCATTCTGAGAAATATTAAATTCAAATTCAATAGACCCTTCTGAAATTACAATCACCTCAGGTTGCGGTGAAGCAGGGGAGGTCTTAGATTGTTTCCTTGTGGAAACCCTTCTTGGCATGGATGCGGTTGCAGAAGGTGTTCCGATAGCTTTTCTTTTTCTTGTTTGTTCAGAGGGCTTTGCCTTACCTAAGGATGACGGTGAACTGGTAATAGCAATAGGTGTTGCTATAGGAGAAACGGCTGTAGGGGAAGGTGTTGCAGGAGAGGGGCATTGCCTTTTCTGAGAATGAGGGTCAGATTCAGGGGACCCTTCTACCTTTGTTTTTCCTTTCTCTCTCCTAGTGGTAGACCTAGTTTGTACCCTAGCAGAGGATTCAGGTGCGAAAGCTGCAGGACCGGGTGCTACAGGAGTAAATGACCCTTACCTTGTTCCACTAGTAGATGCAATTTCTTTCTTCTTTCTCTAAGGCCGTGGGGTAATTACCCTCGGAGGTTGTGGGATTTGCAAACTCTTTTGGGCAACAAATTGTTGCCAGGAGAGAGGTGAGACATCCCTCAAAGAGCTCTTAATCAGTAATTTAATAAGGTCATGATGAGTGACAGAATTGTCTTTCCCCTGTTGAGTTCTATGGGAACTTTGTTCTAAAAAAATTAACAAGAAATTTGGAACATTTATAACTAACCCATGCCTCATATGGCTTAATAATTTAAAATGATGAGAATGCAGGTAGGAAAAATGACCTTCACAGGTTAAATACCTCATTATATAAGTGGCATACTCTGAATATGGATGAGGCAATGATACACACTTGCATCCCTGCTTGGAAACTTCTAGAGGTCCATCAGTAGGCATCGAAAACTCAACCCTTGCAGCTGCAGCGTCTGAAGAAAAGTTTTCTCCAACGGCTGGGAGCCCCGTTACTTCAGCAATTTTGTCTTCAGTTGCAACAACCGTTAGACCCCATACAGTGGCTTCCCCTTCAGAAAGGGTTTTCAAAAGTTCTCCAGCAGCCTCCTCATCAAAATCATTCAAACTCAAAAAATAATTTAACCATCCACAGAGGCTGAATGCGTTGACTATTTGCGGATTTTGCAGTAACAATTCATGAGCTATAGGTTCATGTCGCACCAACTAACCACCCATATTTGCAGTTTTTTTAGCTGAACTCAATTCTTTGCTGAAGATTCAAATTCTCTGTTTCCCTTTTCTGCTCTATTTTTTTCTTCTGTCATGCCGTCACATTTCTTTCTTTTTCCAAAAATAAACTTTTTAAACAAGTAGTCTTAATCGTAGTTTACAAGAAAAATATGCAATAAAGAATGTAATAAAGAAGGACATGTGATCATATTTGGAAAGTACCAGAAAAGTATTAAAGAAAGATTATTTATGCAGTTATGGCAGCAGCGAAAAGATAGGTTTTAAAAGATGGATTACCCGCCCCCTACTTAAAGTATGACATGTGTCCTCACATGTACTAAAGAATAGGTAGAGATTCGGGTGATAATGATCAGTACATGCATAGCAGTAAATGAATAGAATGAAATAAATCAACTATGCGATAAGAAAAGATATGGTGTACCTTTGATAATTACATGTACGTGTAAAGAAAGATGACGACGCTACATGAATTGACAATTGGGAAAGATATCTTAATTAATGTTGATGCAGACGGATGAAGCTGATGGGTGATGTGGGCGAATGAGATGAACGGATGGAATGGATGGATGGGATGGATGGATGGAAGATAAAGAAGTGAGATGGGGGTGATAAATGAAAATGGAGAAAAAGGGGTTTCCTTTTAAAAAGAAAACCTTTATTATAGGCATGGTTTTTGAAAATTATGGTAACGCTGTAGGAGAAAGGCTAAAGCCTTTGGCTATTGGAAGAGTAGCGGGAGGAACCTGAATGAACTGCTGCATGAATTCTTCCTTGGAGACTGGTTTATGGTATAACCGGAGTTGGTGGCCATTGACTAGCAATTTGAAATAGACTGGATCAATTGTCACCAGCTGTACAGCTCCATTGTCGAACACATTTTCAACTTCATAGGGGCCAAGCCAACGTGTTGTGAGCTTACCCTAGTTTTCTTGATATCTGGAATCATATAACAGGGCCCAATCTCTAGCAAAAAATTTCCTGGTTTTGATGTGTTGATCATGCCATATCTTCCTTTGCTGTTGGATTTCTTCTGTATGCTGCAGGGCAGCTTTTCTCATTTCATCCAAAGCATTTAGCTATAGGAGACAGTCCTTTTGTGCTTCAGATATGTCCATGTTGAGTTCAAGAGCTGTTCTCAAAGTTTTGTGTTCAAATTCTATGGGTAACATGGCTGTTTTCCCATAAAGTAGCTCAAAAGGTGTAAACCCAGTTGTTGTCTTCTATGTAGTTCTGTAAGCCCAAACTACTTCAGGAAGTCTATTACTCCAGTCTTTCTTATGGATCTGCACTATCTTTGTGAGGATCACCTCAATTTCTATGTTTGTTACCTCTACCTAACCATTGGCTTGAGGGTGATAGGGGTTGGACTTCCTATGTTTGATTTTATAGTCATTCATGAGTGCAGTGATTAGGTTTGACGTAAACTGAACTCCTTGATTAGTTACAAGCTCTTTGGGAACTCCAAATCTTGTAAAAAAAATTTCATATAGAAATTTAGCAACTTTGTTATCTCGAGCATGAGTCATAGCTTTTACCTCGACCCATTTTGTTACATAGTCTATGCAAACTAGAATGTATGATTTTCTATTTGATGGTGGATCAATTGGTCCCACAAAATCCATCCCCCATTTATCAAAAGGGGTGACTATTATCTGCGGATATAGTGGCATTTCATCAGACTTAGTTGGTCTTCCTATACGCTAGCATCTGTCACATTTTCTTGTATAGGCCACATCATCCTTGTGTAATGTTGGCCAGTAGTACTATGTTGTAAGAACCTTCATTGATGTTCTTTTTGATGCAAAATATTCTCCACATGGTTCATCATGGCAAGCATGCAATATGTCATAAGTTTCATCTTCTCTTACATATCTTCGCATTACAGCTTGATCAGGTCCGGTATAAAAAAAACTATTTGCAATCCAGGAAAAGTTAAAACTTTTCTCTATTAACAACTTCTTTTCTTTTGGAGAAAAGTGGGCTGGTATTCTGTTTGCCGCTAGATAATTACCAATGTCTGCATACCAGGGTGTATGTGCAGCAATGGAAAATAAATGTTCATCTGGGAACCTATCATCAATGACCTCATGTTCTATAGGTGTAGCTGATTGCAGTCTTGATAAAAAGTCAGCTACAACATTAGCTCTTCCTGGTTTGTCAATTATTGTAATGTCAAACTCTTGTAACAACAAGAGCCACCGTGCCAACCTACCAAAGATGGCAGGTTTGTTCATCAGGTACTTGATTGCTGCATGGTTAGTATGAATGAATATCTGATAACCTGTGACATAATGCCTAAATTTATTCAAAGCATACACTATTGCAAGCAACTCCTTTTCTGTGACAGTATAGTTGAGCTCAGGACCTTGAAGGTTCTTGCTGATAAAATAAATAGCATGTTCAATTGAATTTTCTTTTTGACTCAGAACTGCTCCTATGCCAAAATCAGAGGCATTAGCATGTATGTGAAAAGAAAAATTCCACTTTGGACATTGAAGAATAGGGGCTTTAGTAAGCAAGTCCTTTAGTTGTAGGAAGGATTTTTACAAGCCTTTGTCCATTCAAATTGGGAATCCTTTGTTAAAAATGCATAAAGTGGACTGGCAATTTTACTGAAGTCTTTTATAAACCTTCTATAATACCCTACATGACCAAGAACACTTTTGACATATTTTTGTTTTGTAGGAGTTTGTAAATTTTGAATAACTGCAATTTTAGTAGGGTCAACTTGAATTCCATTCTTTGAAACATGATGACCTAGAACAATACTTTCTTCCATCATTAGAAAACACTTCTCACTATTTAGAGACAAATTTTTCTCTCTACACCTTTTCAATACCTTTTCTAAATTGACCAGTGCTTCTTCAAATGTGACTCCATAGGTAGTGAAATCATCCATGTAAATCTCCATACATTCATGAGATATATCAGCAAAGATATTAATTACTACTCTCTGAAATGTTGCTGGTGCATTGTATAAGCCAAAAGGCAAGACCGAATAAGCAAATGTTCCCCATGGATAGGTAAAAGTGGTCTTGTCTTGATCTTCAAGGGTAATTTTTATCTGATTATACCCACTATAACCATCCAAGAAGGAAAAATATCTTTTTCCAGACAGTGAGTCTAGTACTTGGTCTACAAAAGGTAATGAAAAATGATCTTTTTTAGTGGCACTGTTCAACTCTTTGTAATCTACACACACTCTCCATTTTCCACCTTTTTTGGAAACAATGACTAATGGAGAAACCCAATGACTGTCAGAGATTGGATAAATAAAACCAGCATCAAGCAACTTTTGAAGCTCACCTTTAACTATTTCTCTAAGTATTGGATTTACTCCTCTTTGAGGTTGTCTAACCAGTGCACAGCCTTCTTTGATATATATTCTATGAGTACAAACTCAAGGATCTATTCCTTGCATGTCCCCATATTCCCATGCAAAAGCTTTATGCTGTTCTTGTAGCATTTTTAATAAGTCAGCCTGTTGAGACTGTGACAGCTTGCTATTGATATTCAAACAATGACCTTGAGACAATTCTATCTGCTCTGTGAGATTACTCATAGAATCTACAGGTGATGTTTGTACCTCTTGTTGAAGTAAATTATGAAAAATTGTTGGAAGTTTAGGCAGTGAGCTTTTAGAATCTGGTTGCTGCAGGAAACATTGTAAATGAGTACCATTTCGATCAGATGAACTACTCGTATCAGCATTGTATGGTAGAATTTGGAACAGCAAAGCATCCTCACTCTGAAGTTGTGAGAATGGATCATTTTGAATCATCATTAATTGAGCCAAATAATTGGCTTCTTCAGTTTCTTCCCCCACATCTAGCCAAACAGGTTGGGACAAATCTGGTTGAGGTCTAGCCAAATACAGAGCCAATTTCTTTGTGGACTGTCCATCAGAAATGGTCATATCTCTAGAACGACATCCTATAAAAGCATCTACAGTTGCTAACCATGGTCTACCAAGGATAACTGGATACCCTCCTAAAGTTGCCTTTACTGATAATATTGTGAAATCAGCAAGATACTCCCAAGATTCAAGAGTGACAATTACATCTTCCACTATCCCATCAGGTTTAACTGTGGAGCTATCTGCAAGCTATAGAACTATGGGTGTAGACCTAATGTCTGAAATGTTCAGGGAGTCCATAGTATGCTTTGTCATGACATTAATGGCAGCACCTAAATCAATCAAAACATTTTTTACAACTTGACCATTTATATGTATCTACACTACAGGACTTCCAGGGTCAATATACTTTGGAATAACTACATTTCCCAACATTATATCAGCCAATTTCCCTAAGACATGAATTGTTTGAGGATCTTTTTTCTTTCATCCAGGATTCTTCAAACAGGCCTCTTTAATAGCTTTTCCAAAAATGGGAATATCTTTAATAGCCTGAAATAAAGGGATTTGAATTTGCACATTCTTAAGCTGATCTAGGATGTCAAAAGTGGGTTCTTCCATGGATTTAGATGCAGTACTTTGCAACCTCCGAGGAAAAGGTGGGCTATCTTGATTTTACAAAATAGGCTCCTTAGAAACCATATCAGTTATGGGCATATGCTCAGCAGGAACAACATGTGCAGTGGATTCTTCAAGGGGAGAATCTGGTATTTCAATTATCAGAGGTGGTTTTGGAGTGGGTAGAGTAGTTCCAGACCTCAAATGGATGTTATTAACATTCAAGGCATAAGCTTGATATTGATTGGCTTCGATAAGATATGCAGGCTGCTGTGACTACTGCTGTTGCTTATTATTGGGATTGGGCAATGGCTGGGCAAGCATAGGCATTTGTTTTGGAGGTCCAGGGTTTGTGGCAGTTGCTACAGGAGGCGGCATAAGAGCCTATGGTTGTGGCTGTGGAAGCTGCGGGAATCTAGAGGACTGGTTTTGCCATTGCTGAGGGCCTCTCCATTGAGGATTTTGCTACCAATTTCCTGAAGGTGGGGTCCATTGCCCTTGTGGCTGCTACCAACCTCCTTGAGGAGATTGCCATTGTGGGATTTGATAATTGGGCCAACTTGGTTGAGGTGGATTCCAGGGTGGTGGTGGTCCATATGCATGTTGCCATTGGTTATTATAGCCAGAATAAGAATTACCAAAAATTAAAGGGTCTTGAGGCATACCTTGTCTTTGGGCCCATGGTCTCCTTTGTGCAACAAAGAACACTTGATCATCATCACCTTCTACTGGCTTGAAGTTGGTAGGTAGTTGTCTGGCTTCCAAATTAGCCACCATCTTGCATCTGCAGTCACGCTTCTTTTGTCTGCAGTATTTACAGAATTCGGCCAAAGCTGTCTTAGCCTCCTCATGTTTCCTTCGAGCTTGCATCATGGTATCCAGTTGTGTAGCCATATTATTAATGATGTCCTGCTTGAAATCAAATAGCAAATCTGTTATCTCTACCCGGGAGACTCCACCAAAAGAAGACTTTCCCATTGTAGCATGATGACCTCGGCCTTTCTTAACTATTGCTCGAGAATAGTTAAGACATATTTTGTTTATATCATCCCAAGGCAGTTGGGTTATATCACCTCCTCCCATCAGGTCCAGGGCATCTATACATGCATCACTGATTCCCCTTAGAAAGAGTAGTTTCTGAGAGTCCTCGTTGAGAGTATGGTTTGAGTTCCTCTTTAGTGCGAACAAAAATCTAGAAATATAATCTTCCAGACTTTCATCATCCTTCTGCTGAATTTGGAATATGTCATCACCTTTGCTGGCACTCTTACAATATTCCTTATACTTTTCAAGGAATTTCATCTGCATGGCCGCCCAACTATCGACGACGCCTCTTCCCAGACTCATGAACCATCAGAGAGCTCCCTCCTTCAGCGTGGAAGGAAATAACTTCCGTTTATGAGTGTCTGTGTTGTAGTCATAACTGTGGCAGAGAACATCAAATTCAAACAGAAAGGTTTCTGGGTCCTCTATGACCAGGCCATAGAATTTTGGAAGCAGTGAAGAAGGTATATTCTTAAGATTGTCAGTATCTCACTGGGGAACAATAGGGAACTCAAAAGCAGGAGGTGGATTATTAGGTTGGTTATTTGCCATGTTTGGTTGTTGGAATAATGCAGCAAATGGGTTTTCCTTAGATTCGTTGTCAGCTGGGTCAAATGGTAGTTCAATAAACAAATTTTTAGGGAGAAACCTTCCCTATGAGTCTCTTCTTCTTCTATGCATACAATATGGTGAATAGTGGCTTGAAGGATCTAGAAAATTTTACTAACAGGCTAAACTAGTGCTAAAAATGACTTCTGACAAATTCCTAGCTGGATGCCATCCCCGGCAACGGTGCCAAAAATGGCTCGCACCCACAAAACGATATGAATATCACAGTAAAACTTTTCCTGGGAATTGGACATTCTGATAGGTGACTAATATCTCTTTGTGGATGTTTATTTTATTTGTCAAACCAGGGGACGTAGACTTTAAATGGCGTGGCAAAATATATGCACTAGAAACTAGTTTCAGTCAAATCTTAGCAGAAATACATACTGGAAAGAAATTCTATTTAAACCACAGGACGGTAATGCAAAATTCTTTAACTCAACTATGATAAAAACTATAACAACTACGACTAAAACATAAACTCTGAACTGGCCTTATGCTGTAGGAACAGTCACAGGGATGGACTCTCTATGCTGCAGGAGCACTATAAGACTAAGTTTGTATGAAAACTTCAAAGATGAAAACTAACTGAAGAACAACAGAAAAGAACAACTAACTAACTAGCTATAGATACTTACTAAGTGGGCCCCTTTAGCAAGCATCTATTGATTACGCAGATGTTAAACTCAGAATTTCATTAAACTTTATTCATAAAAATAGAATGATATACATTGTTTTGTTGACATAGAACTAACAACAAACTCTGTCTATGGTCAAACAGATTCTGTCTTTTATTATCATCTTGATTCTTACATGATATCTGCTACTCTGTTTCTATCTTACTCTAACTATCATCTATCTCATTCTCTCTCTCTTTTTTCTCGCTCGCGCAGGAGGAGAACTTTATTTAAAAATAGGAGAGCAACTAACTAACTAACCCTATCAAAGAAAGACGTGGAAGTAAAGTATATCCCCGAATCAAGGAACAAACTTCAAAATGAATTTATGCGTTCAACCTGATCCAGAGAGAATCTAGTGCTCCACTCTTTCTAGATTGACTGTCATTAAAATTCTTTCCCATGGTTTCGGTCAAAGAGTCTTTTCCGGAGCTTCCTCGAAGTCGTGCAGGAAATGGACTTTACTGCAAGGCCGAGATCGGCTGCGCTGGACTCGATCATTCTTCAACAACCTACGAAACAAAAGGTAACAGATGTGAAAGAAAATGCGCATGGCACATACACAATATCTATTCATTAATCACACATTTAAAATCTACTTCATCATTCAAAAACTGTATATGATATACCTGTCATTTTCGGGAGTCAACAGGGCAATAAATGCAATCAAGTCAACACAATAAGCTGCAGGAATATAAAAGTATCTTGCTATAGGATATCCCAATAAAAAGGTTTCAATAAGGTTTAAATAGCCATGAAATAACAAAAGTAAAGTCATTTAAAATTTTATCATAACATCAAATTATGAGCATATTTTAAGCTCATCACATATCTAAAAGGGGAATGAAGGAAGAGGAATCAAATTTTGTAAAGTTCACACTCAAGAACAATTTTTTGAGAGTCCAATGCAAGAGAGATTGATATATGTCAGAATATTGTTCTTAAAGCAGGAAGTTGATAAAAGATATTGATTATTAATGCAAAACTAATAAAATGCAAGATGTTTGAAAACATGCTGTGATATGCAAAATTACTTAGAATTGCAAGTAAACTATAACAAAAACTGTTGAAAATGAGGATGTGCACCTAGAAACTTAAGAAGGATAAAAAAAAGTTCTAGAATCCTAAAAAACCTAATGCAAAATCCAACTGGGACTCATACGCCAATCTAGGCAACTTAGTCTCAGAACTGGAAAACTATTCCACAACCCGTTTTAGCCAAATGTGTATCCAAATCTATAGAAATATCTAAAATAAGGTACAATGGGACTCATACGACACTAATGGTGACTTATTCCACTTCAATATTTTGGGAAATTCAAAAGTGGAATCTAAAGCTCTCAGTTTTCTCTTTCTGTTCCTCGAGGTGTCCAAATCCAAAACCTTGATTTTTGAGGTTGTAAGTGACTTTTTGTGTAGATTTTGACTTTTCCAATAGGGAAATAACTTCAAAATTTTTGAAAACTATTCTTCAATCATGACCAAGCTATCCAAGCACTTGAATCTGCAATCATACAAAGGAAAGAGGGAAAATGTTGATTGTTAGGGATTGTGGGTTTTCCTTGGTCAAACCTCGTTTAAGTAATTAAACCAAAATGATGAAATAAGATAATGAAGAAATGAAACATGAAACAATGTAATTAGAAACTTTCCATGATTATAGATCTTGAATTACAACAATAATTTATGAAGAATCTTGTTCTTGAATGCCTAAGAATTGAGCTTGATTGCTATCTTGATGCCCTTGTGAAGACTTAAAATGCTAAACCCTAGCTTGCTTGACTTGACAACATGGATGAATGATGAATGGATTATGAATGAATGAATCATGAATTAGGGTTAATGGTCTCCTTTTATATAAAAGAGTTAAGTGAATGGCCAGAATAAGGATCATGATCAAGGGCCAAGATTAAATTAGAAAATAATTTAATCAAGGGTGGAGGTTAATAGAGAGAAGAAAGACATGGATAGATACATACTTGAGATGGAAGACAAGATTGGCATGGAAAAATAGGTGATAGGATAAATTAAATAATAAAGATTATCTAATTTAGGTGGCCAACATAGGAGAAATAAATGAAATATTAATTTTATTTATTTGAAAAGAAAGGTGGGAACAAATAATGAGATAATTAAATAATTGAAAATAATTATTCAATGGAGAGGGAAGGGTTAATTAAACAATTAAAATAATTATTTAATTGGGGAGATAAAGAAAGGATAAATAATTAAATAAATATAACATTTATTCAATTATAGAGATAAAAAGCTAATGAATAATTAAATAATTGAAATAATTATTTAATTATATAAGAAAAAGGAAAAGCGAACTTTTGAATTGAATTAAAATAATATTAATTCAAAAGTAGGTTGGAAAGGACTATTAGACTTAAATGCTTAATGAAAACTATCTAGAAAAGTGTGAATGTCATTTACAATTCTTTACAACACCTTTATAAGACATACATTTTATTCAATTTCCAAGGGCCCAAGACCTAATGTGAATGTGTATAACAACTCACAACACTAGACCAAGGAAATATTAAGTCCAAATTTTCATTAATTATTCCCAAGTCAAGCAAGGAAAAAGGGATACTTTTTTAGTGTCCACACATTTATTATGAAGTTAGATAATATTACACTTTCTCATCCACAATGTTCATCAAATTTAATTTTTATTAGAATCTATTTGCATCAAAAAAATTCTTTATTTGAAATTTTTAATATTTAGCAAGATCATCTCATTAAAATATTTATTGTCATCACTTAGGATAGAGGAAATTTATTCATTTTCATGTAATTTTAACCAAAAAGTATAACGCAACACAAAAATGGGAAAAGGTTCTAAAGAATTGTGTCTTCTTTGTAAAAATAATATTTTTCATTAGAATATGTTATTTCATTACTCCTTCAATAGTCTCAATACTTAGGGTCAAGGTTCTTGAATCCTTGAATTACGTTTGATCCTAAAATATAAACAAAGTGTTGCATTATCTACTACAATATCGTTTATGATATAAATAATTGCACTCTCCATTCTGATTTCTCCTCTTAGTTGTTGTATATAAAATAATTAATGAATCCTTGTACTTCTCAAGTGTCTCATAGTTACTTAAATGTTTGAATTCAATATCTTGAGATCATTATTTGAGTTTAAATATTCTAATATTCTTTATGTAAAATATTTTCTAAGGTTAAACTGATCTTCCTGATAGTGTCATGTTTAGATTATTTTGCTTCATGGGGCTTCCAACTCTTTTTAGGATGTCCATATCCTACTCTTAGCATAATTTGTTTCACATAACCCATTATTTTAGATAGGTTCCAATTCCAATAGAGTCACCAACCTCAATTTTAGGGTAGGTTACATGATATGTATGGAATATGAAAGTCACAAACACTTTATTCTCTATTAGAATAAAAAATATGTTGGAAAAAATATATCTTCTTGTAGTGTTTCATAGATATCAACACTCAAAGGTTATGTGGTGAAATATAACATAAAGGTTTTAAAGATGTATACATCAAAAAACTAAATTATTTGGTTATATATTTTGTAAATTAGGGTTAGAACACATCCAAAATCCTAAAATGCAAAAGCTATTGGAAAAAGAACTTGGATCATACCCTAACACATAGAACTAAATAATTTTGAGCTAGCATATTCATTAAACAAAGACCAAGAGAAATTTCACAAAAGAAAAACTCAAGTTGAAACCATGAAACAAATTATCCATACCAACTCATGAAAACAACCATTGTAATGCCTTGATTATCCAACCACAATTCCCAACTACCTTATTGAACCAAAAATCATTAAATTAAATAATTTTGTATATTAAAAGTGAGAAAGAATATTAAAGTTTCCCAACTAAAACCCTAATTAGCTTCAATAATTTATGTATTATTGTATCAAAAAATGAGACCTAAAATGTTAGATTTTAATTAGAGTGATCATTAAAGAAATTGTATTTAAATAATAATGTAAAATGTATATAATGTGAAACCATAATACAAAATTTATATAATGCAAAACATAATAAGATGAACCATAATGTGAAACCATCATGGAAACAATAGGCCCTTAAGTGGTGAAAATTTTGGAAAAATTAGAGTTAGGAAACTTGACGTAAAAATTTGAATAAGTTATCTATATTAGAACAAAAATATGTTAGAATAAATCTGTAGAAAATTGAATGTAGTTTCTAAACTTCTATGTTTATTTTAAAATAAAATAAAATAATTTGGTGAAAATTTGAAATTTTAGTGCAGGAGTACTTAAATTTCAGGGAAAAAATAAGTAGGTGTCTTTCTAACCACCCTAACCAGAATAGAATGATAATATTTTTTTATAATATTTTAGATATAATTACAGGACTCATGTGCTGATGTGATGCATATTTTTTTGTATTTTTTTTCCAAGTAAATAATTAATTATGCATTTTTTAGTACAACTTAAAAAAAAAAAAACTTGTATGTCTAACCACCTTAACTTGGTCAAAACTTCATGAAATTCAATTTTTATTTTTTTAATCCTATAGTATGCAAAGAATAGAATTTCACACATGTTTTGGATTCAAAAAATGTGATACCATTTGAAAGCTATAGATATTTTTCAATCAGCCTATCCAACAGGACTTTAGTCATAATTCAAATAGAAAATGAATAATAATCATTTATTAAATTCAAAGTAAAGCATAATTTATATTGGTGGAAAGACGAGAATCTCCTTTAAAAACCCTTTTCATTTCATCAATTTTGGGTAAAAAAAATGTCATCATCCACATACCCTACACATACCCATCATATCGCCACTTATTGGCCCATCATGATCCTGCACATACCCTAGTCTAAAGATCATGATCTAAGAGCCATATTTGAGAAACCACAATATAAAATGTATAACAAATCATGTGTC
This sequence comes from Sequoia sempervirens, assembly GCA_007258455.2. Lineage (NCBI taxonomy): Eukaryota > Viridiplantae > Streptophyta > Pinopsida > Cupressales > Cupressaceae > Sequoia > Sequoia sempervirens. The sequence goes on along the minus strand of VDFB02281492.1, from coordinate 455,480,857 downwards.
TACAAGTAAAATAAGTCAATGAGGATGATGACTAATATGAATATGGATCAGTCTCTCTCTTGATCCCTATCTAGATCAATGTCTTGATATTTTTCTCGATCCCTGGCCCAATCCCTATCTCAATCCATGTCTCGATTCGCCTCCCTACAGAAGAAAGTACATAATTTAATTTAATGTACATCTATAAATGTAAATTCATATTAAATTTTTGTACTTTCAATGTCTGAATGTATCAAATACTTTAAATATTATAAATGTACATCAAATGTACCATGAATAGGATTGTTTGCATGGCCCAAATCTCCAAAACGTGACAAATCCTTCTATTGCTCAAAATTTTCAAATACGAGATTTCAATGAAGAGTGAGAAATACTTTAAAGTTAATTTTATATAAAATACATGTGAAATTTTAGAACAAAAAATATATAAATTATTTAAGTACATGTGTTTCATCTTTGAGCACTCTACCAATCCCACTGATGTCATGAGAATGCATGGTCACATTAGGGATACATGTATCAGGTAAAGGACCAGTTTCAAAAAGAAGTGCATATTATGTGCCATGTACCATTGGGTGCAGTAACCTCAACCCGATGTTGTGTGGGGATTGTAGGCTGGTCTGAAATATGTTGGTCTTGTGAAGATGCCTCACCCCGACCCATATTTCTATCATAATGTCATCTAATATGAGCTGGTACAACATCTAAAGGAATCACATACTCCTCATTAATAAACTAATGTGATGATAGTAAATCAGTAATGGAAGCCAAAAACACATTATGTAGAGTGGCTTAATTCATTTGGGCTACATCTGATGGTGATGGTAGCTTTTCATGAATGTAGGGGTCATAATTGGTGGATGTAGCCTCAGTGGAAGGAAGGATAATCTGCAAACGTAATAAGTATCTACTTACATGATCAAATGACATTTGATCGACTTGAGAAGAAATTGTGGAAATACTGTCAAGAAGCTTGGATCTAGTAAGTGTTGTTGTTGTATCTCTTGCTACTGCTAGTTCCAAACATTTTGGATGTGTGGTCACTGAAAAAGTAACCCTTCTACTTTTTCTAGCTCGTTTGGGGCCTCCTTGTGATTTTGGCTTAATATTTCCTTCATTTAGTGTTGCAATGTGGATAACACATTCACATTTGGTCTTTCGGCCCTTATGAATTGATGGAATTTTAATGGTGCATTGCAAAAGTGGTGTGAAGTGTTTTACCACACTTTCACACTTTTCTAGGGTTTTATCAAATAACTAAGCATAATCAACACAATTATTTCCTTATTTGGAGTTTTGTAAAGTGTTATAACACACTTTCACATTTCTCTAGGCTTATCATTAATAATTGGGCTTTCTTATGCTTTAATTGCCCCCATTTTGCATCCGCACGCCTTATTTATGTGTATTTTTGAGGATAATCCTCACAAAAGGAATTTAAAACATCAAAATCCTAAAAATTCACCTCAAATTCCTAAGGTGGGACTCATTTTCCAATTTGGGTGAATGAGTTCCCTTAGGTGGGACCCATTCGCCCAAGGTGGCGAGTGAGTCCCCTTAGGTGGGACCCATTCGACCAAGGTAGTGAATGAGTCCCTGTTAACTAAAAAATCAAATTTTATTGAAATTTCTTGCATGTTTTTATTCTCCAAGATTTGAGGTCAGCCTATAGCTTTGTAATTTTTGGAATTATTGCATAATTGAGTATAAATACAAAGTTCTTTCTCTCATTTATATACCTAGCATTTAAGTATTCATGCATATAAAAAATTTGTGTTTACAAGAGCATTTGGGCATTCACATGAGCATTCAAGGTATTTTAAGGGTGGATTATCAAGCATTTTAGAGCATTCGTCAAGTTTCAATCATCATGTCAAAGATTATTTGGATCATGTTTTTTTAGAGCTAACAATTGTGGTGTAGGATTTTTTGATTCAAGCAAACATTGCATTCAATACCTATCAACATCAAGCTAGATTCCAAGTCTACATCCATTGGAGCGATTACTTACATGTTTGTAATACCTTATTGCTAGGGTTTGGCGAGTTGCAACATTACTATTTGTTCATTCATCATTCTCTTTTCATATTTTCTTTCATTTCAAGGTTTAATTACCAACAAGGGCTTTGACAAAGGAAAACCCCTATTCACTAGCCCCACAATATTTTCCCCTCTTCTTGTGTGTGATTTGTAGGGCTAGGTTGCAGATTTATCAAGAAGCAAAGTTGGAGAAAGGTTGTCAAATCCCTAAAAGTTTTAAAAAATTTCATCAAACCTTGGAGATGCTTGGAGAAGACCTACAGGTGGAATTTTGCAGATTCAAACTCAAAAATTAGTCAAACAGAGCAGAGTAGAGACCGAGAGGCACAAAATCTAGTCTTGAATTTCTAGAAAAGAAAAAGTGGACTGATTGGCCACTATTGGCGAATGAGTCCCACTATATAGGCCTGATCTAGATACCCTTTTGGCTAAAACCTATTCTGACACAATTTCCTTGAAATTGGACTGACTCACCTAGCTTGGCAAATGAGTCCCATACAACATTAACAACAAATCTTTCAGGATTCCAGACCTTTGTTCTACCTCTTCTAGTTTCCTAGGTGGGCATTTCCAATTTCATAGTTTTCTATTACATTTTTTCCACTTTCTTAGAACATTTAGAAGCAGTATTCATATCACACAGTGTTTTCCAATTCATTATTTTTTCCAAGTTTACACTTTAGCATGAAGCCCTTTCCTAATCCCGAACTATATCCTAGGATACCTTATTGTTAGATCTTTTTCATCCTTTATTGGGTGAAGATCTCTAAGGTGTCCTTGAGTGTGGAGAGTGTGAAATTGGATCTCTCTCTTTGTAACTCATTTTATCAAGGTGTAGAACCATCCACATTTCCATCATACACATTTTGGTGAATCTAACTTTAGACCATCCTAATTTGAATTTGGAGTGCATTTACATCCTAGATTTAGCTTGCACTAGTTACATTGCATTAAATTTTGCATTGATTAAATTGCATTCTAGGGTTTCAAAATTTGCATTAGTGAAAAGCTCATTTAGCTCGCATTATTGCATTTGAATTCATTAAAAATTATCAAAATTCTACATTTACATCTTATATTTGCATCAAAAAACATAAAAAGCATAAAATTCAATTCAAAAATTCTAAAAATTTCCAAAAAAAAAACACTCAGACTCATTCGCCACCTTGGGTGAATTAGTCCCTTTACACAATTTTCACTACATTTTTTGGCTTTAAACATCATTTTCTAAGTTCCTATTTGTTTTTGTTACTTTTCTATTTCTGTTTGTAGACTTTTTGTTTCATTTACTTCATTGTAAATTCATTCATCTTGTGGATTGCCTAAAATAAAAATTGCATTTACAACATTGTTGCATAGTTTAAAATCTGAAATTTACATCATGGATATGTGATTTAACAATCTTTGGATGTCATTAAAGTCCTTAGTGGATGTGTCAAGTTGTACCTTTGGAAATGACCCTAATGCCATTAAACTCACTCATGCTCTTTCAACTCCTAATGCATGTCCTCCTCATGATGTTGACATCATTGGAGAAGATGGTGACAACATGAATAAGTTCCTAAATGATTGACTTAATAACCTTGAGGAAAATTCATCCTTTTATCCATCCATGAAACCAACCCCATCACACCCTCTAGAATCAAACAAGTTTACAAAGTCAAAGAGAAAGTGGTTGAACATCCTCCTATGGTTCCTTTCATTCCTCCCCTTGGCGAAGAAAAGAAACCTATGTTTTATCAACCTACTCCTGCACAACTTGAAAACAAAACCAAAATAAATATAGGTGCTACAAATCATAGGCATAGATGTCGTGCCTTTTTTGGGTACGTGCAGGATCATGATGGGCCAAAAAGTGGCGATATGATGGGTATGTGTAGGGTATGTGGCTGGCAATTTTTTTTTACCTAATTGATGAAACGCAAAGGATTTTCAAAGGATATCCTTAGCTTTCCACCAATATAAATTATTCTTTACTTTGAATTTAATAAATTATTATTATTCATTTTCTATTTGAATTACGACTAAAGTCCTAATTGATAGGCTGATTGAAAAACATCTATAGTTTTCAAACAGTATCACATTTTTTGAATTTGAAACATGTGTCATATTCTATTCTTCACATACTATAGGATTAAAAAATAAAATAATTGAATTTCATGAAGTTTTTACCAAGTTAAGGTGGTCAAACATACAATTTTTTATATTTTTAAAAAATTGTAATAAAAAAAATCATAATTAATTATTTACTTGGAAAAAAATTACAAAAAATATGCATCACATTGGGACATGAGTCCTCTACTTATATCTAAAATCTTATTAAAAATATTATGATTTTATTATGGTGGTCGGACAAACACCTTATTTTTTCCCTGAAATTTAAGTACTACTGCATTGAAATTTCAAATTTTCACCAAATAGATTTTTTTTCTTTAAAATAAACCTAGTAGTTTAGAAACTACATTCAATTTGCTACAAATTCTATTGTTACATATTTTTAAAATAATATAGATAATTTATTCAAATATTTACCTCAATTTTCTTAACTCTGATTTTTCTAAATTTTTTGCCACTTAAGGGCCTATTTTTTCCATGATGATCCTACACATACCCTGCTCGCAAGTTACATGAAGAATTAAACAAACAAAATTAAGCTCCAAGCTTGACTGAAGCAATGCATGATGACCCTCCTCCCCAACCAAAACAAAATGACCCAATAAAATAATCACAACAAGAGTTGAACTCTTCAATGGACATTATAATTCATCATCTTGTTGTGATTAACTTGGATAATGATGAAGAGGTCACAAAAATTGACGAAGAGGTACATAATGAATTGAACAAATTTTTTTCCTCTTCCACGAACTTAAACAACAAATCTCCTACAAAGAGTGTTGAACCTAGTACTTCTAGTTTGACACTTGCTCTTGTCCCTTTGGCTAACTGCCCATGTTCGATATACAATGAACATGATTGGGAGGAAGATGACTTGCTCATAGGTTGACTCGCATTTTCCTTGCTAGTCTTTTGCATTATTTATTTTTCATTTTCAATTTTTTGATTGCATGTGTGTAATTTTATCCCTTGTGATCTTTTATTTGATGTTATCTCTCTTTGTAGCATTCCTCTAATTATACCTTCATTCTTCTCTATGTCATAAATATTTTTGTACTTCATTTTACAATTTATATTTTTCTTGTGCTTTTCTTTTGGGGATGACACAAGGCATCAAGACATTCATGTCTCCTTTATGTTGACCCAAAATCCTTTTCTTTGTTTTTCTCTTTTCACTTATCTTTTTCCTTTGTCTTGTGTTTTCCTTTCGAGAATGACGCAAGGCATCGAGACACCCTATGTATCTTCTATGCTGACCCAAAATGATTTCTTTGTTTTTCCTTTTCCTTTTCCTTTTCCTTTTCATTTTCACTTTTTTCTTTTTCTTGTGTTTCCCTTTTTGGCATGATGCAAGGTGTTGAAACATTCATGTCTCTTCCATGTTTTTGAAAAAGGAAAAATAGGTTTTGAATGGACCTGAAACCATGTACAGTAGGTTTTGAATGGACCCGAAACCATGTCTCTTCCATGTTGACCCAAAAGGTTTTTCTTTATTTTCGATCTCTTTGTGTCATTCTTCCAATTCTATGTATTTGGGGGGATAATGACAGTTTTGAGCTCTCTAAAATTATTACAACAAAGAACATACTGACCCCAAATCCATAGATACCTTATGTGTTTGTTGTTTTCATTTTGGGGGCAACCCACCTCTTTTCTTTTTCCTTTGTATGACGCAACTTCACTCAAAAACATATGACTTGGCATAGGGCTTTCCAAGTTGGCTATCATGTCTTCTTTCTTGTTTGCATTATTCATTTTCTACTTTAGAGTAATTTCTCATAGTATGGTGTTCAACAACTTCTTTAAAGTGGGGGCATACATTGGCATTATTCTTTTGCATTTTCCCTTTTCTTGGTTCTAAGTGTAGCCTTCTTATAGCATACAATGCATCTATTGCTTTGTGGATGACATTGTGTATTATGTCCTTCATGACCATGATCTATATTAGCATACTACATTCCTCTTGGTGGCTTGATGCGACACACTACATTCCATAAGTTGTGAATTTTATATTCTTTGATTTGTCGTCTCTTGGAAACATTAGGCACAATGTTCCCTAAGTTAAAGTCCTTGCATGAGCTAAGTAAGACTCCTTTGAACATTTCTTATTCTTGCATTTGTTGTTTCTATGGACAAATTGCATAAAATAACTGGCATGCCTATGGAGCCATCTTTTTTTCTCATGAGCTTCAAGCATACAAATTTTTGCTTGTCTCATGAAGCTCAAAAATCATTTTTGTGGCATCTTATTAAAATTATCAGGAGGTATAACTTTGATATGGTTTGAGCTGGAAGCCCAATCCAAGGCATGAATTTTCCCATAACCACTTTCATGTGTGTGAGTGCATGCCAACCATGAGTATATGTTTCTCACCTTTTAGGTCTTCTCACCCAATGGATAGCTAGAAGTTTCATTGCCTTAGAGTGAGTATGCATTTTTTAGAAAAAAATCCTAGATCTAATACACATCGTGTTGGAAAAATGATCGAAGCTTGATATGATCTATTTGTTTTACTTTTCTCTTCTTCATATTTGGCACTGTATTCTTGTTCATTTTTTTTGTTCTTTATTTTGTTTTCATTTATGTTCCTTTGTGCTTATGTTGGTGTGTCATGGGATCATGATCTTGGGGGCTTGATCACCCCTCTTGATCATTTTTGTCCCATATTGCTAGAATTGGTACATTTGAACCCTGCTTGATGCATGTTGGTCTACTTTAGTGTGAGTTTGAACTAGGTTCATCCTCTCACTAAAGTGGGGGATAAATATGGTCACCAAAAAAAGTAACCCTCCTACTTTTTTTGGCTTGTTTGGGCCCTCCTTTTGATTTTGGCTTAATATTGCCTTGATTTAGTGTTGCAATGTGGATAAAAAATTCACATTAAGTCTTGGGCCCTTGTGAACTGATGGAATTTGATGGCTTCTTGCAAAAGTGTTGTGAAGTGTTGTAACACACTTTCACACTTTTCTAGGGTTTTATCAAATAACTAAGCATAATCAATACAATTATTGCCTTATTTGAAGTGTTGTAAAGTGTTGTAACATACTTTCACATTTATTTATGCTTATCATTAATAATTAGGCTTTCATTTTCTTTAGTTAGCCCCATTTTGCATCCACATGCCTTATTTATGTGTATTTTTTAGGATAATCTCAAAAAAAGGCATTTAAAATATCAGAATCCCAAAAACCAACCTCAAATTCCTAAGGTGGGACTCATTTGCCATTTTGGGAAAGTGATTCCCTTTAGGTGGGACCTATTCACCTAGGGTGTTGAATGAGTCCCTTTTAACTTAAAATTCAAATTTTATTTAAATTTCTAGAAGGTTTTTATTCTCCAAGATCTGAGGTCGGCCTTTAGTGTTGTAATTTTGGGAATTATTGCATAATTGAGTATAAATAGAAGGTTATTTCTCTCATTTTCATACATAGCATTCAAGTATTCATTCATATAACAAATTTGAGTTCACAAGAGCATTTGAGCATTGACAAGAGCATTGAAGGCATTTCAAGGGTAGATTATCAAGCATTTTAGAGAATTCTTCAAGTGTCAATTATCATGTGAAAGATTGTTTGCATCATGTTGTTTTATAGCTAACAATTGTGATGAAGGATTTTTTGATTCAAGTAAGCATTGCACTCAATATCTATAAACATCAATGTAGATTCCAAGTCTACATCCATTGGAGCCATTATTTACATGTTTGTAGAACCTTGTTGCTAGGGTTTGGTGAGTTCCAACATTACTATTTGTTCATTCATTATTCTCTTTTCATATTTTCTTTCATTTCAAGGTTTAATTACCAATAAGGGGTGTGACCAAGGAAAACCCCTATTCACTAACCCCAACATTTTTTACCTCTTCCTATGTGTGATTTGCAAGGAAAGGTTACAGATATATCAAGAGGAAAAGTCAGAGAAAGTTTGTCAAATCCCTAAAAGTTGTCATCAAACCTTGGAGAAGAATGGAGAAGACCTATAGGTGGAATTTTTTAGATTCAGACCCAAAAATCAGTCAAACAGAGTAGAGAAAACTGAGAGTCATAAAATCTAGTCTTGAATTTCTAGAAATGCATAAGTGGACTAATTGGCCACTATTGGTGAATGAGTCCCGTTGTACAAGCCTGATCAATATTTTTGTAGATCTAGATATCCTTTTGTCTAAAACTTGTTTCGGCTCATTTTCCCTAAAATTGGAATGATTTTCCCAACTCAACGAATGAGTCCCAGATGGCATTAACAATAAATTTTTCAAGATTCTAGACCTCCATTTTGCCTCCTTTAGATTCCCAGGTGCACATTTCAAATTTCATAGTTTTTTGTTACATATTGTCCACTTTCTTAGGTCATTTAAAAGTGGTTTGCATATCACAACGTGTCTTCCAATTCATTTTTTTTTCCAAGTTTACACTTGGTGGTGAATCCCTTTCCTAACCTAACCTATATCCTAGGATACCTTCTTGTCAGATCTTTTCCATCCTTTATTGGGTAAAGATCTCTAAGGTGTCCTTGACTATGGAAAGTGTGAAATTGAATCTTTCTCTTTGTACCTCATTTGGTCAACGTGTAGAAGTATACACATTTTCATCATTCACAAGAAAAACCAAATGGTCTGGACCAACTAATTCCCTCTTATTGATGAGTGGTGGAAAATATGTGTGTCTATATTGAGGCTTGTTGGAAAACCTCCCTTTTCCATGTCTAGCATGTGCAAGAATAGATGTGTAATTCACATATAACCCTAAATGGAACTCGACATATAATTGTTTGCAAAACTAAAGTGGGAACTCATCATTGTGAGGTCATCATTGATTGGTTGCCAACCATCTAGGATATATAAATGGAGCAACAAGCTCATCTATACACCTAGTAGCAGTATATATCCTCTAATTTTTTGTCATCCCATATAATGAGGGAACATGCTATGTACATTATGTAGTGAAACTCTCTAAGAAAAAAATGAATTTTTGCAGTGCCAACAACACTCCTAGCAAGTGACATGTAAAACTCATTAGTGTTGACATCATCATATGGAATGTATGATTGAATTGTGTAAATAATACATGTGATATCTTGTTGAATACTAACTAGTCTATCTCTATTAGCTTGATGTTTTGTAGGTGAAAAGGAGGGTGCACTAATGGTACCACTCTTCTCCCACAAAAACTCAATAATATCCTAAGAACCCTAATTGGATTGAATATCAACCTCACAAGGTGAGCCAATTGTCAATTAGGAGGACCTAGGAGGGGGGAATTTTCAGCTTTTAGGGGGTTCACCACCAAGCAAATGCTTGGAAAAGATGAATGACCATTCAACTCACAAAATATAATAATGGAAGCTAAATGGAAGATGCAAATAATGAAAATATGAAATAGGGAGTTAAGAGGTATGTACCTGGGAATACTAGAGATGTTGTGAGGATTTTGGAAATGCAAAGAAGCTGCCAAAATATGCTAGGGAGGACAAAGACGCCTTTACTATTGTCTTAGTCCTACTACTATTTTTTGGGGAAGATGCGAAATGTTTAGATGTTGGAACCAAATCTAGAATAATTTCTAAAAAATGACCTCAAAAGGACTAAGATGGCCTTACTATTGTCTAAGTCCCAATTGGAATTTTTGAAATCTCTAAATATGATCCTAAGGATAGATGTTTGCACTTTTTTTCTTCTTTATCTCAAATTTGAAACCTTCAGATTTGGCTTGTAGGTGAGTTTTTGTGAAGATGACAACTTTGTCATGGAAATTTACAACTTTGCACTCCAAATGATCTTCAAGTCTTCAACCTAAATATGCAAACACAAGCAAACAAGGGAAGAAAATATTGTTGATTGTTTGTGAATGGGGGTTTGCCTTGGTCAAACCCCTTGTTGGTAATTAAACCTTGAAATGAATAAGTAATGAAGGAAAATGGTGAATGAACAACATGCAATGCTACAACTCACCAAAACCTTGTTGTAAAGTATAGAAACTTGTGTGAAGTGGATGCAATGGATATGGATCTTGAATCAAAGGAATGCTTTGACAGATCTTGCTTGAATTTCTTGCTTGAATCAAAACCCTACATCAAAATTATTAGCACAACAACACACATGATGCAATAAGATCTTTGATATGATGCTTGAATCTTGATGATGTCTCCAAATGCTTGATAAATTCTCTTCAATGCTAGAATGCTTGAATTCTTGGATGCTTGTTTTCTTGCTTGATTACTTGATATCTTTCTTCATATAAAAAAAGAGAGGAGGATCCTTGTATTTATACATATCTATGTTTAATACCTTGAAATCACATAACACCAACCTAACATATGAATTCATTAAATAAAGGAGGCTAAATCTTGCTAGAATTTGTAATTAAATCCTGAAAATAAGCTAAGGAGGACTAAGACACCCTAGGTTGCATTGTAGTCCTGAGGCTTAAATCTCAGGGCCTAAACTCCAAAAAGGGACATGTTTAAGCGCTCTCAAAATCAGGGTCCAAAGACCTTTGGGGACAAAGATTCCCTATGTGGCATTTTAGTGCTAACCCAAAAAATTAGAAACACTCTGATGACATCATTTAAATTATCATTTATGCATTGGAGAATGTTGATATTAGCCAAAAAAATATAATTCACAAGGCTTGTGAATGCAAAATTAGACCGATTAATACATAAATATGGATAAATAATTCAAGGCAGGGCCAAACAAGTGTGAAAGTACAAGGGTATGCATTTTACTAGACTACATTTATCCCCCACTTTAGTGAGAGGATGACCTTGCTTCAGACTCACACTAAATTAGCCAACCACGCAATCAAAAGGGGTTCAAATGTACAAGTGCTAGTAAGATAGTTTGATAATAATCAAGAGGGTGGCCAAGACCCCAGGATCAAGATCCTATGGCAAACCAACATAGGCACAAATGATTCAAGAAAGTAAAAATGCAACGTATATGCACTTTCACTAATGCAAATATGAGAAACCCTAAATGCAATGTTCACTTAATATGAAAAACCCTAGATGCAATTTTACTAATGCAATATGCAATGCAAAAATGAGTGCAACCTAGATCTAGGATTTTAATGTTCTTCAAATTAGAAAATTAATGTTCAAAGGAGTCAAGTTCACCAAAATGTTTTGTAGGTGGAACGATGGGTGCACTACTAGTACCACTCTTCTCCCACAAACACTCAATAATTTCCTAAGAACCCTAATTGGATTGACTATCAACCTCACAAGGTGAGTCAATTCTCAATTAAGAGGACCTAGGAGGGGATTTTCAGCTTTTAGGGGGTTCACCACCAAGAAAATGCTTGGAAAATACAAATGAACATTCAAATCATAAAATCTAACAATACAAGCTAAATGGAAGATGCAAATAATAAAAATATGCAACAGGGAGCTAGGAGGTATGTACCTAGGAAGTTTGTAGATGTTGTGAGGATTCCAAAAATACAAAGAAGTTTCCAAAATATGCTAGGGAGGAAAAAGACATATTTACTATTGTCTTAGTCCTACTGTTGTTTTTTTGGGGAAGATGTAAAATTTTTGGATGTCAGAACCAGATCTAGAAGAATTTCTGAGAAATGACCTCAGGAGGACTAATATGCCCTTACTATTGTCTTATTCTTGTTTGGAATTTCTGAAATATCTAAATATGATGTTGAGGCAGGATGTATGCACTTTGTTCTTCTCTAATCTTAGATTTTGAAACCTTCAAAATTGGCTTCTAGGTGAGTTTCCATGAAGATGACAACTTTTTCATGCAACTTCTCAACTTTTCACTCCAAATGATCTTCAAGTCTTCAACCTAAATCTACAAACAAAAGCAAACAAGGGAAGAAAAACTTGTTGATTGTTATTGAATGGGGGTTTTCCTCGGTCAAACCCCTTGTTGGTAATTTAACCTTAAAATGAAATAGAATAATGAAGGGAAATGATGAATGAACAACATGCAATACTACAACTCACCAAACCCTTGTTGTAAAGTCTGCAAACTTGTTTCAAATGCCTGCAATGGATATGGATATTGAATCAAAGGAATGCTTTGATAGATCTTGCTTGAATTGTTTGCTTGAATTAAAACCCTACATCAAAGATGTTAAAAAAACACACATGATGCAAGAATATCTTTGATATGATGCTTGAATCTTGATGATGGCTCCAAATGCTTGATAAATTCTCTTGAATGATAGAATTCTTGAATGCTTGGATCATGCTTGTTAGGTTTCTTGATTACTTGATAGCTTTCTTGATATGAAAAATGAGAGGAGGAACCTTGTATTTATATAGATCTATGCTTATATCCTAAATCACATAACACCAAGCTGACATATGAATTAATTAAATAAAGCAAGCTAAATTTTGCAAGAATTTGAAATTAAATCCTAAAAAATAAGCCAGGGAGGACTAAGACACCCTAGGTGGCGTGTTACTCTCGAGGCTCAAATCTTAGGGCACAAACTCCAAAAATGGACCTATTTAGGTGCTCTCAAAATCAAGGTCCCAAGAACTTTGGGGGAAAAGATGCCCTAGGTGGAGTTTTAGTCCCAACTCAAAAATCAGGGACATGAGTATGTGCATTATCATGATGGGCCCAAAAGTGGCGATATGATGGGTATGTTTAGGGTATGTGGCTGACAACATTTTTTTATCCAAAATTGATGAAACAAAAAGTGTTTTTAAAAGATATTCTTAGCTTTCCACCAATATAAATTATCCTTCACTTTGAATTTAATAAATAATTATTATTCATTTTCTACTTGAATTACGACTAAAGTCTTGATTGATAGGCTGATTGAAAAACATCTATAGCTTTCAAATGGTATCAAATTCTATGCTTCACATACTATAGGATTAAAAAAAAAAGAAAAATGAATTTCATGAAGTTTTGACCAAGTTAAGGTGGTCAGACATATGAGTTTTTATATTTTTTAAAAGTTGAAATAAAATATTCATAATTAATTATTTACTTCGAAAAAAATTACAAAAATTATATTCATCACATTCGGACATGAGTCCTTTGCTTATATCAAAAATCATATAATAAAATATTATCATTTTATTGTGGTTAGGGTGGTCAAACAGACATCTACTAATTTTTTCCTTGAAGTTTAAGTACTACTGCATTGAAATTTCAAATTTTCACCAGATAGATTTTTTTTTTTAAATAAACGTAATTGTTTAGAAACTATATTCAATTTGCTACAACTTCTATTCTTACATACTTTTGAAATAATATAGATAACTTATTCAAATTTTTATGTCAAGTTGCCTAACTCTGATTTTTTTGAATTTTTTGCCGCTTAAGGGCCTATTTTTTCCATGATGATCTTGCACATACCCAAACTCTAATGACAACATTTAAATTATCATTTATGCATTGGAGAATGTCAGGATTAGCAAGAAAAATATAATTCATAGGGATTTTGAATGAAAAATAGGACCAATTAAGACATAAATAGGGATAAATAAAGCAAGGCGGGCCCAAACAAGTGTGAAAATGCAAGGGTATGCATTTTACTAAAGTGCTCTAGATTAGGGGAGTTTTATATTGTTTTCTCCAAACATCTCCAAGCATTCTCTAATCTTCTAATGCTATCATTATAAAAATTAGACCTAGCTTGAGCTTCCTCCTTAGACTGAGTGGAATGATGTGAACCTTGATCATCAGCTATATCTATATATTTATAAAAAGATCTGCATGTAATTAAAACAAAAACAAAATAGAAATGTGTACTTATTTTATTTCAGTAAAAGTAAATATGCAATAACCATTTTTCTACTAAGATGCTCCATATGAAATTATGAAATATAGGAAATATGTGCAATGAGTAGCTTTCATCATGAAGTAAATATAAGAACAATTTTAAGTTGATTCAACTATCTATGAAAAAGAGGGAGAAAGGGAGAGAGTGGGATTATGAAATTTTTCCTATAAAAGAAGTGGTACTAAAATATCCTAATGAAACAAATTCACATGTAAAATTAATGTAAGCATATAAATACATAAATCATGTAAAGTAATGTGCCTTATGTAACATGTTAAAGTAATGTAATCATATAAATACATAAATCATGTAAAGTAATGTGTCTTAGGTAGCATCATATGAAGCATCATATGAAACACCATGTACTCTATTAGACTATATTTATAGGAAATATTTGTTCCTTAAACAAACCAATTCATATCTATAGGTTTATACCATCCTAGACTATAGTTATTGGAAATGTTTGTTCCTTAAACAAGAACAAACTTGCAGCTTGCTCCTCCTAATTCAAAATGTTTATTTATTTTCAAATATCTTTCAAATAATGTGTATGTTACCCTTCATCTTGTATGCCAAAACACTTTAAATAAGGATATGTGGATCTTTTGTAAAAGGATAAAACTAATATATTTACTTTATCAAATGGATTAATCTAATCCAAGCATTAGAGTTTCACTTGTTTTGTATTAGCAACTACATACATATATAGCACACAATTGACTTATTTCCTAGGACCCCTTTTATTTTTTCTGGGAATTTATTCAAATTTATTCATCAACAATGAGGATTGACTAGTTATTAAATAAGTTTCCACTTTTTTTTCTCTAAAAATAACAATCTCTATATACACCAAAATGGGAACACTAAAAAGTAGCATGGGCACAAATGGCTTCTTGAGTTTGGGTTAGAGAAAGCTATTAAGGTTTTCTTCGAATCTCAAACAAGATACCCAAGACCAAATATCGAAGGTTACTATTTTACATCATTTCTATTTCTATAAGGTTAAGAGCACTTTTGTTGATACGAGGAAATTTTAATAGATTCTATGAAGTTTGGAGCTGAAAATAAGTTGTGATATTTTATTTGTGTAGGGTCCTATTTATTTATTACCAAGTTCTCATTTATGTTTCTTGATATAAAGTAGGGTCATATTTAACATTATCCTATGATGGTTAAAATGTAGGGTCCTATTTAGCATCATCCTAAGATGGTTCGGATATCTACACTAGATTGATAGAGCGAGAAATTCAATTAATTAATATCTGTATTTAATTAAGATCTGCACTAGACTGATTGGTGCAGGAGCATGCAGACCGACAGGCAATCAACACCACCCAAAAAGAATTGTTGATTTGTTTTCTGCAGTTTTGGATTTTTTTTTTATTTGGTTTCCTCTCATTAACATCTTCACAGACTCATGGTCTGAAATTGATGGAAGAAAATGCGCATTCACTTATTCTAGTTTCAACTGCCTGGTAGACATGTATGCAAAGTTTTGTCAAATGTTCTGCCTTGGTCTCATATGTAATGTGGAGAATTAGACCAGCACTTGAACCATTTAATTGAAGACATTTAATTTTTGAACTTGATTTCTTTGAGAGTTTTCATTTTCGAAGGAAAGCGAAGAACCTTGAAATCTTGAATTAATGTTTAATGTTCCTTATCATGAAGAGGGAATTGAGAAAACTCAAGGGAGGCAGCAAGTTTTGGAGAGGTCAATAGACATTTTAAAGGCTGATACTCGAAGAAATGATGGACCATGTAAAAGTAAAATGCATCTTCAAGTATCTAGAGGAGCCAAGAAGAGAATGGGAAAGGGCGCAACCATGGGAGGCTTTAACCTGAATTAAATTTTGCTTCAAAAACAAAGGAAAGACAAAGGGTCGAAGGTAGTGGAAGTTCGCGGGTGTAAAGAAGGTATTTATCTTGTTTTAAAATCAAAACAAAGTGAAAACAAAAGGACCCGGTATATGCGCAGACTTCGAGCAAAAGAGATCAAAATGGAAAGAAGTGGAGGGGGCAGCAAGGTAGAGGCTACTTAAAAAAGAAACAAATTCATCTGGAGGGGGCTGCGTAGACTATAGAGACGAGGTTGCATCGATTTGTATGGGGTAGCTTTAACAAGCATAAGCACAAGCACGCCATCATGGAAGAAAGGAAGCCTGCGTGGGAGAAAGTCAAGGAGAGACTAGTGCGTGGGAGATAAGATAGGCTACGTATGGAAGAACGTGGTGCAACAGCTGCGCCAATTGAAACAATAGCTTCTTAAGAGAAAATATAAGTGCAGCGATAAAGGTGTGTGCAGAGGGGGCTGCAGATGGAACCAAATTTCAGTTGAATGCAGATATGAATGGCATAAGAGTGTTGCGGTGGAAAGCAGAAGGTACTATAGAGACAACGTAGAAAATAGAATGGGAAATTATGCATGGAGTTAGAGACAAATTTGCATCTGCATCTGGAGAGCAGACTTAAACAAAGAAGAGATGATAAAAGAAACGACGTATAAATTGGAGATAAGTGGAATGTGATGGGCAAGTGGAAAGTGCCTGAGTGAAGGGCAAATTGGAGGGTAGTTGATGTTCCAGATTAGAAGAGTTAATTTCGAAATGGAAGAGACCATGAAGGGTCAAAAATTGTAATTTGAAATTAACAAGTAAAAATCAAAGTTTGCTTACAATTTGAATTTCATTGAACTGTTGAATAAGGCAGGGTATTAACTGAGATTTTGTAATTTTGCGAATGGTGTTTGGCAGAGGGGAACACCCTCTTGCATCACTGATAGATCGAGAAATAAAATCTCTTTTTCATTGTTCCATTAGTCAAGGATATAAAATGTGGCACGTTTGTGGGTTCCATTCATTAATTCCAAAAGAACTAATGAACCAATAAGGGAAGGGAATGTCTTATACTTAAGAGACAAGGGAAAAAAAATTCTCATTTTAAAAATAGTAGCACTAACAACATGAGATTGTTATGCCATTGGAAGAGAATATATTAAGGATAGATTTATTAGTAGTATCCCAAACCATTTAATATTCCACAAGGAGTCTTTGTCTAATGCCCACAAGATCTTGAGGAAAATGCAACTTTGTTAAAGCATAATGTGTCATTGGTTTTAAATTTCTACCTATCATTTCAAGAAGAGATATATTTAAGGAATGTAGAATCACCTACATAACATATTGAACCTTAATATATTAGGACCATGAATTAGAAATTAATCTTTTGAGGGACTATAAATTTACAAGTTTCGTTAGATATTAGAATTAGATTTTCCCTTGTCCTTTAAAGTACCCCACTGTACTGGTTAATGCCATAACATGTCTTGTTATGAGACCAATATAATCAATACTAGTTCTCAAGAACTTTAAGATTATGTAATGATAGTTTTCCTTTGGTTTTAGTCCCCTATCAAGGTGAAAAGGGTCATATCAAACAATGGCCCAAACCATAAAGAGATAAATTGAGAATACATTGTTTGTCAAATAGTTTCCATTACCACTAATAGTAGTAGGCCATAATACTACATGATGAGAATGACTCTACTAGTAATACTCTCTCTTGTAAATATCACACCCACTATAAATTTATGTTTCCCCACATTGTTTTGTTCACTAGATCTTTTTTCTAAATGAATATAGAATGACATTTTTATTTACATACCTACTTCTTCAGAGAGCACAATGCCTTGCCTTATCCTATTGGAACCTTTCCACATATATAGTCTAGATATGAATAAAGTGTGTTGCATATCAGTTTTGGAAACCATCTTTGTCCTTGGCTTTTTCTCTATGTTTCTATGACTATTATTTGAGGTTCATATGAACATTACTTAGGTTTTATCATATTATAACTTTAATTTATGAGGAAGCGGGCCTTAGCCTCAACTATTTTATAATAGTTTAAGGTAGTGATTCTAAGTTCAAGTGAATTTTTGGGACTTGATAAAAATTTTAGATGTTTTTGATAGATTAGTTATTTGAAAGTGTCAGATGTTCAAGTTATGTGGTCCCAATGTTAGGCATCGTAATAAGGTAAATTTAATTTAATATTTGTAAATGTCCATTTCCTAATTATCAAATGAATAATGAAAGGAAAATCAATGAATGTTGGTTTGCATAATTAATTCATAATTATTGAGCTAAATAAATTAATTAGTTTCATAATTTTTATTAGTATTAAATAAATATATTAGTAAATGATTTTTCCAAAAAAAACATTTTATATATTTTTTTTGTTTTTGTTGTATATACATTCTTGTGATTGCTAGACATTCATTTTGTTTTTGATAAAAGGGATAAACGGGTTTTACAGGGACCCGAAACCACAAAGTAACATTACAAACAAAGACCAAAAAAAAGGTCTGAAAGACAAAAAGGCTGCCAAAGAGATAAAAACCAGCTAAAATTGGCAGCCACAAAAAGCCGCAAAAAAGCCATCAGAAGGCCAGCAGACAGACAAACCAGGGCCCAACCACAGCTAATCCATAGTCTTCAGGAGCTCGTCAGTAACCACTTCTAGGTTCACCATATCCTGGACCCCCTCCATGAAAATCTGAGTCATATTTGAGGTAGACAGGGCTTTTCTTTTCATACTTGATCTAGTGTACCTAGAAATCCCCGCGTCCTCATCCTGGTCTTTCTCCTTATCTAAGTCGACAATCAGCGCTCTGTTCTGGGTTTTCTCCACTGTTTCGGTCATGGCTTTGATGATTAATGAATTATGTTTGGCTATTCTGCAATTTTGATCAACAATTTTTTTCATGGTTCCTTTAATTTTATCAAGATCATTTTCAACAGTACTGTCCTTTTGCATGCTATCCTTCACAAAGGTATTCTTCTCCACCTCGAGTTGTATTAGCCCAGCAAATTTGGCTTCAATTTCCCCCAACTTACTATGAAGAGATAGATTTTTGGTCTTCAACTGATTGATTTCATAAAATAACCATTTGGCAGAATCAAATTGATCCTCAGAGCATCTCTTGGCTGTACCAACAAAGTCATAAGGGGGGTCACTATCAGAATTGACACCAAAATTTACTGACTCCGCACCTCTAGGAGGGCTACAATTCTACTTTTGAACATTCTGAGGGGAGTGGGGAACCTCAAGACTGACCTTGGTCACTTTAGCAAAAACAAAAGGAGAGTCTTCAGGATAGGAAACTAACTTGTTAGCCAGAGAACTAGAGCCCACCAATATAGCATTAGGGTTATTGTGGCTAGGAGTAGGAATAGAGCAGGCACTAGAAGGCTAGGGGGAGTGACCAGAGGCAAAAGGGGGGCAGGGGAAGTGAGGAGAGCTTAACATGGCTAGAAGTAACTTTAGTCCTAGATATACTAGGCTCAGTATCATCCTTAATAGGATCCGAAGGGGATAAAGGGTTTGAGAGGGCAGGCATATTCTGAAAGTGCTCATAAATGAGCCTTAAAAGACCCGTGTGAAGAATCAGGTATCTTTTAGGGCTCCTACTGTGGTCTGTAAAGCTATTTCTCAGGGAACAGAGCAAAAAGAAAGGGATGGAAACATGCACCTTATGCCGGAAGTGATTGAGTAGCATGAAGTGGTATCCATAAACCCTAGTGAAGTGGTCGTCAATAGTGATGTACTCCATGATAACCCTTAGCACTTTTCTGCATAAAGCTTTTATGGTGTCCGCTTCATAGTAACTGTTCGACATCTTAACAAGTTTATGCTTCTCCATTTCGGTCTTAGGGAACCTCATCATAGCTTCATCAGAGAATTTCCTGTCTCTAAAAAATTTATGCTCTTCAATCAGGATACTAGTAACCTCCGCAATCAAAGCTTCATCAATCTGAACTTTCCTCCCAAAGAGGAAAACCTCCCCATTGTTCCAGCTTTTCTCAAAGAAATCAGTAATCTCATCCTAAGGGCCGTGGAGTTTCTCGATGAATGGAAGTAAGCCACCACTTCTTATTTTACTCTACGCTTTAGTGTTCTTGGTGTGTGACTCAAAACTGGTAGATTCGACTCTCTTCCATTCCCCACCCATTTTTGAAATCTCGGTGCTAATACCGTTGCAAGTGGAGAACCTGTTCCAGATATTTCCTTTGCTTCACAGGACCCACAAAGCATGCCAAGGTAAATAATTACTCTGGTGGATACTCTTGGCCCCATGTAGTCTACTTCTTTTGTAAGTCATGACTTGTACCTTCATCATTATTACAAGAAGCCACCACTTTTCCATTCACCGCATCAAGCACCATTAAAGCTTGAACATCAGAATGGAGGTCAATCCTTTTGTGCCACATGAGGATTTTATCACTCTTGACTCCCTCGTTAGCAAAAAAATCCGCAACTGCATTCGCCTCATGATAAGCTTGAGTAATTTTAATTCTCTCAAACTTACTAAGTAATAACTTAGCATCTTCATTCCAATTTTTAATAGACCATGCGGGTTGGGACCTACCACAAAGGCTTTCTATTATATTTTTTGAATCAACTTCAAGCTATAAATTTTTACATTTAATTTCCATTGCAAGGTTGATTATGTAATAAGCACCCGCCGCTTCCACCATGTGATTTGTTTGGACCCCCAAAGGGATGGCAACAACTCCCATAAATTTACCTATCGAGTCCCTTAGGATGCCACCACACCCAGCCTTCCCTGGATTTCCTTTGGCCGCACCATCAAAGTTGGCTTTGGCCTAGCCATCCATAAGAAAACTCCAGCAAACTCCCTCCTTGGACTTTTTGGCCGGATTAGGAGCATTGGAAATATCCTATTTAATTCTCCATTCCCTAGCAATCTAGCTATCATAAGGAGAGCAAAACATAGCCTCAAACTTGCCCTCCCTGAAGGTAACAACAGAGAAGTTCTCTTTAATCATCCTAAGAATTCTTTCAAACACAACGTCCTCCAATGACTCCTTATCCCTGAAGATCCTATGGTTTCTCTCTTTCCAAATTCCCCATGCCACATGGGGGAACGAGAAAGCCCATAGTTTTTTTATAAAGGGGTTGAGAGAAGGGGCTTTCCATTGAACAAAAAAGTTTTCAACCGACTCCGGAGGGACCCAAGAAAAATGCCAGCATTTCAGAAGCTTATCCCAAACTAGAGAGGAGAAAGGACAGTGGATAAAGAGGTGGTTAACTGATTCAGCCTCACTTTTACAGAGGTAGCATCTATTGGGGAGTAGAAAACCTCTTTTGCAAAGATTATCAATAGTTAGCACTTTATTTTGGAGAAAGGACCAAAAAAAGATGTTAATCTTAGGTAAGAGATGCTTTGTCCAAGCATGCAACCATAGAGGGGGGGATTAAGAGCATGTGAGAGCCAGGAAAAAGCAGAAGAAACAGAAAAACACCCAGAAGGTTCATACTTCCAAATAAGACTATCCTCCTGATTCAGGAAAAGTCTAACAACATTCAAAGAGGAGTAAACAGAGACCAAAGTAGGGTTTATCAGGGGGAGATTGACCCACTTACCATCCCTCCAGTAATCTTTAACAAAGAGGCCATAAGTGTCTTTGTAAAAATCAGCCCATCTACTGAGATTCCCGTCCTCAGTCAAAGGTTCATTGCGCAGCCAATAGTCATACCAAAATCTGATCTAGTTACCATTGCAAACCTACCATTTCAATCCCAATTCCACCACCTTAATCCCGTCAATCATATAGTTCTAGCAACTTGATCCTTTAGGGAGAAGAGGATTCTTAATAAGATCATTGAGGGAATTGTTATTCTGCAAATACTTGCTTTTAATTATTTCATCCATTCCCCAGAGGAAAAGACATTCATTTTGTTACACTTATTCTATGAATTTTTTAATTTTAATGTTAAATTTGTTCTTTTAGTAATGCATTTTTTTGCATATTAGTCATTTTCATGTATGCCAAGTATAGTGCCTCAAAAAAATTGAAAATTTTGTTTTGTAGACTATGCAAACAGAGGGTAACTTGTCATGCAAAAGATAATTAATGAATAAGAAAATTTACAAAACTTACCTAGATCCACACCTATGATACTAGGTTCACACAAGAAATATACCTATCAATAGAACATTGCCAAAATTGGAGTCACAATTTCTAATATAATCTAGGTAGAAGAGACCAAAACGGTTGCCTTGTTAGCCAGATATATGGAAAATTATGACCATAGATGTTTTAAAATATCAAATAAGAACCGATTTTCATAAATACTCGACTACCAACTTCAATTAAATCACACTGTAGGAACAAGAAATACATAAGACCAACCAAGTGCACCTAAAGAAGGTTCTCTAATAACCACTTTTCCCAATGGTTCATGTCAACATGACTAGTTAGGAAACAAAGAATTTTTTTAACTAAGACTCCAAGATGTTCACTATTACAATTAACCATAGAAGAGCCATAAAATGAAGAAAAAAAATTCACTTATGGGAGTTTCTGTGTGTTTATAAATGTATCTAAACAGAAAAAAATAAGCAAGTAGAATTATTGTTTGAAAAGGAAACATGTTTGAATGTAATGTAATTGAAAGTAATAAATTGTTGCATAATAAACTTTCTTGTTACATAGTTAAAAATAGTAAGTTGATAAATGTAATTTTTGTATAAGCATTTGTTACACAATTAGATTATTTCTATTATTATAAATTATTGTTCAATAAAGTTTTATATGCCCTAATTAGTATTGTGTGTTATCTTGATTAACAAATTTTGAGGTAAGACTAAACATAAATATTAAATATGTCTTCTGTAACTAAAATTTTAGGTGATATAGACCCTAATCTCTAAGGTATAAGGAACAAACAACTAATTTTTATTTATTTTTTAATTTAAACTATTATTTAATTAGAGGAACTGTCTAAGAAAGATTGTTAAATATGTATTAATGATTGAATACAAGTAATTCCCAAATAAATAAATAAGAGCTATAAACCCTACATTTTGAGTGAATGTGAAAAAAATAAAAAACAAGTTTAATCATTTAATATTTTCATCTAGTCTATTACTAATTACTTTATCTATTTAATAAGATATCCAAAAAAGGAAATATATGGAATCTAAACCATACTCTAAAAAAGATTTTATAGAAAAATTATTGTTTTTTTCTTTTTTTTTATGATACCAGTTATTCTTTAAATATAATGGGATGAATTATGAATGATTAAAAAGCCTTGAAATAGAAATAAGGCCTAAGACCAAAGTGTTAGTAGTGCTAGTGGGGGATATGTCTATGCCCCTTGACCTTAGGAAAGTCAAATTCCTATCCTAAGAGGAAGGCGGGATTGCACCACCACTTCTCATTTTTCTTCCCCACATGAACCATTGGTTTGGCTCTCCTCATGCTAGAATAACTAGTCATCAAATTAGATCAAATGACACATCAAACAATTGGATTCAGTGGGTGCGATTGAACTCTTATCTATGTATTAACAATCAAAGGGAGACATGAACCATAAGATGAGGGAGAAAATTTCTTGTATCGATTCCTTTAGCACCATTTACCTTCCATGGGTCTAGTCGAACCATAATAAGTCATAGGGGGAATGGGTGGGATAAGTAGGGTCTTTAGGATATTTATGCCTTGATTAAAAGAAGGGTTAGATAGCATTGATGAAGAGGGTTTAAGCCATGAAGGGAGCACTAAAAATGATAGTGACATAAGGGTTTTGGTCCTTCAAAGAAACCCCACCTAGAACCCCACCTATACAACAAGATAATAAATTAAACCCTAACATGGAGATATCAAAATTAGAGCTAAACGATGGCATGGTGAAGGTAGTTTTTGCTAGAACCTATGTTCTCAAAACATAAACATAACCCCAACTTAACAATAACAAATACACAAAAACCCTAACATGTAAATACAAAAAGTAAAACAGAAATTCCACAAAAAACATAATAACTAAAAGAAGCTCACTTTGCACCAATAAAAACATCTTTCGAAACACCTAAATCGATGAATGAATGCATGAAAACTAGAGATTACTAGGGATCGATGCTCTATTTGTAGTATTAATTTTCATCTGAGCAACCTGCACAATAAAAAAATTTGGTCGAACATGCAAAATGGCCACAACCATTTCATTTTTCATTTTTCTATTTCATTGTTTCAAGCAAACCATATTTAGTCGAAAAGGTTTCAGTCAAAACCTTCTCGACTGAAAAGGTTTCAGTAAAAACCTTCTCAACTGAAAAGGTTTCAGTAAAAACCTTTTCAACTGAAAAGGTTTCAATAAAAACCTTCTCGACTAAAAAGGTATGGCCATGTCAAAGCCAAATGGCTACCACATGGTTTTGGCCAAAACCCACTCGACTGAATGGTTTTTAGTCAAAAATTATTCAATGGAAATTACTTAATTGGCTAGAAGTGTGACACAAGTTTTTACTTTTAATCAATTAGAACTATATGTGGATGGTGATCTTGAAACAATATTCTAGAGTAACTATCAAATTATACAAGTACATATGTTGTCGATTATGGAGGTCGCATTCTAGTTCGTAATACAATATTTTGAATATATCCAGGAGTTCTATTTATAACTCCTACTTCTATCTATAATTTTGAAGTTAAGATTACTCTCCCACTAAGTAATAACTCCATATTGAGTTCATCATTACCACTTCCTTCTGTGACACTTGAATAATTCAAACTTTTATTGCAATATTTCGTGCAACTGGATTTGATAGTAAACATAATGTTTGCCTACTATGTCTGAAAATTATCATTTGTTGAAAATAAATGAACATTATTTGAAATTATTCATTCTCTATTGCATCAAGTTTTGCATTTCGATTTTCATAATGAACAACCAATCATCAAATGTAATGCTTTCTTCCCTTATATTTTTTCATTTCGATTTTCATAATGAACAACCAATCATCAAATGTAATGCTTTCTTCCCTTATTTTTTTTAGGGTTTTATGAAACCTTACTTGTTCATTGCTTTCTCTATCCTATCTTAAAATATGCTCTAAAGTAAAAACTATTTTGAACTCTCCTTAGAGTTGCTTTTCTTGACTTTTTATTTGATATAGTACTTTGTCATTGAATGGAGGCAATTATGCCAAATATCCAACTAAAATTATGGATACTCGTAGGTAAAAAAAATGTAAGTATATTAAAAATTATGTAATCTATAAATAAAATTGTAACAAAAAAATGAATAAAATGTATTATAATATATGGTACATAATATGAGTAATTTTAATAGAAAAATTACCTCCAAAACTTTGATTATCATTTTTCAGGAAACACTTGTTGAAGTCGAGAGTTTATGTTTACAAGAAAACTCTCTCCAAGGAAATTCATTTTGTCCATCAATATGTATTTGATATGTAATATTTCCTCCTAATTTTTTTTAAGTCTTGTTCCTTCTAGTTCATTGAAATTGAGCTTATGGGAATTAATAAGTTTGAATGAATTGTTAACACTGTAATGTTGAAACTAACAATTTAACATGTCCAAAAAATGTCAAGTGATGGGAATGAGAGAAAGTGTAGGAGTTTGAATTCCTCTATTGCAAAGGGTGAGGGAGATGTTGATTCTGAGTATCAGGCAGGTGGATTGCAATTGGTGCTTCCTGATGGTTTAGCTAGTTGTCTTTTTGGTGGTGTGAAGGAAGCAATTGGGTCATGGATGAGTGATGAGAAATTGGTGAAAGCTTTGGTCATTTGCTCTACTGGTTGTTCGTTGCTACCTTTTGTTGTTAGTTGGTGGGAGGGCATTTTTTGGTTTGAGCATGACTTGTGGGTAGCAATTTTTTCTTTTGTTGCTTCTCCTCTGCTAGGTGTTCTATTTCTGCTTGTGTGCTTTCAGCTGGAGAGCTCCTTTGTTGTGTGCTTTGGGTCCTTTGAGAAGGGTTGGTTGTGGAATGTCTTATCTATGGACCTAATCGACGTATTGGAGGATTTGATTTTCTCATTATATTGGCCTATTCTGTGATCCCTTTCTCCTTGGTTTCCCTTTCCCCCTTGGGTTTTCTCAGCTAAAGGTGGATGGGTTGCTATTGGTGAATGTTGTTGTGGGTTGCTCTTCTGGTTGTTCACCTCTTTGTGTTGCTGACAGATAGTGGGAGGGATTTTTCTTTCTATGGTATGGTTCGGTGGAGAGTTTTTCCTTTCCATGGTGTGGGTGTGGCTTGTGAATGGGATTTTTCCTCTCTTACTTTCTTGCTACCTGGTGTGTTGTTTATTTTGTTGTCTTTTCAGCTAGTGAGTTCCTTTGTTGTTTGATTTGGGTCCTTTGAGGATGGTTTGGTTGTGGATGGGATTATTTTTGGTCCTGATCAGCGTATTGGGGTGACTAGTGTGCTCGTTGTGTTGGTCTTCTTTGTACCTCCTTCCATTTTGGTTTTTGATTACCCCCTTGGGATTTCTCAACTGATTGTTTGGTGGTTGTGGTTGTTCTCAGTTTTTGCACTTTGGTTGGGCTATGATTTTTTTTATCCTAGTTTGTTATTGTAGTGGTGGTTGGTTATGTTGTCCCTATTCTTGATATGTTGCTATTGGATGAGCTATTTTTAAAGTTTCATTTTTTTGTCCAACATTATATGTGTTGCATGTTTTCTTTTTTTCTATGGTTGGTGGGGTTGATTTTAGAGTTTATCTTGAAGACCTAGTTATTGTTGTGTAGGTTACTAATGTTGCTAGCTAAAGTGATCTCTAAGTCTTTCTTCTTTTTTCCTTTCCTCTTTGTGCCTAAGGATGTTGTGATTTCTTGTGCTACTAAATTTATTGCTTTATGTTGGGTTCTACCGTTGATTTCTTCTTTTGAGGTGAAGAATGCTCTTATTGAGGTGGACTTGCATGTTGTAGGTTTAGTGGAGATTTTACCTTTTTCTAAATGTTCCTATTCAGGTTGAGTTTTCTTATTTAGGATATTGGTGGATTTGGTGGTGATGGGTTTCTCTTCATCCTCTCCTATAGAGGTGAGCTCTCTCTTATTGAGGTGGAGTTTGTGATGGTTGATCAAGTTGGTTGGAGCTACAAGGAATTTGTTTCTTTTCAATTATTTTTGGTGCTCTCTTACTTTCCTTTTGATGTGGGGAGTTTGGATGTGGTAGTTGTTTTAGAAAATTGGGGTTTGAGGGTGTTATGCACTATTAATCTTTCTAAATTCTTTGGAGGTATGTTGTTTCTAAAAGGGAGCTCTTGTTTCCCTCTTTGATTTGGCTCAATGCTGCTTACATTGAGTGGTTAGTTTGGTGTGGTGTGGAGGTTCTAGACTGTTGGATTTTTGGTCCCTACAAAACTTGATTGTTTGTTCGGGTTCATGGTCCCTATTAAAAACTTGGTTGTAACGGGTTAAAGGTCCCTTCAAAACCTATTTGTTATAGCTTGATTTGATTTGAATACCTATGATTGGTTGCTTCCAATGGGATATGGTTTTAATTATTATTTTTATTGCAACTTATCTACCTTGTAAAGGGTTTTAGGTCCCTAAAAAACCTTCTTGTAATGGGTTTTTGGCCACATCAAAACGTATTTAAAATGCTAATAAAAACACTCCAATATTGAATGTTGCAGCTCTAGTTGGTGCAAGTAGAAGAAATGAAGAATTATTAGGGAAAGCCAAGCTTTGTAGTGCTTGAGTAATGGAACCAGTTATATTGACTTATTTATTCTAGTGTTTCCTTGAATTATTATATATGGGTAATGTAATTTGGCATGTACATGGAGTGACATGATAACGCTCAATAATTTATGTTGTTTATTATTTAGATTTCTATATTTCACATATTTTGGAATATTAGATCATGAATAAGGAAACTATTAATCTTCATTTTTTTTGCTAAATATATTTCTTCATTTTTGTACTCTTCGTCTTCAAATCCATTGAAACAATTTTTCTATTTAAGTATATCTCTTCTACCTAACATATATATTTCTGAAACTTGCAAACTTTGACCATGATGAAGTTTAGATATAATTTCCCATTAAGTTTTTTAGTGGTTGCTTGAGCATTTCCATTGTCTTTAGATTTATATTTACTAATGTTTTCAATGTTATCAGCTACTATTTCTCATTCCAAATGTCATTGGTTATATTTGAAATCCTCTCACTTTTCCACTATGGATTATGTGGTGTGCCCAGTATCTCTTTGAATGTCTCAAAATGGTTTGTAAAGCACCAATTCAGAAGTGCAAAAATATATCCATTTTTCTAAGTCGCATCTAGGAATGAATAGCATGTATGAAGCATTCTTACAATAGCTACCATTTTTTTTCATTTCATTTATTTTATCCTTTTCTTTTATGATTATATATCCATTATTCTTTTCATCAATTAGTGTCATGGATTTTATATTGAAAGGTATTTTGTTGTATCCATCAATGGAAGATATTGTTTATTCTTCATCGTCATCTTCTTCATTTACAACTACAAGTTTGAAGACCTCATTTAATACATTTAGATTGTTCACAATCTTCTATTTCTCTTTGTTAGTGTAAGTTCTAAAATCATGTGTATTGTTTCTTGGGTACACACATTTCTTTGTTTTATTATTTTTGTGAGGAGATTCTTATAAGATTTTGTGGCTGAATCATTTGGGTTTTTAGATATATTAACATCTAGTAATATTTTTTAGAGCTCTTTCCTATTTTGATTGGATACTTGGAAATATATTTAATTATAGCATGTTGTGACAAAATAGGTTTCCAATCAATATTTTCTCTCCACAACTAAAATTTGTGTTGATTAAGTGAGTTAAGTTTGTCATATTTTCTTAATGGCGTAATTATTTTCACTATTTAGCATATCTTCATATAATTTTGATCCTTCCAACTTTAATGTCCATGGAGCATTATACCTTATTAAAAGTCATTTGAGCAACAAATTATAACAAATTTATTATGTAGTACAATAATATAATTTTGTACATAAATTAAAATAGTAATAGGTATTAATATATTTACCTACAAAACATTTTTCCTTGTTTCCTTCATAGACAAGCATCTTATTTACACATCATATATCTCGATGGTATTTATTATCTCCTTAGAGTCATTTTCAAATACTTTTTTTATGAGTTGTCTTGTGTTTTTAACACATGGATGGTCAACAAAATTATGGAATGCAAGTAATATAATATTTCATGTGTAAATTGGTTATAATACTTAAAACAAATAGTTATAGATAATTGTGCATTTTATATTTAGTTGTTGTAAACATAAGGTCTATATGTTTTATCGATAAATATCTTGTCTTGGATTATATTCATGAGCAATATAGTTGAAATAATTTTTTGTATTTGTTTGGTGTTCTTCATTAGTCCAATCAATATTTTTTTATATTTGGTGTACCATGCATCCATATGAATCCATGAACATCTGATGATCCCTTATGTTTCTATTCATATGCTTTTGAAGTACCTCTTTTCTAAAAATCAGTGGTGTAAATGCATGTAAATATTCTTGTGGAGTGTTTGTAATTTCCCAAGCATTAATGAATGAAAATATTACCAATACAAATAAACTACACTCAAGATAAAAAGTATTTTAGAGTTAGGGTTAAGGTTGGGGTTATATTAAGAATTAGGGTTAGGGTTAAGGTTGGAATAAGGGTTATATTAAGTGCTAGGCTTAATTTTAGGGTTTAGGTAATGGTTATGAAATAGGGGTAAGGTTTGATATAGGGTTAGATTTTTCTTAGGTTTAGCGTATGGATTAAAGTTTGGATTAAGGTTGTAGTTAGGGTTAGGGTTAAGATTACATAATTATTTTGAATATAGTAGGCTATTCTTTATGTTGGAGTAAGGGTTACATAATGGTTAGTGTTGATCATCAAATCTTGTGCCTCTCCAATAGTCTTATGGGAAATTCAGTGATTGGGGGAGAAATTGCATCTCACTGAATACCTCTTGGTTTTTATATAGAAAACTGGCTCTTCTTTTAGGGTTTAGAGATAGGGGAAAAAGAGAAATGTAAATATAAACATGAAAGGTGATATTCCAAAGCTTTTGCAACATTTCAAACTCAAATTATTCTTGTGATTGATATAAAGGACACAAAACACCACAACCTTCATTGTTGGAAAGAGAATGAACAACAAAAGATAACCTAAAGCATAGTGCAGACATTCAAATTTTTCTGCAAGTAGTGTTCATTGAGGTCCAATAAAACATAAAAAATCCTTATCAGTACAAGAATAATATTTCAAAAATTATAAGAACCCTATCTCCTAATACAATATAGCACAAAAAAAAAACAACTTCAAAGATAACAGAAAAGTCCAATGACATAGTCTAATTTTTCCCAAAATTTCTATTCCACAGCACAAGCATAAAGCATAGAAATTCACAATTTAAACTATCAGAATATAGCTTGCAAGACACAGTGTTTCATTAAAAAATTATAATATAAAGAAAGAAAGCTTGAAAAAGGCCATACATGCACAGTCTCAAAAATTCCCCTCAACAGTTTGTGCTTTAATTAAAACTAAACTTTGAAACAAATGTCGGATGCTAATTTGACAATAGTTTAAACCTTAATGGATATAATTTTCTAGAATAGAGTAGTTCTATAACTTGGTTTTGAAATATAGTTCATAAAATTTAAGAAAATTAAAATGGAAAATAATTCCTCATTTTGGAGAAAACAATTTCCTCCTAGAAAAATCCTTTTTTGAAAAGATCAAAATTCTAAATATTAATACAAAAAATTCTCCTCATTTTGGTGTCGTCACCTTCCTTTCATAGCCACTAAAGAAATAAAACACTGTCTCAAACAAGAAGTAATGAATTCTAGGTGTTTATTGTTGATAGCACATGATCCAATAACAAACTCTTGGTTAGACCACAAAAGATCTATGAATTAACTCCTCAGCTACTGCATTAATGTTCTCTATATATTTTACCAAAGATAAGACCCAAATATGATTAGATCCTTGGATACATTGCCTGACAATAGAAACAATTGATTGATTACATTACTGTAAGGTGTTGTCTCAAAACTTCCATCCCAAAAATCATGAGAAGAAAAGAAAAGCTAGCCAACTCAGACAAACTCCCTAATTAGATATCTTCATAGGCAGTGCAAATAACCGGTGACAAGGAGATAATGTTTCAGCAGGGCAGAAAGTCCTGAGCTTGTAAATATAGCTCCCAAGGAAACGTTTGACAAGAAAACATGTGTCCCAAAACTCCTCCCAAAAGGAAAATAAAAGGGAAAAGTTGCACAACCACCATGTCGCGCATTGCACACCTTTTTGATATTTCATTTGAGTGCAGGTGTACTCGACACCGAAGCCCTTTATGCAAACCCAAAAATAAAATTACTGAGACAAGAAAAACCTTTATAGTTCTAGCAACTCATAGGGGTCTTCGCTTCTATGGAGATTTAAACTTAGGCCTCTAGCTATTCCTGGAGTTTGATGAAAGTGGCTCTCTAGGCCTCCCAATTTGCATTGGTTGGTAAAATGAGGGTCTGGATCTGTCTATATATTTTCTCAAGATCAAAAATCTCCTTGAAAGAGATGGTGCCCCATCTAGAAGAGATTGCACCTAGGAGATAATAGATTTGAGAAAGACGATAGATTTCACATTCAAAATCATGCACAGTGGGTACAACATTTGAGCTTGGAAGTTCAACAATGACCTGAATCTTACGTCAGATTGCCTCATTGATTTGCTCCATTGTTAGCGTGTCTTCATCTATGGAGAGAAGTGGAGGCAACCCGAAACCAAATAGGATGGTGAAATCCTTTTTGATCTTAGGCACTCTTTTGTTCAAAATCATCTAATGATCCTTGCATTTTCCCACAATTAGGAAGTATTTGATAATGTCATTGGCTTTGATGAAGGCAACCCTTTGATCAGGAATTCCCACTCTTCTAAGAATCTAATCGATGGTAATACTTAATTTGGAAATAAAACTTCAGGAGTCCACCACCCATGGTGAACATGTTTGTATGAAATGTCCAGCCATCAGATGACCTTTGGCATTTAGTTCCTGTGCATCCCTTAAGAACTGTAAGGTAGGTCCTAGTACACACACACACCAGTCACTATCTACTCCCAATGCATAGCAAGAAATCTTCTCATTACGGAGAAGGATCTAGACCTTCTTGGAGTAGTTAACTCCTAGTTCCAATGAGCCTCTCTTACTCTGGTATCTTAATCTATTTGACCTTTCTCTCGAAGAGCATTTTCCAACTTAGAGCTTAGTCTTCTGACTTTTTGTCTTGACTCCTCCTCCTCCTCAATCTAGACTCTCTATAGATTATCAACATTTGAAGATCTGGCATCATTCAAATATTTCTTTAATTTTTTATATTGGGCATGAAGACAAACCTATTCATTTTGGGTATTTGCAAGCAACTTGGACATGTCTCCTTGTTTTCCTTGAATTTGTTTCATGCGGGTCATTTTAGCATCTTTGGCTTGAACCTCATTCTGCAACTTGCTCACTGTCCCTTTCACATTTCTAACTCAGCCTTGTGCTTCCTTAATTTCATGTTTAGTCGTTCATAATCATCATATGCCACCTCTTCTGTGGCTTTGGCTAGGACCATTTTATTGTGCAGGTGAGTTTCACTTAGATCCAAACCCATGACATTAATTTTGTAGTCCTCCATTTTCATTTTCCCTTCGGGCTTGGAAACTAGAGGCCTCATTGTGGTGATAAGTAGGGAGTTCCGCTCTTCATTGAAAGAAGCTTCAATCCTCTTGGTGGTAGGCCTTTCGGCACTCTTTGAAAACATTTTCAACTTCCTGGTCTTTTGGGCCTATTTGGTGGCATCAAAATGACATTGAAGAGTCTGAGTGACATCAACACTCTGAGTTGTGATGTAGGAACTAGGGGCTAGTGCAAACAAGGTGACAATAGGAGAGACTTCAAATACATGAGCACGAGGAGATGTAAATGGTAGCATGATCATAGAAAAAAGTGGAAAAAGTTTGATGGAGAGGTGCCTTCCCAGAAGTAGACGGGCCAGGGGTAATGAGAAAAGTAATAGTTTTTTTGATTTCAATGGGGGATTCAAAAAAAACAACTAGTGGCACAACAACAACCGTAGTGGATAATGCCTTCTCAGTGTGTGAAAGAGTTTCAACAGGTTCATTTTTTATGGCAAGGGTTGCATTTATCGCTACTAGTTTAGGAACTAAAGATGGGGAATTTCTTTCAACAGAAAGAGATTGGGGTTGTACCAGAGATGCGAAAATAAGAAGAAGAGGGGGAGCAAAACTTACCTCAGCCGTGGTCGATGAAACATTCCACAAGAAAGACTCCACTTCTTCCTCCTGATGGATCAGTATATCAGAGGCACTTAATTCCTAGATCATCCTCCGCTTTGCACTATTAGAGCCATCATGTTTTGATCTCCTTCTGAGGGATTCCTCTGATATTTAGACATTGGCAATCGTTGAGGATCTTCTTGAAGATTGTCGACCCTCCTTTTCTTTGCTTCGGGCTTGGGATGTGGACGAACCCTATGGACCCCTTGGCCACAAATTTATTTAGTTGTCAAGTTCTTGAGGTGTAGGAATTAGGAGTGGAACTTGTTCATGTTCAATTGTGTGGCTTGTCTCAGGATTTTTATTGTCAGAATCAGCTTCCCTATTATATGCATCTTCAAACTCTTCATCCAGCTGGAAGCTGCTAAACAAAATGCCCAGAGTCCTCATCTCTTGTTGGAACCTCCAAAAGTCTTCCTTCTTTCTTTCTGACCATCCCTTATGCCTCAACTACACCTTAAGATATTTTCTTATTGGGATATTCCTCTAGTATTGCACCTCCAGGGCTCATAAAAACTTATCCATCTTGGTCATTCATCTAGTATATGGGCTAGGTCGATGTATATTTATGCACTCTCTTGGGTAGGATTTCTCCTTCTTTGGAATTACTCCCTAAACTCGTGCCTTAAGCTGAAATTCCCATCTAGGTCATAATTCCACTTGTCACAAATGAGGACCAATCCTAGAGCAACTAAATGATTATAGATGTCATCCTCAGCCTTCCACTTGCTTAATGCCACTTGACTCTTTGCAGTCATAAGGAGAAGATCGAAAATCTTTTATTTATTCCTTCCCACACCATAAATCCTATCGATAGTGGTTACTTGTCAGCAAGCCTCTAGAAAAAAAGTTTTGTTTGTCACAAATCTAGAGAGTCAGAAAACTTCCTCAGGGAAACCATGAAACTTGATGAAGGTGAAATTTTCACCGAGGAAGTAATCCATTGGGATAGGTGGATGTTTTATCCATTCTATAACTTCTTGAGAAAGATGGCCGATGGGGCAAGGAAATAAATCTTGTAGCACTAGTCTCAAAAAATAATCTGCAAACGGATAGTAATCTCCTATTCTTGAAAACATGGGGGTCCACAAAAAATTGTTGGATATAACCTCTCTCATTTGGGTGAAGCCATAATAGTGGTTTACAATTTTATGGAGGAAGGAAAATTGATAAAAAATGACCCCATGGAAAAAAAATTGGTTTTAGGGGTTCGCATGAACCTACATGTTCGACCGAACCATAAAGGGGTTTGACCAAACTAGGGTTCAAGCGAACCCATTAACTATTGGGCCCACATTTCCTGCCCAAAAAACAAAGGAAAAATGCATATTAGTGGGGTTTCAAATGAACCAGGTTTTGAATGAACCCTGGTTCGCTAGAACCCTTGGGGGTTCGCTAGAACCCCCTGGTTCTAGCGAACCCCCTTTTTCCCTAATTTTTAATTTGTTCACACAAAAACCTAAAATTTTACGCTTTCAAGCTCCGGTTGAGGATGAAAATGGAGGAATATTTAGAAACCAAACTTGGAATCGAGTAGCCTTAATGAGCTATCCAATGAATATAATTTTAGTATGTTTTGGTTTTATTATCTATCTATTTTTTAAGTTTTATTAAATATAGGTTTTTCATCGAAAACAAAAATCTCTATTCTGGACAAGTGGAAAAATAGATCATAAAAAAAAAAATTAAAATATGAGTGCACTAGATATTTAAGTCCTTGATCCAATAAAAAAAAAGAAGAATTTCGATACATACAGTAAAAGTTATGGGTTATATGGTCGCGCTATGTCTGAATTGTCATTTGATTGACTTCGAAACCTGATTAAAGAAAAAATATTCAATAAAAAACTATCTAACCAAGTGGAAGCACTAGATATCAGAGTTAGAAATCTAAATTTGAAAGAATTGCAATTTTATCCTTCATGGAAAAAAAGTTATGCATTATACGGTGTGCGTCACTTTTTAAAAATGTTGTTTTTTGAAAAAAACCAATTTTTGTGGGAGATGGAAAAAGAGGTGCAATCTGATTCCAAAAAAATTGAAAAAAATATTTTTAGAATCTATAGACAAAATATGACAAGACTTTGGTTTGCATCATCTTCAAATTCCTTACGGTTTAATCTCTATAGGTGCCCGAATGTGGAGATTGTGTTAAAAAAAAAAATATCAGTGTCCAGTTTGGCCAAAAATTGTAAACCACTATTGTGGGATCACCCATTTGTCCTAGATACTGGAATATTTCTCCCTAGCCACTCAAAATTTTGATGCAATAATAAATGATCCAGGATGGAAAAATACCTGAACTTGGACTCCATACTATAGTTTCTTAACTCCAACTTCACATTTTCAGCCATTACTTTAGAAAAATCATAACATCTCTGCACTCTCACTCTTTTGAGCACACGACCTAGGGTAAAATGGAAGGGTTTAACCTCTTCAACATCGTCGAGACGAAAAACCTAGGCCAACATTGAGAACACAAACTGCATATCCTTCTTGATAGAGGCAAGCAAACCTATCCTCTCTATGGTCATTCCTTCATTTTATCTTCATAAAAACTTGTTTGCCTAAACATATCTTCCCCCAAAACGTCCATCTATTCTTCATTAAAACGGTCCGCACCCCAACCCATAGGGATACACATCATATCCTATATAGCTTTTGCTGAAATGGTGATCTTGACCCCATGGCCCTCAATAGTCTATGAATTTTTGTTAAACCTTTTTGCACACGTGTCGACCAACTCTAGGCATGGATGAACAAAAAGTAGCACAAATTGTGGTAGGCCACTGTTCCAAAGCTGAAATGGAAAAACCTATGCAGACTCATGGCCTAGTGTCCTCTGAAAAGCACCTTCCCTAATATTTTTAGGGTTGGTGGATAACCAAGGGTCATAAAAATTGTCAATTATATCTTGAATTGCCTCCCTCAAAATGTGTTTTTCAAGTTGAAGCTTCCTACAACGTTCAAATGGTTGTTTTGTTGGAGCTAGGGCATTAGCAAATGAGTAATGCCCAAAGATATATGCATAACTAGGTCTTTTGTTTGTTGCTTTGGCCTATCTACCAGAGGTAGATACTTCTGCCATAATTGCTTGAAAGCGATACATAAACTCTCTAGTTATAAAAATCATTTTTCCTTGCTAAAATTAACCTATTGTTTAGCACAATTAATTTCAGAGCATTGCATGTAGTTATGAGTTTGCTATTATCAATGGCTCATTAAATGCTGCCATTGGGGAAATAGATGTGGATGGGAGATTTGTATCCCTTGGGAAAGATGAAAAAGCTGCGAAAATGGAATTAGTACATTCCTTCCGCCGCCTCTTGTTTCCTTTAATTCATTATGTTGGAAGGCACACTTTTCATCATATGGAGCATGTCTGGATGACACAAGGTACCTTTTGAAAAGACTTCCTTAATTTGTCAAAGCCTTAGCATGTTAATCCATGTCTTTTCTCATTAGTGAATAGGTTGGCACTAATGATGGCAAGGACATGCATCAACCATCAGCATATGAGGGCATTCACTCCCCAACACCAAAATTTATTTCTCAAGGAATTCTGTCAGATCCTCCATACAATTTTCCAACCTTGCCCTGTTCTACCTCAATTTTTTTATTGCGATCTGGCCAAAAATAAATGTCATGTTGGTGAAGTTCTTTTGTTAGCCTTTTCTATATATAGCCACACCACTTTTTGTTACATTCATTTGAACATATATTTCTCTAACTTAGTTGGCCTTCCGACTACTCCTTCTCTGCCATCTTTCACTACTATTGTGATGTCTATTAGTCTGGGCACCCCTATTCGGCTCCTTCCATGGAGACCATAGAATTGCTTTGCGGCATTGATTATTGACAGCCATATCAAGTCCTTGGTGAAGAATTATGACCCCCAGATCATGACTGTGTTCAAGTAGGTTGTCGGCGCGAACTAC
Source organism: Sequoia sempervirens (assembly GCA_007258455.2). Taxonomy (NCBI): domain Eukaryota; kingdom Viridiplantae; phylum Streptophyta; class Pinopsida; order Cupressales; family Cupressaceae; genus Sequoia; species Sequoia sempervirens. Next base: position 455,443,828 of record VDFB02281492.1, on the reverse strand, counting down.
CTTATTGACAAGAACCAACTACGAAGCAATTGTAATGTGCTCTCTCGCTTTGCGGCCTCACTACTAGACCTAGGTGTGGCCAAACTCATGATAATTGAACTATGCCAGAAGATGTTTGACACCTCACTAATGGAAGGGCTTAGCGAAATAGTGCAAGTAGCCATTCCAAGCGTTGACATTCCAAGTGCCATGGACCTCTACAGGCTTGTGGAATTTAGGCTGGACATGCCTTGGTTGCCTTTCTTAACTGAATTTCACACCATGGATGTGGAAGTGCACCATTTCTCTTCTTAGCCAGCGGCCACCTTCCTTCTGCCAGAGTACGACACAAGAAAGTTTTGGGGATTTCCTGGAAAAAGCATTTTAGTTACCTGGTACAACTTCACAGTGAGTAGACCCTGGGTCTGCGTTGTGTGGCTTGCATGCATTTGTGTTTTTTCCCCCTTCCTGCAACCTGTCTAACAAAGGAAGAAGAAGAAGATGAAAAAAAGGAGAAGCAAAAGCTGAGCACAAATCCCTTTTTTCTTTGTCATTGGAGGTGAAAAGAAAAAACAACTAACTATATAATCATCACCTCCATTTTGACAACTTTTTCTTTACTTCACTTTTTGTGTTTTTCTCAAGAGGGCTTTAAATGATATTTCTAAGCCTTAGGCTACATATTGTATTGTAAATTTTTTTGATAAGCATAATATAGTATATCTCTTATTTTTCCTTGTGTTATTATGGGCCTTATTCTAGAAACTTCAAAATAATTACAATTTTTTTACATATGGTACATAGGTGTTAAATTTTTTAAAAGAGCTATGCATTTTTTAGTAGAAAGTTCTTAGATAAATACCATTCACCATTACATCTAAAAACATCTCTTTGAGTTCGTATGCCTTCACCTTTTTGCATGTGTTGTTTTTGAAAGGTCCCTTTCATATCACTTTGGAATTAATCGATCATCCTAGCTTCACAAGTTTGTGGTCTCTTGTAATCAACCTTCTTTTGGGTAAGAATTTTCTTCATCAAAACATTGTCTAATTGTTTGATGATGGTAAATTGTAGCTCCATCAAGGTGATTTCCCTATCTCTTTTTGACCTCAGAGTTTTTGTAGAGTTTTTGTACACCAATTTGTACTTGAAAAACTTCAGGACCGATTTGGGGGTAATTGGATTCATCGACAGGGGAACTCATCTATGACTATACCCATCCCTTTGAGGGGCCAATCCAACACATTGGATTGACACAATTAGGTTCTTAAGGGTTGATTTAGTTGAACTACCCCCTTTCACATCATAATATGATGAATTCTTTGGAAATACCTTGTATTTGATAACAAAATTTGACCCTTGTGATTCTACCAGCTCTTGGGCACTCGAAGGTGTGTCATTTTTGGGAAGACCCAACATGGCTCTTATTTTCCTTAAAATCATATCAATTTTTCCTTTTGTGATATATTTATGCACGTTGTTCCTCCTAAATGCTTTGTTGAGGGGAGTATAATGGGACGCTCTTTATTTTTTCCTTCTTTCTTCTCTAGTCAATTGATAACCACTATGCCCTTGGGAGTTTGTTGGAAAGATGCCTTCTCTTTTCTCATCAGGGAAAATAAGGTTGAAATGCTCATGAAATCTGGTATGAATCCTTGGGCAAGGATATTTACCCAAAAGAAAACTTATGTTTAATTCTGAGCTTGAAACTATCTCAAAAATTTCTATTTTTGAATGTACGAATGTTCTCCACTTGGTGGTAGACATCGTCCCTATTCAGTCATATCCCATTATAAAGAATTTATTGTCCCTTAAGGACTTATGTATTAATGACGATATTTTTTCCCTGGTTAAACCCTAGGAGAACTACAACATCAATGTTGAGGAATAATGATTATCCAACAAAATTCTTCCCTGTTTGATGGAGACCTATATTTCAAAGAAGCTTCCCTCAAGCAGATTATCCTTTGTTTCTACTCGGCTAACCTAAGCCATTTTTCTAAGGCATACATCAACTTGATTATACCTGGGTCATACCCTTTGAGATCATATCTACAACATAATTCTTTTAGCTTTCTTTTATTCATGTGAGAGATTTTTATGCTAACTGTTGATTTTTTTCCTTTTCTAACACTATGCTTGCTATACTCCCTTGAAACCATGGAGAATTTTTTCTTTTTGGATTGGGAATTGATTCTGAATGTGCTTCAATAAGAAATGTAGATTTCAAATACAGAACTAGATAAGTATCGTTATGAATATCTTATAATAAATTTGAGGTGTCAAATCATTCTTTGGTTTTTAAATGGTGTTATGGCATAGGGGTTTAACCTTCATGGTAAATGATTCATATTGTGCACACTACCTACTATAATTAATTGCATGCTTCAAAATACACTCTATTTAATAACCTACACGTTTTCATACCTAAACAAAGTTTTCAAATGTTAATTTTATTTGAAATGCATATTTAAATAAGGGAAAAATATTATAGTATTTAATATATTATATTTTGTTTAGGTTAACTATAAATGTTTAATAAAAAACATGACATAATTTGAAAACTAGAGGCCATTATGCAATAAAGGTGTGACAATCATAAATAATATATGTACAAAATACAATAGAATAATCACCTTCTATATTGCAATAAAGCGAATATTTAATATGATGAAAAGGACATGCATTTCCTTAAATTCTAACACAATATACATAAAGCATTTATATGTAGCAAATGAAATTACATTAAGGGAAATATTTAATATGATGAAAAGTACATTTATTTCTTTAAATTATAATGCAGTGTACAACAAGCATTTGTTTGTAGTATTTGTATAGTATGTGAATGTTGAATCATTATGATATAATACAAAGGAGGAATTCAAGGTAAATTTATTAAGATGTGTATTTGCCTCATTTTAGTTAATGGTTGGAAAATATAATAGGGGAGTGAGGGAATTAATGTGTCATGACCTCATCCATCTAATATGAAAACACATAATTTTGAAGAAACTATTGTGAAACACATCAAGAATTATCTATGGTTGAATAGAACACCAAATTTCTAGAATTTTCTCTCTTTCCATCCATTATAGGAGAAACTACATCATCCGAAGAAGTTAACCTCATTCATAACATAGAAATAGTCATGTCTCATCCTTGGACCGTACAAAATTTGTAGTATTCATATGTTTTGTTCAAGAATTAGTATTGAATTTATTTAAGTGTTAGTAGATCCTCAATTTTTACTTTCCTTAATTCACCCATCTCCTTAATAAATGGATATTGTACACCCACATGTTTATTTTAAGAATGGTAAATAAAATTATCAGCTAAATAAATTATACTTTATGAATCATAATTCAAAAATATGACTTAAACCTGGGGCAATATTTTAACATAGTGTGTGTAACAACACAACTTATTTGCAATAATATGATGTTGCCATGTAGATTTATTTAATAGTGTACAATAAACTTTTATCTACTTCCACTTAATCATCAAACTCACAACTACTCCAAGTAGAGTAAAAAGATAACCACTCATTGATGTATAGCTACCCAAATCTCTATCCCAATCAAAATCAATAATCCCACATGCATTCAACTCCTTTACCACATTATTAATATCATGATAATATATCTATTAGTTTAAATTTCCTGTCAAGTATTTAAAAAATATGTTTACCTACATCTAATGCTCTTTACAATGATTTGGCATGTGCCTACTTAGAACTCCCCTTGTTCGAGTAATGTATACGCTTCATACATATTACTGCATATATATAGTTATCAATTACAATTGCATAAGATGTTTATAAGTCCCTCAAAACCTCCATAGATTTAGGGCATTGTTGTAGGCCCAAATTAGTGGCTATTGGAAAATTAATACTTATAGTACATACTCATCATGCATGTTTAACCACTATAGAATAGTCTCAATAAACTTCCTATAGTTTAACCATGGCTTCTTATTATTCATATTTCTATGTATTTGTATACTAAAATGTATCTTATATCACCTAGATCTTTCATCTCAAACTTTAAATCCAAGTAAACCTTGAGTTCTCTAATGTACACTTCATTATTCCTAATGATTAACATATAATCAACAAGTAAAACTATGATTAACTCAACATGATTAATTAGAAAATACAATTCTAATGCATATGAATCAATTTTTTGATAAAACAGACATGGTGACAATGATCAAAGAAATAAAACCAGGATTAAAGATTACAAATCATTAAAATTAAATCCTAAAGACCCCAATCAAGTAATAGAGCACAATAGAAAGCATAAAACATAAAATAATGAAATGTTTTTACCCAAGTCTGCATGCTTCCATTGAATCACATCTATTACCCTCCTCCACTTCACTTCTAAATAACTAATGCCTTTAGATTATAAGTGCAATTAAAAATCTATATCTATTTCTAGAAAAATATCGGAGATTAATTGTCTTAGCCTAGTTCTATATTTTCTAAGATTGTTAAAATGAAAATGATATGCATCTTTTATAGAAAAGAAAATTTTAAACAAATGGTCAAGAATATAAAGACATTAATTCGATTAATAACCAAAATTAGATGAGATGACATGGGATAATATTTAAAGTGAAGGATAATGAGGAAATTTATGATTTTTCGACAAAATCAATTAATTTGAAGAGGAAAGTGCATAATTAAATAATGAAAACATTATTTAATTATAAAAGGAAAAGTCATATTTTTTATTAAATGGAAATTTAATTCAAAAAGGTGAGCGAAAAGAAAAGTCATTAATTAAATAAGATTTAATTAATTTGTGTCAAAAAAGGAAAAAATAAATAATTAAATAATTGACATAATTATTGAATTATATTAGAAAGTGGTAATAATTAAATAAATAAATTTTATTTAATTATAAAGGAAATAGGAAATTAGTCACTCAATTAAATAAATATAATTTATTTAATTAATCAAGAGTAATGGAGAAATGAATTAAATGAATTAATTAAATAATTAAGAATTATTTAATTAATAGAAGAAATATGACCCTAGACAATGGAAAATGGTGTTAGCAAGCCTAGGACATTTTTTAGTGTCTACATTTTCCCCTCTTTGATACAATGTACCTTACCATGTTGTGTCAAAGAAAAAGATATGCCCAAGTGTAAGGAAGAATGATGAGGAGGTAGAAGTATGCCCCCTGCATCGTCAGAAAATGGCCACTTGTCATTTTCATGTTCATTTTAGGCCTGTCCCCTTGATGTTAGATCTATTTTTGCTTTGATTTATTGATGTAATGTGGCTTGAACATTCACATTAGGCCTTTAAAATGCAAATAATGGCATCTTGTGAAGGTTTTGTGAAGTTTTGTAAGACATTTCTACACTTCTCTAGATTCTATTTATTACAATTCATCTAAAAATCATCTTTTTACTCATCATTAAGTCCTATTTTAAATTGTTGTAAAGTCTTGTAACAAGATTTCACACTTTTCTAGGCACAACATCATTATTTACACCTTTCTTATACTTTATTTGACCCTTTTATTCCCTTATAAAGCTTAATTAGGTGTTATTTTTTAATGTAAACCTGACAAATAGCATTAAATATAACTTAATTCCTAATACCCACATTTAAGTCCAGGGTCGGACCCATTCACCATGGGTGGAAAATGGGTCCTTCTTGGCTCAAAATTCAAGATATTTTAAATTTTCTTTCAGGTTTTTATTTGAAATTACATGATGTCGGTTTGTGATGAGGTATTAATGGGTTACTAAGGTACAAGATTGTATAAATAAGTGATTTTTACCTCATTTTACATCCCCTCATTCAGTCAAGCATTCAATCTCATATCTCAAGCATCCAAGCACATTACAACATCAAATCAAGAATCAATCAAGCATTTAAAGGCAACCATTGAAATATCTTCAAATTTTCATCATCAAGTGTTTGGCAAGTTGATAGCATTTGCATGTTATTAGTTTATCTTTCTCTTGTTTTTCATTATTTTTTAGGGGTTTGACCAAAGAAAACCCCTATTTGCTAACCCTCAACCATTTTTCTCCTTTGTGCATGTGTTTTGTATGTAGATTTATCAATCATTTAGGTATTGAAAAGTGGAGAAAAAGTCAACTAGGTGCTTCAAGTCAAATCAACTCTATTTCAAGCTTGGAGAAGGTTTTCTGTCTGTTTCCCGCAGAATTGACTTTAGTAACCAGACAAGCAAATATTTCTAGATCTAGTGTTGCAGAGTTGTCTCTTGATTTCTCAAAATTTTGGGAGAGGACCAATTTTCCATCAATGGAAAATGAGTCCCACCTTAAGACTGAAAATCTGAATTTTGTCAGATTCTAGATCCCTATAGTCAAAAACTGGTTCTAGTTAGATTTCACCAGAAGCAGGACTAATTCACCACCCTGGGTGAATGAGTCCCAATATTGATTCTCTGTGATTTCATAAACATTCAAACCATTCTAGATTCTTCATCAAACTTCCAGGTGCACTAAGTTTCAGTCCATTTCTTTTTTGTTCTGCATTTATTCATCTTTTACTTCATTGTTTGTAAACATCATTATGTTTTCCAAAATTGTATTAATCTTAGGTTTTGCATTCATAATTGTTCAATTTCATAGTTTAGCTACATTCATATCATTCCATTTAGCTTTAATCACATCATACACAATCTAATTTGAATGAACTAGTTAGCGCTTTTGGCCCTTGCTTCCTCCTTTTAGGTGAAAAAACCTAGAAGAGTTAGAGAGTCTTAGTGAGCCAAAAGTAAATGGTTCACCCCCTTGAAAGGACATGCAGGTTCAAAGAACATGAGTTTTCTCTCAAAATGGATGAGAATAATAGAGGTTGAAAGATAGAAGAAATGTTACTGCATAAAAGATGGGTGTGAGTATGATAATGAAAGTTAGCACACAACATTAATTGAGACAATGGAAAGATGAATTTTTCTATACAAGGATTTTCATTTTATCATCAGTGGGTAGTAAAATGTGACAAATGGACAAAAAACACCCTGATATGATATAGACCAAGGTTTGCAAGGTCATCCATTTATAAAACAGATAGTCGCATAAAAGGAATGTCCTAACTCATACTAAGGGAAAAATTGTCCCTGTCATTTTTTTCAAAATAAATCATAGACAAAAATAAAATAAAAGAAAATTCATGAGACATCATCGCTCATCTAAATCCTTCATGGGACATTCTCAGCGTTGCTAGTAACATGACCAAAGAAAATCCAAAAGATAAGACACAATAGACCAACAAGGTCAACAACCATTCAAATTATTTGCTAATAAGTGTTTGCTAGTGTGTTAAGGGATGAAGTGAGTGATGGGTGGACTATTTTGACAAGGCCTAGTTTTAGGAGAAGAAACATGTCGTATAAAACAACAATTTTGGTTTCGATCATGTAACTACCTGTATAAGGAAAATGAAAAAGTGTGATAGTGACAAGGTCTAGTTTCAGGAAGGACACATCTTGTATAAGACCATTGATTTTGATCAATTTGATTGGTTTGATTGATTTTACAAATGACTGATTTGACATGGAGACTTGTTGGATTGCTTGTCTTGTTGATTCAATATTTGTGTTTGAAGTTCAAATGATTATTTCACATCTGAGTTGATAGTATTCCATTTATTTTGACTGACTCAATGAACCCTAAAAGAATGACCTAGGGGTCATGAGGGCTCATCGGCAGATGGTCGTTCCTACATAGAAATACACATAGACCTCATAGTTTGACATGGCCCTTGACTTTGTTTCAATGACAAAGGACTTAATCATGATTTTATTTGACAACACCTAAATGACTGACCTAATGCATCCAGGGGACATTAACAGATGGCCTTTTCTATGTCTAATCATAGAGGCAACATAGTTTGATAATGACAACGACTGACACGATTGGCTTTGACTCTATTTTTGGGATTTTTTGAAAGTTATCTAGATGTTTTTGGGTTTTAACATGTTTTGATTTGTTTGGATTTTAAAGTTTTATGATTTTTTAATCTATTTTTGTGAATATTTGATTTTTTTTCTTTTTTTCTTTGTTTTCTTTTTCTAATATTTTGTTTTGATTTTTTTATCTTTTTGGTGAATATTTGATAGTTTTGTTCCTGGGAATATTTGGGTTTTTTGTCTTTTTGAATGTTTTGACCTCCAATTACAAGTGTCGAATCTAATGAAGCCAGGTGTTAGGAAATTATCCCAGTCAGGTAGAAGACCAATTTATTAGGGATGGAATGAGATTAGCATTATTGCGGGTGGATATGGAAGGAAAAAAAGATGCAAAATGTCAATCATTGTTATGGAAGACGTGAAGATAATGGATTTATTATGAATGACAGGTGAGTATAAGTATCATGAAAAATGCAAGTGAATGAAGCCTACAAGCAAGCGAGCAAGTGCATACAAGAATCCAGTGATAACCATGATCTTGCTCCTAGTCAAGATGAAATCCAATACATAGGTGATGATGATGATGATGTTGTTTGATGTGCAAAGGACACTGTATCTTGAAACAACATGAGGATGGCGATAATGTGACTAAACGATCGAAGTTTGTAGTAAGGCTAGAAATAAGGCCAAGGAATGATTTGAATGATGCGCTAGGATGCATAGTAAGATTATATGGATTAGGCTTGTTGTGTTTGGAATGACCAACCTTAGGACTAGATTGGGTTATGGAGGAAAATTGGATAAGTGGATTTGAATCCTTAAACCAATGACAATGGAAAATGAAATCTAGTAATAGGTATGGAAGGATAATGGACTAATTTTGGTAAAGGATAAGAGACATGAATATTATTGGCTAGAAGAATTATCATATGATCTTCGAGGACTATGTCACATAGGAATAATTTGATTTCTCTAAGGTATGGGTTTGGAAAATACTATGAAGGAAATGACATGATATTTCATGAATATTGTATGACCTAAGGATAGACATATCAAGAGTTTTCCCATATCATGATTTATGTTTGTACCCCAATCTTTATCAAGATCAAAGTAGGTGGGAAAATAGATTGGGAAAGATATGGGTTAAATGGGTGGATGGAAATATCATAAGAAATGTCATGCGAAGGGTATGAGAGATGAGACAACTTGTCTCCAAGTGTAATGGTCCACATAGATAATTGTTCTTACACATGACGCCTATTTTCCAAGTTTTCATCATGGTACTTATCCAAAGCACCATAAAAATGGTTTTCACTATTGGAAAATATTTCTCTTTACTATTTTCTTGTTTTTTTTGTTTTTTTGGTGTCACCAAGATGCATGTTTGCTAGGTTTTCATCAATGAAATAATTTTCTAATTGTTTAAATTTTGTTGGTATTTTTGATATTTCTAGATGGCCTTGCTATTTTAGCTGATCACTGAATGTTCTAAATCCATTGATGTTGTTGATGTAGAGATTGGGGCCATGATATACAAATAATGACCTTTATGATGTAGTTTCTTTGTTAAGATCATAATGCTTGCATAAAACTGATTTATGTCATTGTGATCCTTGTTGATACTAGAGTTGGCCTTATAAGAATAAACACATTACAATAGAGTGCCATGAGAGTCCTTATAATAAAGAGTTGCTACCAAGATGTGGTAGATTCATGAGGTGTAATTTTTGGAATGATGGATGATGGTAGATGTGGAAGGATTGTTTGTGAATTTAGATGAATCACTTTTTATTTTCCAAACTTGGAATGTTGGATGGAAGATTTTTGAACTTTTATTAGGATAGCATTTGGAATCAACACTTTTATATGCCTTGCTTGATGACCATTTTTAAGGAGGTGGAAATTTATTATATGTGGGAGTCTTCTTGTCTTGTGGCTCCATATTTTGATTGACTTTTCGATTGAATGGCCTTTGAAATTTGATTTTGGGATTTAGACTTGTAAGACTTTTTTTTTGTTGGTTCAAATTGGTAGGCTTAGTTATGTTTGGATGATGGTTTATAGTGTGCACATGTAAGGAGTGTTGGAAGCAACCTTATGGTAAGAACTACTCACAACCACCATTTCAATGTTTGTATCAAATAAATTTTCCCTGAATATTGAGGAGGTACCACTAACATTATTTGATTTTCTAATTGTAGAATAGTCAAGACCTTGATGTCTAGAATTTTCCTAAAATTGTGATGGTTCTAGAATTCCTTGCTCATGTAGGCCTAGTCATTTTCCTTGACACTGCATGCTCTAACAGATTCTATTTGTGATGGAGTCTTTTTTTTTTGAAAATAAGATGCTAACCCATCATTGTGTATGTAGACACTATTACTTGGAATCTTCTCCTTTGTGAGAAATCCTGATTCAATAAAAGTGGATGATCCTAGTTCATAGGATGTCTTAGCTTCATTGACATGTGGGATAAATTTATAATTAACATCTTTGGTCTGATTTTGTGAAATATCATATTCAGATGATTCTACTGGTACATTCAAGTCGATGTCGAAATCATCTTTATGGTCATTTTCATAGAACTATATGAGTTTAGCTATAGCTTGATCATTTGCAAATATGTCTAGAATAGGAGACTCTCATTCTATAGGAAGATAATACATATGTCTTGTGGGATAAATTGTCTCATTTGCAATGGTGGAGGTGGTTGAAATGTGCATGTCATGAAAAGGGCTAAGATTTTGATCTATGACTCGGATATCATGGATATCATGGATAACTTTCTCTTGATTTGTTTTGAGGTTTATTTCATCATGCTTTGGATCATGATCTTGACATATGTATAATGATTTAGGCAATGGAATGATATGATTTTCTTCAATGGGTTCAATATTTGGACATGGTAATGACAAAGTTTCAATGGTGAGATCCTTTTTAGGATTGGTAGGCAATGGAAGACATGATTGTAATAGATGGCTAGATAGTGTATGAGTAGCAATTTGACTAGATTGACTAACTTGATTCTCATTTTGGAGTGGAACAAGTTTCCTTGCTATTCGTCCTTGGAGTGAATGAATTACCATGGTTTGATTGGATTGTATAGTAGATTGGGATTTAGTGAATTGGAAATTTGGACTAGTGGATGATGAGTTAAGACAGGATGTAGGGGCTGAAAATGGATTAGTGGAAGGTTGAATAGTATAGGAGGTAGAGGCTTGGAATGGATTAGTGGAAGGTTGGTTAGGATAGGATGTGGAGTCATAGAATGAATTTGTAGAAGGTTGGTTTCCCTTGTCAAGGTTAGGATAAAGATGACTAATGGATGTGCCAAATGACTCATGATAGTGAGGGTATATGGATGAATGACTAGGGCTTATGGATTGTTGGTAAGAAGGGTATGTGGATAATTGACCATGGGTTGAGGTTGGTTGGTATTTGGATTTGATGAATTGTATTTTGAAGTCTATGGCTTGTTGCACTTGACCATTGTAGATTAATTGGTATTCAACTTGACTAGTAGGCATATCAAGGTGAATGGAAGACATGGTGATGGATGGTATGAAGCCTAAGAGATGAAAATGCAATGGAAGGTATGCACCTATGCTATGGTTTTTTGAATTTTTAAGGTATAATGAAGTCTATGGCTTGTTGGTATAGATGTGTCTCTTAGGCAAGCCCCTCTAAGGGATTAATACAACAAAAATGATGGGTTTGGTTTTTTATTACCGAGTTTGCACAAGGTGAAAGCATACACCTACCATCTCAAGCATAGTGGTTGATGAACCCCCATATGAAAGCAAAAAATAAAAAAATGGGTTTGGCTTCTGATCACCAAATTTGCACAAGGTGAGAGCATACACCTACCACCTCACAAAAAATTAACCCCCCTAATTAATCTATGTGAAAATAGACACTTAAAATAAAAGAAATTAAGCAGATCCATACAAAACCACTTATTAGTAATTTAAGCCTCCAATCTTTGACAAATGAAAGTTTAAGTTTTTAATTTCAAGTCTTGGAAATTTGAACCTGCAAAAAGCCAAATCAACAAACACTAGCTACAAAATCAAAATTAACTAAAAAGGAAAATGACATTAATCTAAACCTAACTAAATTAATCCAAAAATTAATCTAAATTAAAAAAATCAATTACTTAACTAAAATTAATTAATCAAAATTAAGCTAAATTACTCTAAACTAACAAAATAACATTAATCTAAAAATAGAAACTAAGTTAATCTGAACTAACAAAATGCAAATTAATTAAAATCTATCTTCACCATGAGAAAATTAATTGAACTAAACCAAAATAAATAAAATCAAAATCTATCCCCTCAAAGTCTTCTTTATATTTTAGTTCTTTTACAATTGCAGGTTCACAACTAATGTGATAGCCATGTATACAAGGAGAAATGGCAGGGCCTGGTGTGTCATCAACATCCCCTTAGATTCTCACGCCATGCTCCCAAGACATCCTAGATAGGATATGCGACCTTCAAAATGAATTCGTGGGTATGGAACAATCGCTCCAATATCACAAAAGTGGGCGAAGTTCTTACCCTATTTTCATGGAGTTAAATTCCTTGCAGTAATCCTGTGCAATTTCGAATGCCTATTCCTACAAGGTCTCAACAAGCAGAATTATTTGATCCTCTTTATCATGAAACATTGAAGATTTGCGAAGAAATTGAGCGGAATAACAAGTTACATCAAGAAGAGACAACAAAATTCCAAAATGAGTTTGAAAAGGAACTTGAAGAAATGAAAAGGAGATACGCTGAGATGCTCTAGGAAATGGAATTTACATTTACACATAGAAAAAGGAAACTGGTAATAAAATTAATCAAAGTTGATAAAATCAGAGTCTTGTTGAAGCATTCAAGATAAAAGATAACAATACTATAGTGTCACCAGTTCATTCAGGTTCTGCAATCCATTTGCAACAATCAAAAAAATAAACAATACTAGTTTCAAATGTAAGGTTGCCTCAGCTAGTGTTAGTAAACAGATTGGTCATTGTGATTTGATGTGATAAACGACTGTCTATTGCCCAACTGAGCAGTGACATAATGAAACTAACAGCTTCAGAGATCACTATTGAACTAGTAATCTTCCTTTGAATTTTAGAGGTACAAATCCCTTTTATGATCTTCAATGAATTGGAGAAACTAAAAACAAAACTAATGTGTGCTTTTAACAAAAAAAACAGTAAAGGCGACTAATATCTGCAGATAAAAATGATACAAATATGATAAACGAGCATATAATGAACAAAATGTGAATTACATAATGCAAAGATCACCCACTTCACACCTACGAATGGCAACCTAGAAAGAAGGAGCAGTAGATCCTCCCAAGAAATGACTCAACTAGAATTCACAGATTCAGCAACAAATGCTTTCTCAACTTGATATACATAAACTACATTAAAGGATGATTATAGAGACACAAAGGAAATCTACAGTCAAAAGAAACATAGGAAAACAAATTTTTTTTGGAAATGTCTCTTTATTCTTGTAATGTAAAATATAAGTTCATAGACTCCATATCTCTTGTACAACAAATGTGTTTGTAAGTAAAACCAAACTGCTCCTATCTTCCCCATGCGAATAACAGAAAAAGATATGATAACTAACCTACCCCAGCCTTCATAGAGGCTCTCATTTCATAGCCAAAAAAATCCTCTTTTTGGAAAATCTTTTACAATAAATAAACCAAAAGAGGGAGGCCTTTTGGTTCCTGTAACCGGCGTAAGGTGGAAAAGCATCTAGCGGGAGAAACAATTAGAATAAATTTCACATCATATTCACTTTCCCTGATTTTCCCCTCTTCAAATAAATAACTGTTTCTTGGATTTTATTTTTCTAATTCCACTTTCTTCTTGTAACCACCTTTCAAATCTTATTGTCAAATGCCATTTTTAGATCTTAGAATACCTTTCTAAATCTATACATACTTCCATTTAGAGAGCTCGATATAATTCATCGTGCAACATTCCGCCTTATCATTAACTTTGGCCATGTTGTGTACCTTTATTACTTCATTCGTAACTCTTTGGAATTGATAGTGTCTTGCCCATCCTGGAGTAAAACTATTGTCGGCCAGGGCTCTGAACTTGCTAGATTACAACTAAACCAAAGTGCCAACTCTTTCAAATGGTAAATTATCCTTTGATGTAATCCATCCATGTCATAGTCTTTTATAAGATCTCAGTCATGGCCACCACATATGTTTTGATGATGGAATTTATCATTCCCTTAAGGTAATTAGTGTAACTCATAAAATCAAATGAGCCTACAAAGTGATATGTCCTAGGTATAATATAATCAAAATTGTTTTGCAGATATGAGTTACGTGGTCAAAGTGTGCTTGGAAATGCTTTATTGGATCGAAGGACTTTGGAGTACCATTGCTTAAATTTGCGCATTGCACATTCACATTGTAAAACTCCCATTTTGGCGACATTCATGGAGCTCGGCACTACACCTGACTATTGTATTTTACGAGACAACAGCTCACAATTCATCCCCATTCTGTCAACTAAACATTTCGCTGAAGGCATCATAGTTTCGATCGATGCTAATAATCCTTCATTGCTGATAAAGGCCAGATTGCGGATTGATCCGGAATTCGAGCAGCTTTAGGAAATACACAACATGCACAAAGCTTTCTATCATAAGAATTGTTCTTTTACTGTGTTCTCCATGTCGTTTCTGCTATCTTCTATGCTTAAGCAGTCATTCGTGCCTCGTTCATTTATCACCCTTTGAACCTTTGTGGCGAGGTGGGCGTTTTGATAGCTCTTCTAACTCGGGTGGGAAGTTACATGGTTCTATGAAAACACCGCCTTAGTTCGCATAAGCAGTGAATATGTTGCCCGCCTTTGTTTCACCTTTCAACTTAAAAGATGTCACCCTTAGATAAAACATTAAGGATTTTGTATTGCTTCTTTTCTCGGGCTCATTCTCATACCAATTTCAATCATTTATGTTTTGTCTCAATTTGAAATGGAATTTGATCCTCAAAGATGTCTAGTGAGAATTCTGTGACTCATATATAAACCAGATTGCTTGCTAGACTTCAATGGATATGATGCGTTTAAGCATCGATCCCAAGATGAATTCTAAGACCTTATACAATCCTCAAAAGTTGCATTTTCCTCAAACATCATGTTACATGCTCAAAAGATTCAAACCACGTGTTCAAGTCTTTTGTGATAGCAATTCTATGAGAGGTAAC
This sequence comes from Sequoia sempervirens, assembly GCA_007258455.2. Lineage (NCBI taxonomy): Eukaryota > Viridiplantae > Streptophyta > Pinopsida > Cupressales > Cupressaceae > Sequoia > Sequoia sempervirens. The sequence continues at coordinate 455,428,703 of VDFB02281492.1, read as the reverse complement.
GAGAGACTGGTATGCCTCAGATGATGCTAACACTATTATATGAAGCAGCACTATCTTGTGGGGAGGCCATAATCTATTCCAATGATTACCTTGGCTTGTTGCTTGTGTATCATACCAGATCACAAAGACCATTCCTTTGGATAAGAAGATCGTAGTGACACTATAAAAGATAATACAAATAGGATTTCACTAATAATCATTGCGGCCTTTCATGTGATTCACATAACCGCTTTAGATACCACTAGTGGCCCTTTGACAAGTTCGTCCAACCTACAATATATCTGCCAGCCGTTTTCATTTTATCACAAGGAGCATCGAGCTTTTTACAAGTTATCACAACTATAGCGGGGATTCACGATGGTTTTTAAACCACTTGAAAATCCCGACCATGTTTTCAATCTCGTGTAATATACTGTCAGCACTTAAAATATTCATTTCATCCATCACAATCCTAATTTCATCTTGCAACCCGATACTAGAAGAATTTTAGACAAACATAGGATCAACGAGAATGGCATATGACATCATCCTTATCAGCAAATAAGATCTACGCTTCAACTGAGATCAAAATCGTGGTGTCGTGGAACAGTTTTCTTGAGTGCGTGCTTCCTTATTTCGCATGGTAACCTTCATTGGTTTCCGTCTGCCTAGTCTCCAAAATATAAAATATCTCCTCGAAAACAAACTCTATAGCCTGCTCACGACCTAGAACTCAATATGATGAAGACACCATTAAATATCATACTCACTTGAACTGTATCAAGTATGAAATCCGAATTTATCATCATGTCATCATCAACTATCATCCATCAAATTTTACAAATATTGACGCTGTGAAGTAGTCATGCTCTTCATCAAGCAACAAATTTATATGAACATAGTAGAATCTATCGACATCTTGGCATTTACTCTATTTATGTGAAGCCATGGAAGAGACTTGCAAACTTGTGTAGATCCATTGGATGAGTCGTAGGCACTAAGAAGACACATTTTCACAACTAACATGGGAAAAATGGAAATTTTTAACAATTAAAGTTTTAAAATTTTCAATGTCCAAAAATGAGGGTAATAGTGGCTCTATCTAGGGAATGCATTTTCTATGGGAATACAGAGAACTCCAGCATCTTTGGGATAGACCAACCCTTTTCCATTGGTCAGGAGAGTCAAAGAGCAATAAAAGGAGACAAGAACCAAAGTCAAAAGTGGAACCAAACCAAAAGACCAGAAAGATAATAGTAAGGGTCCTAAGACACCTATATGCACCTGGACTAGGTGCAAAAATGCCCAACTCTCCCAAACAGCTAGAAAACCCATTGACTAGCTGGGAGAAGTAGATGCCAATGTGAAATAGAGGTTTATATTCATGAAGCATCAACAAACTCAACAACATATAGAAGACCATGAATGCAAAACTAAGATTTATAAAAGACAAAAACCCACTGAAATGTGCACCAAACAACCACCTTTCATCAAAAAACCTCTAAATTTTCTTTTGAACCTTCTTGAGTATCAATCATATCTTTAACTGTAATCCGATTTGAAACAACTCCTTCTGAAAGAGACCCAAAACTCATATCAAGAAAAGTAGCCTTGTCAATCTTGATGATAACTTCACCTTCACTTTCTTGACTTGATTCATGTTTCCTTAAAAGAAGCTTTGTGTTTTCAGATTTTTCACTCAAATCTTTTTTCTTTTATAGCTTGCAAACGAGACAAAACAACCCCTTCTCCACATATAAAATCATCTACAGGCATTTCCAAACACCAAATTGGAATATAGGCAACATGGGGATGCATATCTTTATTTTCTTCGTCGGCATTACTTTCTCCATCTTCATTTATGTAATCATTTTTTATCCTATGTTTTACAATTTCAAGATCTCATTCAAAATGAGGTGATTCAAGAGAAAAATCGTTGCTAACCTTTGTTTGCAGCTTCATCTCCTCATGATTTGGTGGAGGATCCTTCAACTTTGTATCATTTGGAAGAATATCCAATGCCTTGGATTTCTCACAAGCTACAACAAAGGTTGTTAGAACACCATCATTTGAAGAAGAAGAAACATTATCCTCTTCATTAGTTTAATCACTTGAAGACTCATCTGCATCCCAAATGTTTGTATCATTAGAATATTGCTCACAAACCACCGTAGAAGTTAGATTTTCAGATTGTGTATGATGACCAATGTCCATCAATATCCATAAATGAAGAAAAATTTATCCCCTCATCACTTAAAGCAGCAACAGATTCATCTCCATTTTCATAATGCATACTATAAATTTCAGCATCAAAATATTTAGTCCTCACATCACTTCATTTTTATGAAAAAAACTTTGATAAAAAATTGTGAGATTTGAACGTTCAACTATAGGGTGGAAGAGATTTGATGAATTAATTTTTCAAAACTTTGAAGTTTTATATGTTTGAACCATACCATTTTGTGGAAACCTTTCAACTTTATCTTTCTTCGACACCCCAGATAAAATAAAATCAGCTTCAATATTATCAGCTTCTTGTTTTGCAATCTCAAGATCACTCACCTTACTTCACTTCAAAAGGATTCCAACGTCGGGATGTAATGCTTAAATGAAAATGGTCATTTGTAACTCTTTACTTGGCTAAAGATTATGAGGAATCTTTTGTAGACATCTATCAAAACGTTCCACAAACTCCCTTATAGATTCACCTTCATTCTTTTTGATGTTGAGAAATTGAGATGAAAGTGCACACGTATCAACTATTGGTTTAAATCTTCCAAGAAACTTCTTCTTCATGCTATCTTAATTCATAATGCATCCATCTTCTAAAGATTGAAACCAAATAACACTAGCTCCAATCAAGGATTCGAAAAATAGTCTAACAAAAACATTTTCTTCTCTTACACCCAAAATTCCACAACCTACTGTGAAAGCTCAAAGATGATCATCTGAAACCTATGAATCTTCTCCATTAAAATTTAGAAAAAAATTTCTTGAACCTGTAGGAAAATTTGAATAGTGAGGTAATGCTAGTGGTCCAAATTGAGCATGCCATGGTTGGGCTGAAACCAATGCCATAATGCAGATTGAGAAAAAGAATGACCGGATCTACCAAAAATATATTCTAGGAAAATTCCAAATGACGAAGTCACCAACCCCCATCCTTGGGGAGGTACCTTTAGATTTCTAAGAAAAAAAAATACACTTGAAAACACAAGAACTTTGATTCTTTTCCCCAATGTAGTTGCCAAAAATCTATTAGTTAACGGATTGGTCACTACAATTTGATGTGACAAACGACACTCTATTGCCCAACTGAACAGTGACACAATGAAACTAACAACTTCAAAGACCACTATTGAACTAACAATCTTCCTCTGAAATTTAGAGGTACAACTCCCTCTTATGATCTTCAATGAATTCGAGAAACTGAAAAACAAAACTAATGTGTGCTTTTAACCAGAAAGCAATAAAAGCAACTAATATTTACACATAAAAATGATATAGATAAGATAAATGAGCATATAGTGAACAAAATTTAAATTATATGACTCAAAGATCACCCACTTCACACCTACGAATGATAACCAAGACAGAATGAGCAGCAGATCCTCCCAAGAAATGACTCAACTAGAATTCACAGATCTAGTAGCAAATGCTTTCACAACTTGATATACAGAAACTACATTAAAGGATGATTACAAAGACACAAAGGAAATCTACAATCAAAAGAAACATAGGCAAACACACAAATTTGAAAATGTCTCTTTATTCTTGTAATGAAAAATATAAGTTCATAGACTCCATATCTCCTGTATAGCAAATGTGTTTTTAAGAAAAACCAAACTGCTCCTATCTTGCCCAAGCGAATAACAGAAAAAGATCTGATAACTAAGCTACCCCAGCATTCAGAGAGGGTCCCATTTCATAGCCAAAAAAGATCCCCTTTTTTGAAAACCTTTTACGATAAATAAACCAAAAGAGGGAGGCCTTTTGGTTCGTATAACCGTTTCCTGAAATCCTTTGTTTTCCAATCCTGACCTTTTGAATTCCCCCTTCTTTGTTTCTTTTTACAAAGAATTAATATCTACTTTCAACCGAATGACTCTTCAAATTCTTCCATTAAAATCATTCGCATATTCTTTCAATAGAAGGATAAAAAGGTAAGAATCTGAATGACTTGGCGTAAGGTGGAAAAGCAGTTGGCGGGAGAAATAATTAGAATAAATTTCACATCATATTCACTTTCCCTGATTTTCCCCTCTTCACATAAATAATTGCTTCTTGGATTTTATTTTTCTAATTCCACTTTCTTCTTGTAACCGCATTTCAAATCTTATTGTCAAATGCCATTTTTAAATCTCAGAATGCCTTTCTAAATCTATACATACTTTTATTTGGAGATCTCGGCATAATTCATCGTGCAAAATTCTGCCTTATCATTAACTTTTGCCATGTTGTAAATCTTTATTTCTTCATTCGTAACTCTCTACAATTGATAGTGTCTTGCCCATCCTCGAGTAAAACTATGGTTGATCAGGGCTCTGAACTTGCTAGATTACAACTAAACCAAAGTGCCAACTCTTTCAAATGGCAAATTGTCCTTTGATGTAATCCATCCATGTCATAATCTTTTATAAGATCTCAGTCATGGCCACCACATATGTTTTGATGATAGAATTTAGCATTCCCTAAGCTAATCAATGTGACCCATAAAATCAACTGTGCATACAAAGTGATCTGTCCCAGGTATAATATAATCCAAACTATTTTGCAGATGTGAATTACATGGTCAAAGTGTGCTTGGAAATGCTTTATTGGCTCGAAGAACTTTGGAGTACCATTAAATTTGTGCATTGCACATTCACATTCTAAATCTCCCATTTTGGCGAAATTCATGGAGCTCGACAATACACCTGATTGTTGTATTTGATGAGATAGCATCTCACAATTCATCCCCATGCCATTGACTAAAAATTTCACTAAAGGCATCATACTTTTGATCCATGCTACTAATCTTTCATTGTTGATAAAGGCCAGATTGTGTATTGATCCAGAATTGGAGCGGCTTCGGGAAATACACAAGATTGCACAAAGTTTTATGTCATAAGAATTGTTCTTGCACTATGTTGTTCATGTCGTTTATTGCTCTTCTATGCTTAGGCGGTCATTCGTGACTCATTCATTTATCACCCTTCGAACCTTCATGGCAAGGCGGGATTTTTGACATCTCTTCTAACTCGAGCGAGAAGTTACATGGTTCTATGAAAGCACCGCCTTAGTTTGAATAAGTAGTGAATATGCTGCTCGCCTTTGTTTCACCTTTGAACTTAAAAGATGTGACCCTTAGATAAAGCATTAAGGATTTTGTAATGCTTCTTTTCTCGGGATCATTCTCATACCAACTTCAATCATTTATGTTCTACGTCAATTTGAAATGGAATTTGATCCTCAAAGATGTCTACTGAGAATTCTACGACTCATATATAAACCGGAATGCTTGCTAGACTCCAAAGGATATGATGCGTTGAAGCATCGATCCCGAGATGAATTCTAAGACCTCATACAATCCTCAATGGTTGCATATTCCTCTGTGATCAAACATCGTGTTGCATGCTCAAAAGATTCAAACCGTGTGTTCTCACCTTCTGTGATAGTAATGCTATGAGAGGTAACGAGCGACTGGTATGCCCCAGACGGTGCTGACACTATTATAAGAAGCAGCGGTATCTTGTGGGGAGGCCATAATCTATTCCAATGATTACCTTGGCTTGGTTCTTGTGCATCATACCGGATCACAAAGACCATTCCTTTGGACAAGAAGATCATAGTGACACTACAGAAGCTAATACAAATAGGACCTCACAAATAAGCATGGTCGCCTTTCACATGATTCGCAATATCCCTTTAGATACCACTAACAGCCCTTTGAAAAGTTCATCCAACCTACAATATCTCTTCCAATTGTTTTCATTTTATCACAATAATTAAATAAATAAAGATTATTTAATTATAGAGGAAAGAGAAAATCAAAGACGTAATTAAATAAATAAAATTTCATTAATTAATCAAGAGTAATGGAGAAATGAATTATAAATATGACTCTAGACAATGGAAAAATGGTGTTAGCAAGCCTAGCACATTTTTTCAGTGTCTATAGTGACCACTTTAATCCATAAAAAGACCCTTTTTGTTTACAAACCAAATATTCTATACCCCTTATCTAAAATTATTTAGGTTAAAAAATATAAATTTCCTCATCTAAACCTCCAAATAATAATGTTGTATCAAAATTTATTTTGTCCACTTCAAAATTAAAAGATGTAGCTATAGACAACATACTAATGAAATTCAACATAGATACAAGGTAAAATAGCTCAGTAGATTATATTCCTTCTACCTTAGAATAATCTATTGCATTGGAACTTATAGAAGTTTTTGATTCAACCCACAACACCCAAAAATCACCTGCAAGAAACTATGTATCATAATAAAGAAGATCAATCTAGGAATATTATGATCAATAATCTGAGAATTGTATTGATGCAGATAACTTGAATGAATATTACAATCAAGGTACATGCTTATAAAAGCATAAAAAAGAAAACCCTAGATGAGGATTTGAATTGATTGTGACAAGTGTTCTAATCACATGCAATGAGACATTTTGTCCTATATTTAGTTTAGTCTAATTAATAAAAAAACAACTCCTAACTTTAGCTTAAGTAACTAAAGTAAAAAAACCTCTAATAGTTAATTAATTAATTAATTATCAGATAATGACTTGTTTACTCCAAACCCCCCCCCTCTCCCCCCTTAATATTGACTTAGGGAGAAACTAGAGAACTAATAAAATAATCTAAGATGAATGTAAAATGGGTCTTGGATACAAGGCCTAATGGGGTAACCATGAAGAAGAAATGAAATCTCTCATAACTAGAGAAAGCAAGAAAACCTCATGGGAAAATATCCTCTTTAAAAAAGAGATAAACAAAATGAAATCATACATGTGAAAAGGAAAATGAGGACTCAAAATTTCCCCCCAAGTATTTCTTTGGTCACATAAGCACAATCAAGATATTCCCCATAAGAGAGAAAGGATGGGACAATGAATGCCCCCAAAAGGAAGAAGCTCCTCTACCAAAAGTGAATGCATGAAGAAGGATCTTGAAGATGATTGAAAATTTGAAAACATTGTTCCTCCCCTTAGGAAGAAACACATCCAATGGTATATGAAGAATAAACTCTCTTGGGGGAAACAATCTCATAATGAATACTATGGAAGAATGATCAAGGGTTCACATGTCTAAATCAAATGAAGCTAATCCAAACAACTATGAAGATGCATGTAGAATAACCTCCAAAGGAAATGCAGATGTGATGACTAGTGGGCTATTTATATAATCAAAGAGGAAGTGAATATCCTCAAGTGTGTCATGAATATAAGAAATGTGAGACTCAATAAATAACTTTGTAATGTCTAGGAAGTTGTCATCCCATAAATCTGAAACTGAAAGATTGAAAACATATCACTGAAAAGAATTAATCTCTAAAGATGTAGAAGATGTATGAGTAAGAAGCTCAAAAAAAGTCTCATGAACCAAAGTGGATCATGGAAGAAGACATAGCTTCAAGTGACAAAACTTATCCCTAGATATCTAATCCACTCTAGATGCATGAGATTGAGGACCAGTCAATGATAGTGATTTCTCTTCTAGAGAAAACTAAGAGAAGGCATACAATTGAGAGGCATTATCTGTTGTCCCAATTGCAATAATCTCTCTACTATGCAAATCTTTGATAAATATCAAATTAGGTATAAACTCAACTATATTACCTACCCTACTATGTGCAATATAATAGTTAAAAATGATATTAGAAGAAAATGAATGAATAAAAGTATATGATTAAATATGCCATCATCAAAATATATGGATCTTTTCCTTGTAACACTCATAGAAGTGTTATTATCCCTCAAAATATGTGGCAATATCCAAGGCTCATACAAAGAGAACATACCTGACAATGCAACTATGTGATGTGAGCCTCTTGAATCAAGAAGCCATCTACTAGATTGAATATTGGTGTATTCAAAGAGAGGATGACCTTTAATCTTCTCTTCTCCATCTGCCTTGCTGTCTGACCATGATTTTGAGGGTTCAAATTTGGAGGAAGAGGATGAAGGTAACTAAAAATTGTTCTTCTATAAAATATTCTTCAATTCATCATCTTCTTTGCATAAAAATGATGCTTATCATGTCCTATTTTTCTATAGTGTGTATATTTCTATTGATCCTTCTTAGATGAATCCCTCTTAGAAGAGGAAGAAGAATCTAAGGTATCATGTTATTATGATTCCTTGGATTGCTCATTGTACTTGGAATCCTTCTATTTTGGTTTCTTTCCTTTTCCATTTGAAGCTTTCTGATCTGTAGTGCCTGGAGATGCAATAATATTCTTTGACGTGGAAGTCTTCAATGAGCCCATTTGTACCAACTTTTCCTATTATCTAGTAAGTCATGTAGAAAAATCACAAAGTGAAGGTATAGTGAATTTGATACCAATTACATCTTTCATGGCATAAAAGGTAGAAGAAAAAACTAAATAATCAAGACCAAGCTTGATACAGATGGAAATAATCAACTAAGTGTCATGCTTCTCAATACTACATTGTTTCAACTATAATTAGAGAGACTTGAGTTTGGTGAAGAATCCCTAAATTCCATCAAAATTTGAAGGATCCAAGCCAATAAACTCATTCTCCAATTGAAATCCTCTCATAGTATCTTACTTCTTAAACAAGGACTCTAGTTGAGTCTAGACCTGATTGGGTGTGGTAAAATATTCAACATGAAAGAGAAGATAAAGAGACATAGATATGCATAATGTACCAAAAGTTTCATCATCTTTGCTAAACCACTTTATATTCTTAGTTACACCTATAGGTACATTTTTTTTACCCATGGTCACTCTATATAGCCCTGCTTTCTTTACCAACAAAAAGTGGCAACATTACAACAAAAAAACAATAGTCAACCTTTACAATACATCAAATCCAACCCACTATCCTTCAACATACTAAGAGCACAAATGCCACAAGGTATATAAGTCCCCCAATTTGAGAAATATGGTGGAAAAGGAGATCCTGTTAGCCATGTTTTTTCCTTCATAGCCTTTTATAGTGATTTTATCTTTGAAGATAAAATTTTGGCTAAGCTCTTTCCTAGGTCCTTGAAGGATACTACTTTAGAGTGGTTCTCTTCTTTACCAAAAAATTCAATTGGTTCATTCAATGAAATCATTGATTCCTTTTACAATCACTTCCATATTACATGGGTCCCAAGATGACCCTTGCTAATTTAATGAAATGCAAATAAAAGAGGAGAAAGTGACTGATTTCGTAGCAAGATACCAAACACTTTACTCACAAGTAAACATTAAGATCCTTGGTGCCAACCTTAAATGAATGTTTATTGCCAACTTACAAGATAAACTCTAAAGAAAACTTGAGATGTTAAGATTTCCATCCTTCACACATTTATTAACAACCCTTTTTCATTATGAAAATTTGACTGGTGGTCATGAGGTGAACAATCCCCCTAGTCGTATTGCAAAATCTGAATCTGCAACTCAAAACAATTATCAACCTTTCAAGAAGTAGAATAAGGAATGTTTACAACTGAATTCCCCTCAAACAAGCCAACAAACTAATAATCGAGTGGTTTTTATTAAGATGACAACTCCTTTCAGGGAATGACAGAGAGAGAGTTCACTCCTTTACCTCATACCCTTCATAATATCATGTTGCAGCTCATTGACAAGAACATGCTTACCTTACCTCCTATTAGAGAACATAACCCTAATGTACCATTTCCTAAAGGTTTCCCAAAAATTCTTATTTTTATTACCATCAACAAAATGGGCATGGTACAAAATACTGTAAGCATCTTAAACATATTGTGCAAGACCTTATTGATTCTAATCATTTAGTAATTCAAGGAGATTTGAACAATCAAGGTAACAAGTCTATTTCCCCTCCTAATCAAAATTTACAAATCTTTACAAATACAATTCCTAAACACACAATTTTTTTTGTCAAAGCTAGTGAAACTAAGAATGATGTGATGAATGTTGACATGGATGATGATAACATAGAAAAAACTCCTATGGAAAGTAGTCCTATGGATACAATTAAATAATGTAACACAAAGAAAGTTGTAGCCTTTATCAAAGCTAACCCTCATAAGGGCTGAACTAAAAATCCTCTTAGCATTACTTTCTCACAAAATGACATACTCATACACCTGGTTGTCCTCTTTAAATAGCTTGTTGAATCAATGATAAGCCCAATAATGGGATATTAATTGATCCTATATGTGGAGAGAATGTGATAATTGAATAATTCCTATATGTGCATGAACTATATCAGGATACATATGACAAACCAAAAGCATGGTTCAATATGCACAATGGGTTTGCTTGCCCTATGATAGGCTTGATAGATCTCCCTTTAAAAGTGGGATTGAAAACATTAACTATGTCATTTTCCATCATATTCCACAATCGGACCAATTTCATGTGAAGCTAGGCTATCCATGGCTTTGCTCCATGAATGTTGTCCCTTTAGTTGTGCATAAAATTCTAAAGTTTCCATTTGGAAATGACATCTTTACTATACATCATAGCGGATTTAATCCTATGTTGGCCCAAGGGAATTTTTCATTAGATTTTGTTTGGCCTGAGCCTATGGAACCTATCAAGCCTCACGAGAATGTCTTTTCAAAATCATATCAAAATTTCAAGACAAAGAAAATAATAGAATTATCCCTTTGAAACATGCCTCAACCTATAATTGAAACACCTAGCCTTGATGAAGCAATGATTGAACCAAAAGTACTTTCAAACATACAAGAACAACCTATAGCTAACAAACCTCCTACAATTTCCTACAAGAGACCATGAGATAACACAATGTTGTTGTTCCTCCTAGAGTCAAACAAGTTTATAAAGCCAAAGAGAAAGTGGTTGAACAACCCACCATTATTTCTTCTATTCCTCCCAAAGGAGAGAAGGGACCTATGCTTGATAAACCTACTCTTACACAAACACAAATTGACAATAGACTAAAAAGGAATTGAAGAGACAGAGAGCGTAGGTGTAGGCGGTGTGCTATTGCTTGTAGACTACAAACTCAAGAAGAAAATAGCAACATAGAAAATTAGAGTCCAAACCTACCTAAATCAAATCTTGATGATCCTATACCTTCACTACAAAATAAACAAGAAAATTGCATGGACATTTTTATTCAACCTCTTATTGTGATAAATTTAGATGATGACAACGACATAGCAAAATTAATGAACAAGTGCATGCTGAGTTGAATACATTGTTTTCTTCTTCTATGAGTTTAAATGAAAAATATCCTAAAAAGAGTGTTGAACCTAGTGCTTCCCCTAGTTTGGCCCTTGCTCTTGTCCCTTTGTCTAGTTTTCCAACTTCCATTTATACCAACTGAGATTGGGATGCAGACAACCTTCTTTTGGTTGACTCGCATGTGCCATACTAGTCTTTTGAGTTCTCATGTTCTGTTTTTGCATGTCCATAATGTGAATCCCCCATGTTGTTTTGTTTGATGTACCTCTCTATTTTTATAAATTCCTCTATATGTATCTTTCATTCTTCTCTATGTCATCATCATTTCATTTGTCTTGTGTTTTCCTTTTAGGGATGACGTGAGGAATCGAGATATTTAAGTCTCTTCCATGTGTTGACCCAAAAGCTTTTTCTCTTATCTTTTTTATTTGTCTTTTGTTTTCCTTTTGGGGATGTCACAAGGCATCAACGACCGAGACATTTAGGTCTCTTCCACGTTGACCTAAAATGGTTTTTGTTTGTTTTCACTCTCTGTGTGTCATTCTTCCAATTCTATGAGTATTTGGGGAATGGCGAAAGTTCCACATGCTCTATGCCAACACTGTAGCAACGACATATTGACCCTGAATCCATAGATCCCTTATGTATTTGTGGGGACAACCCTTCCCTCCTATTTCATTATGCAACTTATTTCATAAGCATATGACTTGGAATAGGGTTTTCTGATGAAAGCTCTCATGTCTTAGGAAAAACATTGGCTACTTTAAAGTAATTTCTAACAGTAATCACGTAGCAACCGCTTTAAAGTGGGGGCATACATTGATGACATCTTTTGACAAAATTTCAAAGCATGACTTTTCTTTTTTCTTGTGATGTGTCCTCTTTTTAGTGGTTTCATTTGGTTTGATTCCATCCAAGAGTGTATGATCTACTATCATGGCATGATGCAAATGAGGCATCCCATGAGTGACAATCTGACACCTTGACTTTTCCTCTATTGGAGACATTAGGCACAATGCTCCCTAAGAGGAATACCTTTACATGAACAAAGGAAAACCCCCTTTAGAAAAATTTCACATGACATTACAAAAACATTTACAAAAAGGATTACATTGTGGTTCCTTATTGAAGTTTTCAGGAGGATAACTTTAGTATGTTATGAGAGGCTAATATGATTCTCTCATTTTCCACTTCGTTTGGACACTCACCTAGTGGATAGAATGAGGTTCCACTACCCCAAAGTGAGCAGCATATATTATGGACAAGAAAATCAGTTCCACATTGCATTGGGATAGTTGTGCTTGATCCTTTTTATTTATTTATGTACCTTTGATAGGGTATGATCATGTATCTATGTTATTAATGCATACTTAAATGTCTTGAATGTCTACTTTAGTGTGAATTTAACATGTGGTCATCCTATCACTAAAATGGGGGAAAAATGCAGTAACAGAAAAGTATACTTTTTCCTTACTTAGTTTGGGAATAATTGTAATTTAATTAACCTAATTTTTCCTAGGTTTAATGTTGTAATGTGTTGTAACACATTCATGTTGATCTTGGGCCCCATTTTAATAAAATAAAATTAATATGTACCTTATTTAAGTGTTGTAAAGTTTTGTAAAACACTTCCACATTTATCTAGGGTCCTCTTAATTAATTATGGTTAATTGGAGTTAATTATCCCCTTTAATTCAAATTTAAGCCTTATTTATGACACCTTCTGAAGATCTATCTTGAAAACCATAATTCAAATTACATTTAACATTTAATTGGGAAATATCAAGGTTCTAGAAATTGGTGCCAAGACCCATTTGCTCTAGGTGGGAAATGTATCCTCCCTCTATAGGAACTCCCTTTATCAATCGATTCTATATGGGTTTTTAGTGTTCTTTCATGCTCTGAAGGAATGGTCCTAGAAAATAGTGCCAGGACCCATTCGTCCTAGGTGGCAAATGTGTCCTCCCATAGTGAGTACCCCCTTTTTGAATTTCATTGTGGTGGGAATCTAGTAATGTTTATCTCTAGATCTAGTGTCGGGTTGAATTTTTTGAATTTTGGGGTTAATCACCTAATTTAGTATAAATAAGGGGTTAATCCACATAGTTTCACCTAGCAAGTTTTTGAAGCATTATAGAAATTTAAAGAGGGCATTATAGAGCACTTCAAAATCATTTTCAATGGAATTTCAAGGTAGCTTATCAAGATTTTATTGTAGTAATTCAAGATCATTTCATCATGTGAACGGTTTAGTGCATTCATGCATGTTGTTGAGCAAAGAAAGTTGATGTAACATTAAAGATCGATTGCAAGCATTGTTACATATCTTATTCAAGGATCAAGATCTACATTCTTCATGGCTACTACATGTTAGATTACATATTTGCATTAGAAGACAACATCCAAGGTATCAACATTGCATCATTTCATTTTTCATGCTTCAATTTAATTATCTCATCATTTGGTTTGATTACCTACAAGAGGTTTGACTTAGAAAAACCCCTATTTACTAACAATCAACAAGTTTTTCCTCCCTTCAATGTGTGTTTGCAGATTTAGAGGTTGAAGATCAAGTGGAGAAGAAGTTTAGAGGAAATTGTCAAAGTTTACAAGTTGCAAAGTTGACCTTCAAAGTGTAAGAACAAATAATTGAGGCTACATAATTAACTACATGTTTTCGAGAGCTGAAAACTAGGAATCTGAGAGTGTAGACATCAAGGAAAATAACCTAGATCTTAGCTTGAGAAACCTTAATAGGGACCCTTTTGCCACTAAAAGAGAATGATTCCTTTGTGCCCTCAAAATGGGCTTCTTGCAGCAATGTACACACCTATTTAAGCTCTAAAAACATCCCTCATAGTTGGTATAAAAGTTAGGTATCATTTTTATATTGTTATTTGCATCTTTTGGCTCTCATAATTGCATATGTTTTGTGTGGGAAAATTAAGTGGTTCATCATCTTGTTGATTCATTTTTGTAAACCCTATTTCCCACCTAAACACCCTCTATATGTTCCTGTAGGGAACTTTTATTTCTTCAAGTGAACAATGAGTTCATTTGCAAATTGGAATTCCCTAATTTTTTGCTTTTGGTGTTCCTTAGCATTATACTAAGAATTCATCTTATTAAAATTCTTTATTACCTCTTCGTGAAATTTCTTTAAGTCATCCATAAATTATTTGGCCTCAGCACAATCTTTTTCTCCTTTCTCTATCTCTTTGAGGTCAAAATCATTCCTTAAACTAATCCTATATACAATTCAGGCTTAGAATTTACTAGTACTCCTATTAACAAATTTTTTTTATGCAAACTTTGCCTATGCTAAAATTAAATCCCGTTCTTTGCTCTTATATCCTATTAAACATGTTAGAAGGTTTTCTAAACTCCTATTTAGCACCTTTATACACCCATCAATTTGTCAATGGTGTGGAAAACTAAAATTCAAATTTGGTCTCTTTTACTTCCATAACGTTCTCCAAAATACCCAACAAATTTGGTATCTTGATCTGAAACTATACTCTTTGGTAGACCATGTAGTCTTACCAAAAATATCTCTACAATGTGAACATCATCATTAATTTATTGAAACTAAATGAAATGTGCCATCTGTAAAAAAATTTTGACCATGAAGAATATTGAGTCATATCCTCTCAATGTACTTCTTAAACCAAGAACAAAATACATTCTAATTGTAGAGGAGGGGGACTAATTTCTCAAGACCCTAGCTCATGGGACGGTCTAGAACAAGAGGCTTCCATGATCTACCTCAAGCTAATAGAATGTTTCAAGAGAGTTTAAAGTTTAAAGGAGAAAAGTAAGAGAAAAATTAGGTTGATGTCCTTTTAGAAGCCTGAATGTTTCAGGAATTCAGGAAAGCAAGTTTCCAAAGTTTAGACTACAACTTAGACAGCTTACTGCGATAGGACTACAACATAGGACATGGATGTTAGTATGGTGCATTGGAATCTCAATGGGGCTCTAACATCCATATGGACAGAAAGTGTAAGATACAATCAAAAGATAAGGAAAACATACTAACAACCTAATGGATATAGTTTGATGGAATGATAGAAACAAAGAATATCATAATAAGAGAATAATCAATAAGAACACTATGAATAATCTAATTAGAAGTGAAAAAGAAGGGTGAGGAAAGTGAACCTTCCTACCCATTAGTTGCTATCTTCAAGATCTTCACCTCAAGGATAACCTACACAAAAATGACAAAAAAATGTTGGGGTTATGTTTAGAGGACTACCATAGTTGGTCCCTTGTTTAGGTGTTCCTACCTCCATGAACAACAAAATAGCAACGATTGACGAAATATAATAAAGAAGAATACCTAGGAATAGAGATGCAAATAAATAAGCAAACACAATCTACTACAATGTCAAATATTATAATGCAAAATGAGTAAGAAACAAAAGGATATCAACTTCTCAACCAAGTGCTCTCAAGGAAAATGGAGGAAGCAGTGAGCGTGCAAGCCTTCAAAGACCAATGTTGCTGCAACAACAAAGAGAGTGAACTAACCAAGTATCAACTTACAACTTCAATGAAGGTGGTGGAGCTTGAAGAAGCTAAAACTGACTATAGAAGTGTGTAGAGGGTGAGAATGACCAAGAGGAATGTGAAGAAGATCAAGAAGCATGAAAGAATGAATGAGATATCAATTTAAAAGGTGAAAATGGAGGAAAAAGTGCAAGAAGAATGAAGAAGAACATATCATCATGCAACTTTTGTGTTGTTATTAATCTCACCATGTTATATGAGTAAGTTCAAGCTTGATTCAGTATTCTGAACCAATATACAAAAATAGTTATTATCCTATGGTATTTTGGTCCGCAATCCTCCGCTAATGAATATCATTCATTATGATTTTAGGAGATGGTTCTTGGTTGCTAGAAGCTTGTAAAATCAAATTTTCATGTGTATAGGTGCTTGTATGGTGAGTTGGCATCACTTAGTTGTATTTTGTTATTAGCTCTATCCTTGGCCATCCCAATCAATAATTGATAGTATAATGAATTAATTTTTTGTTGTGGATGTATTTGTGACCTATCTTAGGTCCATGTTGCCATATTGTAGGGTAAAAGCACAAAGCTATATGTCACACTTTCAACCAGCTTATCAGCATAATTGAATTTAAGTATTTCTAACTAAAAATCAATTTTGGTCAAAGATATGATCTAGTAAAGTTCATTTTAGCTAAGTTAGATACTTCCACAACTTTTTCAACTAAAATTGTTGGCTAAAAATATATGGAGCACCACTTTGAGTCCAATTTACCAAAAAATAAAAATTATCTGAAAAACTTGAAGTTTCAATAACTCCTACTAATGTAAATAACATTTTTTTAAAAATATAAAAACACCCTTTTGTAGATCCATAAGTGTAGTTTTAAAAAATATATTTATTTTAATATTTTAATTATTTTTATTTTTTATTTTTTATTTTTACTAAGAGTAGGTTATCAGCACAAAATATTAGGTTGATTACTATGCCAAGGAAAAATAATAAAACTTATTAAAAAAAATTGAAAAAAATATGATGCACTAGATAAAAGAATCTATTTCAAGATGGTATAATTTTTTTTTCATTTTATATAAATATTTAATATGAAAGTTGACGTTTGATGAAAAAAACTATTTTTTGATTCACACATATTTTAAGATTTATTTAAAAATATATATTTATCAAAATTAGTAAAAATATATCCATGCACTAAAATTTCAAGTTTTAAATACACACAAAAAATTTGAAAGAAAAAAAATAAAATTTACTATAAAAAGTTTGACGTCCCATGCAACTTTATTTTTTAGCATTTTATCAGTAGCTAAATTATAGTATTAATTTATTAAAAACTAGTTTAAAATTATTTTTTTAGTTAAAAAAAAATACAAACATAAAATATACTAAAAAATACATATTTTACTAGTTTACATCATTTCAAAATTCAAAACATATATGCCACTTTTTAGTGTTTCAAGTTTAAAAGTTGGATCAATGTTGGCCATTTCCTTTATAAAGTGTGACACAACTTTGTGCTTTTACCTTGTAGCATTCTACATACATCAGTTTTTTTGGAAAAGTTTTGTGCAAGCTTGAAGCCAACAATTAATCTTTTTGGTGAATGAGGGTTGCATCTAATTAGGCCAACCTAATTGATGCTTGTGGATGAGTAAGATATATATATTGGAAAGTTTTGAGATTGAGTGTGTGAAGATAGATAAGTATGTGAAGATGAATCAATGTGAATACACATTTGCGAGTATGCGAGTTTATCAAAAGAAGTGTGTAAAGTCAGTTTATTGAGCATCAAAGGAACTAAATCAACACTAGTTAGGTGTAACTTTATTAGTTCATATTCTAGGTACAAAGCATTTCTACATTGTATCTTTGTAGGCAGTGACCCTCCCATTTTGAAGACTAATTCCTGGAAGTGAGCCACACTTTGTAATATCTTATAACCAGTTACATTATATTGTGAGCTAATCCTAACCATGGTTTTTTCGATTTCAGTTTTTCCACATAAAAATATTGGTCTTCATGTGTTGTATGATTTTTTGTTTTGCTAATTCTCTTGCTCATTCTTACTATTATATGCATTGGAGTATTTCAATGGTTCATGTTCAATAAGTTTAAGAAGATAAGTATTCACCCCCCCTCTCAGTATCTTGGGTGTTCAACAATTGGTATCAGATTCTAGTACCTCCGAAGAAGCCTAACATCTTGAGGAATATACTGATGATGGGATAAATGGATGATAAAGAAGAACTCCTGACAGTTCTTGAAGATCTTGACAAAGATGAAAATGAAAAAAAGGATCTAAAATAAAATATTGATGAGGCAAATAAATGCATGAAGAAATTCAAAGAGAAATTGAAGAAATTCAAAGAAAGACAGAGAAGTAAGAGAGAAATTGAAACAAGAAAATAAAGAGATCACTTGATTGAAGGTGCAAGTGGATTGAAAGAAGATAATTGAAGATTATTTGAATACAGTGGTGCAAAGTAAGACTGATGAATGATCAAGGCTTGAACAAGAAGCAACAAACCTAAGAGAAGATCTAGAAAAAGCAAGAGTCTATGAAGATAAGTTCAAAAAAAGCTCCACCAAGCTCAATGAGTTGATTCTAGGAGATAAACCAGCTAAAGAAAAAGGTGTTTTAGGATTGGAAGTAGGTGAAAGCTCAAAGGCTATGTAGACCCCAAACACAGTGGACAATCAAAAGACTCAAGATAAAGGAAAACATACAAGAAATCGAAGAAGCTTTACTAGAAGACCGCCTATCAAACAACCAAATGATCAAAGGTACCCATCTTTCAATGGTGTTTGTTTTTCATGCAATAAATTTGGTCATAAGGCAATAGCTTAGGGCTGATGCAAGAAGTTGGGTACACAAAAAGCTCAAAAAGTGGAATTGTTTTTGCTGTTTTTCAGAATTTGTCACACTTGGACTAAAAATTTTAGGCACTTACACAATGAATCTTAAAAGAAGTCAATATTATGAAATTTATAATTTTGAATCTAGTTTCCAAATATGTAAATTATTCAAATACCCAAATTATAGAAATTAAATTTTGATAGGCATCTATGAAAACCACTTTTTAAAAGTCCATGTTTTTTTACAATACCAACCACGTGTACGGACAACACTTTTTGACCCAAATAAAAGTATTTTGTTAATTCCTTTTGGGAAAAGAGAGCTAACAACATGAAGTTTGGTCTAAATTTTTTTTGTAATTTTTGGTTGAATATTATTTTTTATTAAATTTATATTGGCCTTAATTGTTGTTTTTAAAAATCAACGTGTATGGATAGCATAATTGGACCTAAACTAAACATTTTTTGACTCTTTTTTTTTTCTTTGTGTAGAGAATTGTCTAAAGTTTGATCCCATATAATTTTTTTACAAAAAAGTTATTAAAAAACAAAAAAAGTATGATATTTCAAGTTTAAGGACTAGTTTGCTTAGAAATTATTTAAAAAACAGAAAATTTAATCCAATATTAATAAAATTATATATTTGGAAAGTATACATCGTGTTCTCTAATGGGTTTTTATTTTATAGATTGATTCAGAAAAGAAGTCCATCAGCCATTTTGTCAAAGCTGGACATTCTTCTTTAATCTACCTTAGTTTTTTAGTTGCAGGTCAAAGGCTAAGGCTCGGATTGCCAAGCCTTTCCCAAGCCTAAAACTAGGGCAAGATGTGGTGTGGGAATTCAAATTTTAAGTAATGTGTATGCATTATTTAAATGAAATGCATACACGTTTCATAACAAATACACGTTATCTATTTACCCATTGGGCAAAGGTAACACGTACACATTATGAAACATGTATGTGTTCCTAGAACATAACACGTATGCATTTATAATATAGTTGTTTTTCCCTAATTAAAAAAATACTGGTAAAACATGATTTTCCTGCAACATTTTTTTTTTGCAATATAGTCCAAAAGTGTCCTTTTCTGTGTTTTTATTGTAAATTTGTCTTGTGTAGGGAATATTCTATTCAAATTGTTGGAAGAGACAAAGTGCAGGTTGAATTTTCTGAAGTGGAATCAAGTACAAGAAATTTTTAGAAGAAGATTTTGAAAAAGAGAATTTTTGGATGTACTCATGATGTTTTTGTACTTCAGAGTTTATAGAAAAAATGATCTTCATAGTACATAGTTTGATTTGAATATTTGAAGGAGGTGGCAATTTGAAAATAGGTTTTTTGAATTATTTTTTTTGTCATCAGAAAGGGTTTGGTAACCATGGGTGATAAGAAAAGACAAAAAAGAAGATGTAGAAAGTTAATGACACCTGAAGAAATTCAAGCAAATAAAGATAAGGAGGCAAAAAGACAAAGGAAAAGGAGAGAAAGGATTCATCAAATGAAATATTTGGAAGCATCTAGTTCCAAGAATGTTCAAGAGAAAGCCATGAATGATGAAATGAATGTAGATGATGCAAATGTGGAGATGGCGAATATGGAAGAAAATGCAATTACAGAGACAAACCCAACTATTCCTTCAACTTCAACTTTGAATGATATGCAAGCAACTTCGGGTATGTCTTCAAATCCACCTCCCAATGATATGGAAAATGCACCTATTCAAACAATCTGTCCAGGTATGTGTTCAAACCCAAGTTTTGATAATATTGATATTGTTTGTTTAAATGAAGCTGGATACACCATTGATGAGATCAATAATATTAGGGTTGAAACAATACAGAAAAAAAATGATGAAATTATATCGTATGAGAATGCAAATGAGAATGAAATCCGTAATATTGATGAAAATGAGAATGAAATCCCTCATATTGATGAAAATGAGAATGTAATCCCTTTTACATTTGAAAATGAAAATGAAACCCCTTGTGTGAATGAAAATGAAACTCCTTCTATGGATGAAGGTGAAAATGTTTTTTTTACAATTGAAACAGATGTGCTAGTTAACCTTTGTGGTAAATTTTCTTTGAGACAAATTAGAAATCATGGAAATAAAATATATAAAAAAAAAATTTATAGAAAGAAATTAGGATTCCAATGTTAACACATGGTGCAATTGATGAGAATGTTGAAAATGAGAAAAGTGATGAAAAAATTAGGTGTTTTTGTAAAATCAAAAAAGAAAGATGATTAAGTAGAATAAGTCATATCTAGTGTTGCTAATGTTATTGATGTTATTGGTAAGAAAAGTCGATCGAAAGATAATAATGTGGCTCATCATGCAATAACAACTGCTCTAGTTGATAAAAAAACTTCAAATAAAAGAATGTTAAGTAAGATTAGTAAATGTGTAAAAGTAAATCCTAGAACTTTGATAAGAGCTGCTAAAAGAAGAGAAAGTATTGAAAAGGATCCTATTAATCAATGTTGGAGTTTTAGTGGTAGACTCCCAAGATCAGACATGAAATTAACTAATGAAATTAAATCTTTAATTGATAAATTTTGGCATGATAATACAAGAGTATCACCTAACATTAGAGATGTATTAAAATTAAGGGTGAGTTCCAAAATTCGTGAACCTCATCCAAAGCATCTCTTAGATATGACTCAAATTGAATTATATAAAAAAAAATTAGATGCTTCAATCTTACCATTGAATATTAATATAAGTCAAAGATCATTCGAAAAGTGTAAACCTTGGTATGTTACAATTAATAAGCAACAAATATCTTGTTGTTGTAAGACTCATGTACAATTTCATTATTATTATGATATATTTCGATATATATGATGCACTTTGCATGTTAAGCAAATTATGCAGGAAATTTGTGGAATTAATATGCCACCTGAAAGAATCAAACATTTTATAGCAAGTTTGTTTTGTGATCACTCTTTAAATGGAAAATCATTTTTTTTAAAAGCATGCATTTCTGGAGAATGTGATACATGTGGTAACTTTTCATTACTAGGAGAATGTATGCATGAAAGTAGTTTAGATGAATTTGGACAACAGTTAGTGGATGTAAAAAAAATTAAAAATGTTGAGTATTCTTTGAAAGATGGAAAAACTGGAAAACATGTTGAGCTAATTGTGGAAAAAGTTAGTGTGCATGCTTTTATTAATGAATTTAAAGATAAGATTGTACCTAAATATGTTCAACACTCTCATAATGCTCATTCTCTTGATAATCAATTTCGTATATGTAAAAACACATTCCCAATTGGAACTATATTGTCAGTTGTTGATTTTACTGAAAATTATATTCTTGCTCCACAAGAAGAAATTCAATCACAATATTATAATTCAATGCAAGTAGCTATATTTTTTCACATTGTTTATAGACATGCAGAAGATAGTACAGAAGATAATAGAATTTTTTTGAGAGAGTACCATTTTTATGTAAGTGATAGTCGATTACATTCATCTAAGTTTGTACAATATTGTTTTTATATATTTTATAAAAATTTAAAAGAGAGGAATTCAAATGCTAGAATATCTCATATGGTCAGATAATTGCATGGGTCAATTCAAAAATTCTAGAATGTTTCATTGGTTATGTAGAGTTCATAAGGAAAATAATATCCAACACATGTGGATTTTTTTTTAAGTTGGTCATGGTAAGAGAGAACATGATGGAGCAGGTGCATGTGTGAAAAGAGCACTTGCTAGAGAGTAACTAAAATTTGAGGATGTTGCAAAATTTAGAGATGCACGTGCAATTGTAGATTGGTGCAATACCAAATTATCTACAAGAAAAAGTGAGAGCTCAATAATTCGCCAAGTATTTTGGTTAGTTGAAGAAAATGATATGTTTTCTCGACAAGATTGTGAAACAATTAATGGATCTGCAAAATGGCATTCGTTTAATAGTTTGAATGCAAACACATGGAAAATATGGACAAGGGAGTTGGCATGCTTTTGTCAATTTTGTATTGTAGGTGATTGGGAGGCATGTCAAAATACGGAATGGGTCAAAAAATGGCAACAAAGAGCCTTAATGCCTACATTGACAGATGTTCAACATGGAATGATAATTGAAGATAATCAAGTGTTTGCATCAGATGATTATGATCATGTTTTGGATCTTGTACAAGAAGGTACATTATTTATTGATTTGAATTTTGTATGTATGCATGTTTATATGTGAATTAAATATAAGTCACTCTTTATTGAATTTTGTATTTATTTTTGCAGGACATGTGTATGTTGTTGTTGCATCTAAGGGTAATGAAGAGGAGACAGATTACTGGTTGGCTAGACGTGTTGAGAGAAAACATAAGTTGGCACATCCTAGAGTGGATGATGACAACTTTGAGTATCCAACTAGTTCAGTGGTTGTTGTTGGCACCTAACTTTGAAAATATTTGATGAGAAAGAATGGCTTGCCTACATTTGAAGATTATGAAAGACACAAGAAGATTATACATTATTCACATTTGATTTTGGAAACCAATATAAAACTAGTTAGATATCAAGGGAGGCCTACTAATAAATTTTTATAGAAACTTTCAATGGATGATCATGAGAGAATCATAGATGCATTAAAAAAAAGAGAGGATGCAGATGGTACAACATAGTAAATAAATATTGGTAAGTATATCTAGTTGTTTATATGGTTAATTGATATATATATTTGTATTTAATCATTTTCTAATTAAAGTTTTATATCATTTTTTGTTTCAGGTCTCCAAAAATTAGATGCTTTACAAAAAAGAGAGGAGACACACATATGTTACAATGGAATTTGAATCTAGAGTTAGGTAACTATATATAGTTCTAGATACATTTAATTGATAGTATAAATTCATTATCTCAACTCCCCTTAATCCACCCTCTTGCATCCCCTTAAGCCATCCTCTTAAAGAACTCTTAAGTCATATCCTCTTACATCCATGTAATCCATAATCTTGCATTTCTTAAGTCACTCTCATAATTCTCCTTAAGCCATCCTCCTAGGGCTTGTTAATCCATATCGTAAGGTTCATGATATGCATCCCCGTAATCAACTATCTTACATCCCTTTAATCCATTCTATCAACTCTCCTTAATCCACCCTCTTACATCCCCTTAAGCCATCCTCTTAAAGGACTCTCATAATTCCCCTTAAGCCATCCTCTTAGGACCTGTTAAGCCATATCCTAGGTTTCATGAGATGCATCCTCTTAAACCATCATCTTAACTCCCCTTAAGGCATTCTCTTAAGACCCCCCTTAAGCTATATATCCTCTTAGCTCCCCTTCATCCATCCTATGGAAAACATCTTTTGAATTTGTATGGAATTTACTATATATTGTTCTTTTCTCGCATGAATTTTTTCTTAAATGATTCATAAAACTTGTAGTTACTTACATTAATTATTTTTGTAGGTTCTCATAAAGTCGACCTATGAAGTGATTGTTGAACTAAAAAATTATTTTATCAAGAGACTGTAAATATCAATTTTTTGTCTTCACCTAAAAGTTGATAAGTTTTAATTGTATCTACATGCACATATATGTTTGATCATATTATATAGTTGTAATAAACATCTTGATATACATTATATATGTTTGTTTGATGTCACTTTTTAAATATCTTGTTCCAATTTTATATATTATACATTTCATGTCTTGTATTTACCACATTTTATATAATTATTCAATTGTATAGATTATACATTTTATACATACAAGGAGATAGTTTTTTAATTTATTGATTCAAATATTTGCTATCTAATTGGAAAATAGCTAAAATTGCCTACCCTTAATTTATTATGAATATGATATAAACTATTTAAGGAATGTTTTAATTTGTCACCTAACCATATGATAAATTATATATATATTAAATTTGATTCTAGATAAGAATTTATATAGTGCATGTAATACTTGAAAATTTGATAAAATATAAAAATTCCAATGTATGAGTGCATATAATCATGAAAATGAACATAAAAAGATATCATAATTAACTGCATATATAATCATCATATTAAATTCAACTGATATAAATAAACACAAATATGATAATAAAATGTTCAAAGTAAAACTAGATATAGATAGTCCATAAAATTTATATGTCAAGTCCAACACATATATTTAAATAAAACTAGCTCGATCTATAGTCCATAAAATATAAATCCATCTAACTTTCAGGTTGATCGGTCAAATCAAGTCTCCTCTTTGTTCCATGTTGACTAGATGTACTCGCATCATGTTGTAAAAGAGTACAAGAAACTTGAAATTAGATTTAAATTTATTTAGAAATTTTGATATAACTAAACATATTTAAACTTGAAAATATAAAATTTTAGATAAAAATAAATTTAATTAAATATCAAGTAAATAAAGTAAAAATGATTTCTAGTATGCATAAATTACCATATGATCATGTGAATATATAACTAACACATTTTCTTCAATGAGTAGCATAACTGTCACTTGAGAAGATGCAAATTCCTGATCTACTATATCCTACATATTCATATGAAGCAAACAATATGTGAAAACCTCATATATGTATATATATTTAAAAGGTCTATAAAAATTGTATAGGTGATTTAAAGAAAAGTTTACAACCTTGAATGATATGACCTCATGATCACACACCTGATATTTCCCATGCATAAATTCCAATGATGTCTCAGGTGCATGGCCTACCATGGGTATCTCATGAAATTTCTACATATAGATGTACAACAATTCATATAGATCATTGACACATGTGTATGTAAATAAAAAAATAAAATTAGATCTATGATGTCTATTTAATTTAAACTTCACAAAATTTTGAAAGCACACACTTGATTTGATGATGTCTCAAGAGTGCTCACCACTATAACTTGTGGTTGGTCAGTACTAGGTATTGTATGACCTCCGTGCATCTAGATATAATATATCAATTCTCACATGTGTACAAATTCAACTTAAATTAGATATATATCCACACAAATTATTTAATAAATATTGGTTCAACTACCTGTCCAAAAGGTGAGCCCAAATCTACAGCACTTGACATATGCACACGATGATCATATTGAGTTTCAGGCATCACATGATCATGTGTCTACACCAAAAATTTATTGAATTAATATTATATTATATATATAATTTGATGTTAATATTTAAATATGAATTTTTCACATTTCAAACTTGAATTAAATTTAAGTTCAAAAGATGAACATACTTGTGTAGGAAGATCCTCAGAATATAGTAAATTTAGGTATGACCTCATTCTAGATGCATGTTCATCGCCTGAAGTGGATGTCTGAGTATCCCTATAGCCTAAGCCTCCATGCTCTCTATTGGCCACTTTAGTGGTCATGTGTGTAGTCTACTGAGTGAGATGTCTTGAAAGTGAACTCAATTCTCCTAATGTTGATAACATTGTCTGCTGCTAAAGTGCAGTGGGAAAAGTAGAAGGAATAGGAACAATTGGATAAATTGGAGCATGTCACTAAGGATCGATACGTGCTCCTAGTCTATGTTGGGGCATGCCACTCCCAACTCCCTGAAATGACCTCATATCAAAATAGTTGGGTTTTTTACCCAACTCAAACTCAACCCATAACTTTCTCAAAAAGTATAAGGGCACCTAACTATTTCCATGTGGTGGAATATAAAACACCATCCACCAGATGTCCCAAAAATGCGTAGCCATCTACGGGTGCCTACACCATAAAATTGAAATTCATTTTTTTGTGGGTGGAATGGGTTGGATTGTTTGGGGGTTAATAAAATATTGGCACATAGCTTGTTTGGTAATTTTCAAGTCATTGATTTCTTTATATGACAATCCATCCACATAGAATTGTCTCCTCTATTCTCTCCATTGATGGAACCTAACTAGGTCTGCATCAATAAATTGAACAAAATCGACATTATTTTGCATCGTATATGAAAACCGTGCAAGATGGGGAGGGACTCTAGGCTCATTTTTTATGAGATCTATATTTCCTGGAATGACAATGAGGTTTGCTCGGATATCCTCTCTTAATTGATCTTCATCAACTACAGGAGGGGGTGGGGGGTAGGCGGTGGAGAATGTGGAGGTGTTCTAGGGTTTTGTTCATCTATTGGATTGGGATGTACAAGATCTATAGTAATTTATTGATTGGGAATAAAATCCTCTAAATTAAACATCAGATCGATGTGAGCAATGATATGGTAATTGCATGTTAAAAAATTAAAAAATATATACCAACAAACTAATTAAATAATGCACACAATTTGAAAGTTATTTAAAAAACACATTGAACATGCACAAATTCAAAATATATTTCATTTGAAGACCATTTGATTTATAACATTATAAAATCGATAACATTAAAAATTCATAGCATGTACACACATTAAATTGAGTCTAGTGTGGAGTTGTTAATATGAAGGGTAGAAATGAAATTATGGGGTTTTATTAAAATTTATTTAATCTCATTCATTATTTTCAAATAATACTAAAGATAAGAATGAAAAATTAATAGAAGACATTGAAAGGGACACATAGATATATGATAGTGACCTAATTGCAATGTACAAAATATAAAAAAAAGATGAGTTACCAAGCTCTATTCACCAAATCCATCCCCTTAAGAAATGTCAAATTACCCCTTAAGACATCGATTTACGATTTAGGGTATAGGATGGCTTAAGGGGATCTATGTGTAGTAAGGTACTAGGACAAAATGGTCCATGGCTTAAGGGAATAAAATTTGGTGGAGTTACCAAAGGCAACCAAATTTAATTTTAAGGTCCTACAACAAAATGAATAGATGTATTAATCAAGTATGATAGAATTTAATTAAATTTGAGGACATAAATTGATTTATCTAAATTTTCAAATTTCATGATAAGAGACACAAGATCTCTATAGTGGGACAAAGTAGTTAAGAAGAAATTATAAGTTTAACACTAACATTAAAATTTATAATCTCATTCATTGTTTTCATAGAATACTAAAGATAAGAATGAAAAATTAATAGAAGACATTGAAAGGGACACATAGATATATGCTAGTGACTTAATTGCAATGTACAAAATATAAAAAAAGATGAGTGACCAAGCTCTATTCACCAAATTCATCCCCTTAAGAAATGTCAAATTCCCCCTTAAGACATCGATTTACGATTTAGGGTATAGGATGGCTTAAGGGGATCTAAGTGTAGTAAGGTCCGAGGACAAAATAGTCCATGGCTTAAGGGAATAAAATTTGGTGGAGTTGCCTAAAGCAACCAAATTTCATTTTAATGTCCTACAACAAAATGAATAGATGTATTAATCAAGTACGACAAAATTTAATTAAATCTGAGGACATAAATAGATTTATCTAAATTTTCAAATTTCATGATAAGAGACACAATATCTCTATAGTGGGACAAAGTAATTAAGAAGAAATTATAAGTTAACACTAACATTAAAATTTATAATCTCATTCATTTTTTTCAAAGAATACTAAAGATAAGAATGAAAAATTAATAGAAGACATTGAAAGGGACACATAGATATATGTTAGTGACCTAATTGCAATGTAAAAAATATAAAAAACGATGAGTGACCAAGCTCTATTCACCAAATTCATCCCCTTAAGAAATGTCAAATTCCCCCTTAAGACATCGATTTACGATTTAGGGTATAGGATGGCTTAAGGGGATCTATGTGTAGTAAGGTCGTACGACAAAATGGTCCATGGCTTAAGGGAATAAAATTTGGTGGAGTTGCCTAAGGTGACCAAATTTAATTTTAAGGTCCTACAACAAAATGAATAGATGTATTAATCAAGTACGACAAAATTTAATTAAATCTAAGGACATAAATTGATTTATCTAAATTTTCAAATTTCATGATAAGAGACACAAAATCTCTATAGTGGGACAAAGTAGTTAAGAAGAAATTATAAGTTTAACACTAACATTAAAATTTATAATCTCATTCATTGTTTTCAAAGAATACTAAAGATAAGAATGAAAAATTAATAGAATACATTCAAAGGGACACATAGATATATGCTAGTGACCTAATTTCAATGTACAAAATAAAAAAAGATGAGCTTGAGCTCTATTCACCAAATTTTGAGAACTTCTTTGATCCCCTTAAGAAATGCCATATTAGGACCCCTTAAGACATCGATTTATGATTTTGGGTGATAGGATGGCTTAAGATGATCTATGTTTAATAAGGTGGACTAGGAAAAAATGTTCCATGGCTTAAGGGAATAAAATTTGGTGGAGTTTCCTAAGGAAACCAAATTTCATTTTAAGGTCCTACAATAAAATGAATGCTAAATTAGGGTTTAGGGTTTATATTTAGAGATTTGATGACATGAAAACATATAAAAGAAACATGAATAAATTTTTACAAGTAAATGAGAAATCCTACCACCTAAACTTAGTGCTTTGAATAAAATATGTGGCATTCTAGGAATAGCTTCAATATATCAACAATTAGGAATTTTAGATTTCAATTATAAGTAAGTTGTTGAGTTATGATGGATTTTGAACCAATTTGGACCTCTAAGCACTCTTGGATGATTTAAAAAGGAGGAGGAGATCTAAAGTGATTTAGACCCAATTTTTTTTCTAATCATATATTTTTTGAAACATTTCTATGCAATAGACTCTTCCTTTGAATATTTATATAAATTCTAGACGTGCATGGGTTTTCAAAAAAAGAACCTAATTGCCACTAAGTGAGGAATTGATCAATTCAATAAATAAATAATCTTAGAAAATAAGCCTTTGGTTATAGAATTGACTTGCATTTATGAATCATCTATCATGTTTCTCAAAAAATTAATTTGAATTTTCCAAATTTAAATGTTCATGCTACAAGTCGGCTTTGATACACTAGTTTACAGAAAGTACAACATTTAGTTTTCCTAATCTAGAACAATGCCACTACACATGAGAGTTAAAATAGGAATTGAATATTACGCACAAACTATAGATCTTATGAATAACATCCTATAAATTAAGGGTTAAATATGATCATAATGTATCCTTACATAATTCACAAAGGATCTCATCCAAATAAGAGAAATGGGTAGAAATCATTCATGCTTCACATTTTAATATTTATTTGATTTAATAGCATTTATGTGTCTAGGTCTATCCATATTGCACATAGTCTAGATTAACAAGTATGACTTGCATTTCTATTTTTTTGTAAGAGAATACATCATACACTATATAAGCTAACAACATTGATATAGAGTGATTACATGCTCATATCAACTAGCATCATGATATATGAACTTATTAAATAAAGCAGATAGTTTCACATCAAGGCACATTATTTTACTTCACTGGTACACTTTCTCAAGTTAAATTATACAATCATGGAGTTTTTTGAGATAAAATTAGCTATCAAATTTATATTAAATGTTAACATACTATAATTAAATCAATTTGTTGGTTAATATATAGATCTATGAATCAATTTTTTGTACCTCCTTTATTAGTCAATTATGAATTTCATTAGTAGTTGTGTGGATCACCAATGACATACCAAAGTGTACCTAACCTATGGAATATAATTTGTGATCCCTCCCTACATGTTATGTCATAAAAATATTACTACACATCCTTATTTTACCTCTTGTATTATATCACATGCCCCTAATATTGAAATTTTCATCACTTCCACCCTAAATAAACTAAGACCCATGAGTGAGAGTAAAAATAATACAAAGAAGGTTATGTCAAATATAAAATGTAATCTAAACCTCCTTGAGGAGCTCTAATTTATGGTTTTAGGTTTACATTTTAGGGTAAATACCCCATTTTAGGTTTACGTAAATTAGGGTAAATAGGGTTTTAGGTTTACATTTCAGGGTTTAGGTCCAAGGATTAACTTGTGTAAATTAGTTTTTAGGGACCTATGTAAATTTTATAACCTAGTGTTTCTATGGTTTTGATTTGTAAGTTATATGTGTCCAATTTAGGTATAGTTTTTATCATTTTCAATTTACAATTTAAATTTGTTTGTTTCGTTCATGTTTTTGGTTTTTCAAATGCAATTAAAAACTATAAAACATTGAACTAAAACACACTAAACAAACAAAAAAGATATAAAGAAAAAACTAAAATGAATAATTCAACCAATTTGGAGGTTGATGAGGTCGGTTGCGTCGATGGGAGGAGGTGGCAGTCAAATTTTTCTTCAATGAAGGCCTTTGAAACGTGTACGCGATCTCCTTTGTTCTTCTCTGGCATGGATTAAAATGGTGAGGAAAAATGAAATATAGTCACTTATTAAAAAAATACTTTCAAGAAATGCGTATGCATTTCCAGTTTGCGTACCCGAATCCGAATGCATACACATTCACATTTAGGCTCAGGTACTCGATCCATAACAGGTATGCATTTTTTGGAAACACGTACGTGTTTCCTGTGAAACTTTTTATTTTGCCCAAAATTTCCCCTCTTTGTGTAACCAACTTCTTGCTTTTACCCTTGTAGAAGTAGAATAAACCAGTATGCTAGATCCTTCTCTTGAGAATGTTTTGCATGCAAGAAAGTTGAAAATAGAGCTAGTGAATGCAGAACTAAGATGATGAATTGGTTTAAAGGAGGTAGAACAAATCAATATTTTGTTGGCTATTTATATGCATGTAATAAGTTTGGACAAAAAGAAAATCAGTGCAGATCAAGGATTGATGGAGGTAAAACAAATCACAAAAATGTTGTTTACTACAATTGCAACAAGCTCGAACACATTTCAAGAGTATGCAGAAGTAAAGGAGGAAAGTACTCTGATCCAATAAAGAAGAATGAACTAGCGAATACAATTGAAAAGAATGAAGTTAAGCAAGAAGTGAACAAGATATGGAAGAAGAAAGGAGAGCCAATAACATCAAGTGAGTTTGTGCCCTCATATGGTGCAAAAAATTCCTATGGAAATTAGACCCAACATGGTCTTAGGGGGAGCATTAACAGAAAATTATTCAACCCCCTGGATATTTGGTGTGTCATACTTTGGCATGAAGATATGTTGTAAAGAATATAAATAAAAAGAGCTTATGCAAAAGGAACCAAAAGAAGAGTTGCAAGCATGATCATTTGCAAAGAAAATTATGGGTTTTCAGTGCATTGAAGATTTTTTATAAGCTTTTTTAATTCTACCACATTTAATGTGAATTAGTGTAGCTCATTGATCCATTAAGTGGATTTGTAAGATTTTTTCATCACTTGTGCATTTGATGAAAGTTGAGAGTGATTTGGAGCAATCTTAAGGTGATTTGAAAAGTGAGTTGAGAAAACCCTAGTTTTGGTTCTCATGAAAGAAATAGGTATTTTACTCTTATGTGTTGTTGTGGGTTTGTTTGAATCTTCTTTCTAAAATCATTAGAGATCAGTTTGTAAAAAAGATGACAAGCCCTATAGTTGTAAACATTTTAGAAAGATGTAGACTTTCCTACAAGAAGTATTCCATGAATGTATTCGAAGTCAACCCTTTGGGTGCCTTCTCATTGATTCCTCATGGTGTCATTCCCACTGAAGACACTAGAATATACATTCATGCCAAGATTGTGGAGTATAATCACAAATAATTGATAGATATGTGGCACAATAAGCTCACTAGGGATGATTTCTTGATAAAATGAGAGTATGCAAATATTTTTGTGAAGAATTTGGATCAGTGGAATCAATTTCCCAACTTTAGTTCCACTCTTTATGACAAGCATGTTAAACCTACTCTTAGAAAAGTTCATGATATTTTTTTGTGGACTAACAAACCTCACCTAATAACCAAACTAGTGATTAAGGCTATTACCAAACTTTGTGATATTGAACCTGTACCGATGCTAAAGTTAGTGAAAAATGAAGTTGTGATGGAACTCATTGAAGCAACATTTGACAAAAGAGCTCTTGCAAAAAAACCTATTACCAATCCTTCCGTGAATTGTGCAGCTATAGTGATTGGTCACAAGATCTACTTCATAGATAGGAAATTTTTTGTGTCTACTACAACTATATACACCGGATATGACATGGCAGAAAATGGATACTTAGAATATGATCTGTGTGAACTTCTTTGGAGGAAATTGTTTGAAAATATGAAGATGACAATGGAGAACAAATTTGCATTTAAGTTTGGTTCCATGATTATTTTTCTACTATTCTACTTTCTTAGATGGCTTCCTGGAAGAGATGATGTGGCAATATGCGATACATCAAGACTTGTTGCACAAATTTTTTTTGACTATATACACAACTTGGGTGAGCTAAAGAATCAAGAAAATAATATGATAGCATTATTTGTTGTATTCACAAGAAAAATGAATGAACGAGAAAGGATCCCAATGAAAATTGTTGAAAAGTACAAGACTGATATCATATTTCATGTCTCCACAGATAAGTGCATGATTGAAGCAATTGAACCCTAGACTATTTGGATACAACCGTTGGGTTATGAAGTTATAAAGGATGAAGTAGAAGGCTATGTACAAGTTTTATTGAAAATCCCAAAAGATTCTAGTGAACCAAGAGTGGGCACATATGAAGAAAAATCTATGGAAGTTCAGATGAAGCATTAGATGCCTATGATAAGAAAGAATGTAGATAAAATCTTAGAAATAATAGATTTACTGATGAACAGATTGGACAAAAAAGATCCAAGGTAGAGCAGATGACTAGAGAATCATAAGGAATGAGGAGATTCAGTAGGACTATTCCTTCAAAAGCAACTACAACTTTTGCATTAGTGAAGGTAGAGGTCAGTGCTCTTGGTAAAGGAAAAGGCCTGAATCGTTCTAGACCTTCTACAAGATCAGGAAAAAGGAAAGAGACTCCTTTGGTGGCACCATTAAAATGAGGTAAAAATGAAAAGGAAACAAGGGAAAAAAACCTTAATATCACCAAAGAGCAAGAAGAAGAGGAGGAAGACCTTGCAGCCAAATTGATAAGAAAGAAAAAAGGGAACATGCCATCTAGTGAAGGTGCTTCATAGGAAGCAAGTGTTGGCACTAAAAGATATCATTATGTGTCATCCTTTGAAGAATATGGGTATGTGCAGGATCATCATGGAAAAAATAGACCCTTAAGTGGCAAAAAAATTAGAAAAATCAGAGTTAGGCAACTTGACATAAAATTTTGAATAAGTTATCTATTAAAGATATCACATTTCCACAATCCATATTGATTATTTCTAGACGACTTCTGGATTTGATTGTGTAAGAGTTTTTGCATCAACGTTTCGGATCACACTCTGTGATCCATCACAATCCAGAAGTCGTCTAGCAATAAGTTATCTATATTATTTCAAAAATATGTAAGAATAGAATCTGTAGAAAATTGACTGTAGTTTCTAAACTACTAGGTTTGTTTAAAAAATAAATAAATCTATTTGGTGAAAATTTGAAATTTCAATGCAATAGTATATAAATTTTAGGGAAAAAATAAGAAGTAGTTGTCTGTCTTACCACCCTAACCACAATAAAATGATAATATTTCAAATATAAGTAGACGACTCATGTCTCGATGTGATGCATATTTTTGTAATTTTTTCCAAGTAAATAATTAATTAAGAATTTTTTATTACAACTTTTAAAAAATATAAAAAAAACTAGTATGTCTGACCACCTTAATTTGGTCAAAACTTCATGAAATTCATTTTCTCTTTTTTTAATCCTATAGTATACAAAGCGTAGAATGTGACACATGTTTTGGTTTCAAAAAATGTGATACCATTTGAAAGATATATATGTTTTTATATTGGTGGAAAGTTGAGAATATCCTTTAAAACCCCTTTTTGTTTCATCAATTTTGGGTTAAAAAAAGTCATCAGCCACATACCCATCATATTTCCAGTTTTTGGCCCATCATGATCCTGCACATACCTAGATAAAGAAGAGGCTTTTGGTGTTCATGTGCACACCAAACTAGACATGAAGAAGGAAAATATGTCAGAAGAGGCATCTCCAGACTAGGAAGAACAAAAAAATTCACTGGTAAGACCTTGTTCTCCTCTCAGGTTAGATGCATTAGTAAATAGTCTAGTACATTTTGAAGATATGTTGCAACATACAATAGAAATTTATACTCAAGTAGGTATAGAGAATAGGAAAATATTTATTTTATCTATTATTCAATATGTTATTACTTTGGAAGTTAGTTGGGACTATGTTAAGCCCAATGTACCTAAGAAATTGAGGGATTGCCTAATGAAAAGAAAATCAGAGGCTATTGAGTTGGAAGAAAAGATAAGAAATGAGGCATTTGAGAAAATGGGTCCTCTTTGACCACAAATGACATGGAAACCTTGAAGAAGGTATGCTGAAAGATGTTTCAAATTAAGAAAAGGGTAAATACTCTGATGACAAAAGATAAAAGGAAAATAAAGAAAATAAAGAAAGAAACTATAGAAGCCATCAGGGGTATGGCTAGTAAATATGGTATGTTTGGTGCACACCCATTTGTTTCTACACCAAAATTAGGAGAAGAGGATTATGTAGAGGTAAATGAAGACATTTCTTAGGAAACATGTGATACAAATATCCTTCCAAAAATAGGTGTTACAAATGATCCTCTAGAGATGGAGAAATAGAATGAGGAAGAAGTTGAAGTAGAGAAGCTTGATGATTTCCCTCCGACACAAGTTGAAGGAGAAAAAGATAAAGATGAAGGTGAAAGGAATGAAGAAGAAAGAGAAAAATATGAAAAATAAGAAGAAGAAAAAGTAGTGGAAGGAGAAAGAGTATAGGAAGAAGAAAGAAATGGGGAAACTATCAGCAAGAATGAAGAAGATCAAAGCCAGGTTGTGGAATCACAAAGGTCCTCCGAAGAATCCTCCTTCAACGATTATGTATTAAAAGGCTTGTTATCCAAGAAAATAAGGTTCCAGCCAATAATTCCTCTAGAACTTCTACAACTCCCCATGGTTCAAGGTAGTGTGGATTTGGAGAAGATATCACCCATTCACAAATTGGTGTGAGGGGATGCATTGCATCCATCTGAAAGAAAACAAATTTTGGAAACACACCAAACTTAAGGGACAAAGATTACTGATGATGCACTCAAAAATTTGTAGGAGGCCACCCTTGGTACATCAATAGATACATCTCTCACTTGGGGAGAAAATATAAGACTTCTATTAGACTCGTTCAAGGAGTATGCCTCCAGACTTGGCGAGAAGACCAGGCAAGAGATTGAAGAGAAAATGATAGAGAAAAGGCTTTGAGAACTTCATGATAAGTGTACTATGGCACACACCAATGTGGAAAAGAGCCTACAAGTTGTGCAAGCTTGTGATTCTGAAGCAAATATTATATTTTCTTACTACTTATGGTGGATGGATGTCACATAGAATATCAAATATCTCATGGACTCCATTGATTCCTAGTTGATTTTTGTTTCCAATACATACAGTGCATCTAAAGACATTGACATGTCAACTTGGA
The DNA here is from genome assembly GCA_007258455.2 of Sequoia sempervirens. Taxonomy (NCBI): domain Eukaryota; kingdom Viridiplantae; phylum Streptophyta; class Pinopsida; order Cupressales; family Cupressaceae; genus Sequoia; species Sequoia sempervirens. The sequence continues at coordinate 455,392,535 of VDFB02281492.1, read as the reverse complement.
ATTCTATCATTGCTCACAAAGAGAAATTATTTATTTTATAGAAGCAGAAGGAAGACATCATCAGAAGATTTAGCTAGCTAGGTGACCTTGTGCGAATAGAATACACTCTAGTGGCCAATGCTTTGGAAAATGCAGAAAAAATAGAAAATATAAATCTAACTACATGCACTCTGGATGATGCACAAGAAAGTCTAATGGAATTAGAATCTCTGAATAGAATGTTGGTATCTACTAAGAAGAGTTGGGAGAATGGCAAGTCAGCATGGCTAGGTATTCTCAAGGAGCTTCAAGGCTCACATTCCTTTGGGTAATTTGTCATTGATGTCAAAGGGGGAGAGAGTGTCATGAAGAGAAAAGGGGAGATTGTGTTGCACATAGGAGTTTTGTACATTCTTTTGGCACATGTTTCCATCAATGACAAAGGGGGATATTTTTGGAAGAATGAAGAACATCTCATTATGCAACTTTTATGTTGTCATTAATGACACCATGTTATATAATTAAGTTCAAGATTGATCTGGTATGCAAAAATAGTTATTATCCTCCAACATTTTGGTCTACAATCATCCACTGATGAATATCATTCATTATAATTTTGGGAGATGGTTCTTGGTTGCTACAAGCTTCTAACTTTAGAATTTCATCTGTATAGGTGCTCATATGGCGAGTTGGCATCACTTAGTTGTTGTATTTTATTATTACGTCTATCCTTGGCTGACCTAATAATTAGTTGATGTTATAATGAATTAACTTTATGTTGTGGATGTATTTGTGACCTATCTTAGGTTTGTGCCGACATATTGTAGCATACTACACGCTTGAATTTTTTTGGAAAAGTTTTGTACAAGCTTGAAGCAGATAGTTAATCTTTTTGGTGAATGAAGGTTGCATCTAATTAGGTCGGCCTAATTGATTCTTGCAGATGAGTGAGATATATATTGGACAATTTTGAGATTGAGTGTGTGAAGATAGATAAGTATGCAAAGATGAATCGAGGTGAATACACTTTTATGAGTATGCGAGTTTATCAGAAGAAGTGTGTAAAGTTAGTTTACTGAGCATCAAAGGAACTAAATCATCACTTGTTGGGTGTAACTTTATCAATTCATATTTTGGTTATAAGCCATTTCTACATTGTATCATTGTAGGCAGTGAGCCTCCCATTTTGGATAGTGGGTCCTGGAAGTGACCAACCCTTTGTAATATCTTATAATTAGTTATATTATATTGTGAGCTAATCCTCACTGTGGTTTTTCTCATTTTTGGATTTCGACATAAAAAATTTGGTGTTCAGGTGTTGTGTGATTTTATGTTCTAATAATGATCTTTCTCTTTCTTACTATTATATGCACTAGAGTGTTTGGATAGTGCATGTTCAATAAGTTTAAGAAGATACTAATTCACTCCCCCCCTCTCAGTATCTTGGGTGTTCAACAAAAAGAGCCATTCAAATTTGATCTGAAGGGTAGGAGATGTCACACTTTGTGTCCAATGGAGGAGTGTAACTCCTCTACAGATTTTAGAGGTAGGAATCCTATTAGGACATCAATGCACTACGCATACATCTAGATGCTACACTAGCATCCCTAATAGAATATCCCCCACTGACACATAAAACAACTACCAAGTGGATAGGGAGAGATGGCAGAAATATGAATTGCATTATCAGACTTAATATTATAAGGTAGGAGGTAGTGTAAATACGGAATTTGCAAGGGGTGAAAATTCACACCATTAAATTTTTCCCCCACTTTAGTGAGCATAAGTGATAGTGACTACACAATAAAGTAGAGAGAAAGTTGAGGAATGTATACCTAAACCATCAAGGAAGTAGGTCACAATCTGGTGAACTTGGGTGTAGGGGAGAGATGGCTTCACAAGTACTCAATCCTATGGAGATTTGAACAAAAGCGTTGTAGGTGCTCAATCCTATGGAAGGTGAACAAAAGGCTCTATAGGTGGTTGGTACCATAGAAGATGATCAAAGGGTTTATGGGTGCTCGATGCTATAGAATGAAAAAACTTCATAGGTGCTTGGTCTTGCAAACGAGATGCCACAAGTGCTTGGTGTTGAGGGAGGACTTCTATGTTGGCAAGAGACATTGCAAATATTTTCTGGTGTTTTCATTGATGGCAACCCTTGTTAGCCAGTCGATCTGCACATTGTAATTTATTCATACTAGTAGATAGATTGATGATTACTGTTTATTTGTTAGACTAGAATAGAGCATTTAGTAGATTTATGTTCTTTGATTCATATGCAGATTTTCTATTATTATTTTGTGTTGTGGATCTTAGGGAAGTTTGTTCATTGTATAATCTTTATTATCTGTATATCTTGGTGCCTTGTATCAATTTGGGAGTAAGTTAGAAGGTCTAGTTTTCTAATTTTCCATTCATCAGTGTATGAAGGCCAACTTGGTGAATATTGTGGGTCCTAGATATTTGAGGAGCTATTGTTTAAGTATTTTTTTGTTCGAACATTTTAATGTGGGTCCTCACTATCTTGTGGCTGACTCTTGTGGATACACATTGAATATTATGGATGATTTGAGCTGACAGTTTATGAATATTTCTTATTTTGTTGAAGCCAACATGAAGCGATCAAATCCCTTGTAGCAGATATATATAAGTAATTGATTATATAATTTTGGTGTGTGTTCGATGTGAGTTTATGTATGTTGTAAAATTTAGAGGGTTAGTAGAGAGATTATGCACAATTTCACTTGTGCATTAAGTATTTTTGTTGCGAGTTGATGTAGAATAGAGTAGAAGTGTAGAATCAGACAAAAGGTCCCGAATTTGATTTTGAAGCCTAATTGAAACTATAATCAAGCATTTGTAGATGCTACTTTCTCAATTCAAATCCTTGGAAGTATTCCAAACTTTTGTATGGTAGTGCACCTTTAATTTTTTGAGTAGTGAGCTCTAGGAAGTGTTCTTGAATACAAGGGCTTTCTTATTTTGTAAAATTTTCTTTTAAGTATACTCAAAACATATTGTGGATTGGCCTCCATTGTGGTTTTTCCCCTAACAGGGTTTCCACGTAAAATTTCTTGTGTTATGGTGTTGTGCTTAATTTTCTTATGTGCATGTACCTTTATTTTTGTTCAATGTTATCAGTACTTTAAGGATTAGATTAATAAAGTTAAAAATTTTGTAACACTGATTCACCCCCCCTCTTAGTGTTGCTTGATTACAACAATTGGTATGAGAGCTTAGTTCCTCAAAAGAAGTTTAAAATCTTGGGGAAGATCTTGGAAAGTCATTTAATAGATTCAAGTAATCTTCAACAACAACTTATGATGGCCATATATTATCTTGATCAAGAAAAATAAAAAATCTGGGAATTACAAGAAAATATCATGAATGTTGAGAGATTCATTGAGTTGTTGAAAGAAAAAATCAATAATTCCAAGGAGAAGATAAGGGAACTTTTTGATAAGGTCAAGTAGGAAGATAGTAAATGCATGGTAGATGAACAACTAAGTCAGGCCTTGAAGTAAAATACATAAGAATGTGAAAAGTTTGCTAGGGATAATGGAGTTTTCAAGCATGAGATGGAATCTATCATGATGAGGATGACTAAGAAAATTGAAGATAGGAAGAAGAATGAAGAAAAGCTTACTCAATCCCTGAAAGAGAAATATGAAGAATGCAGCCAAATTACTTTTGGATTCATTCAGTTGGAACTTTCAAGTTGAAGCAAGCCAAACATAGTGAGGAAGAGCTTGAAAAGCATATTGTTGATCTTAGAGATGAACTTTCTACTGCAAATGAATACAAGGAGAAGTTCAAGATTAGCTTAGCCAAGCTTGATGAATTGATTAAAATTTAGAGGACTGATGGTGACAAGCGAGATCTTGGATAAGAGAGGAGAAAGTTCTGGATTTGGACAAAGGAATTCTAGAAAAAGTAGATTCAAACAAGGAAATTAGATGAACAACACTGGAAGGTATCTAGTAAGACAACCTAATGCTCAAAGGTTTAATGGTAACTATTATGTTTGCAATAAATTTGGTCATATGGTAGCTTAATGCAGAAGTAGATGAATTGAAGTGGTCCATCATTCTTTGGTCAGTGTTTTAACTGTAACAAGTATGGTCATAAGCCAAATGAATGCAAAAATGTGATGAATTTTTTTTATAGAGATGTTAGATGTTCTACATGCAATAGATTTGGCCATATTGCTAACCAGTGCAGATCAAGAGAAAATTAGTGGAATAACTCATTTGGACAAAGAAATGTGGTGTGCTACAATTGCAACAAAACCGGTCATATTGCTAGATTTTGCAAAAAAGGTCTGGTAAATCAAAGAAGAAACATGTAGAAGGATGAAAAAGGGAATTTCACTTCAAATCAGATCAGGAAGCTTGTGAAGAAAACATGGGTGAAGAAGACTCCGTTTGTGGTAGGAAATGAGCCAGCACCAGGATTTGCTTCTAGTAATTCCTCTAGGAATTAGATTAAGGCCTTTGGCCTAGGGGGAACTATCAATAAAACCTTTCAAAACCCCTACCGGTGATTGACATCGAGATGTGAATGAGTGTAGTGATTGTATTGATGATCTACAAATGTTGTTGAACAACTAGAGAAAGTATTCACACAAAATTGAAGGTCTGCAAAAGAGGTATCTTTCATAGTGTATGAAAACATGGTATCCAGATGAGTTAGGGAAAAAAAATTATTAGATCGAAAAGGTTAGGTGTACGAGTGATGAAAAGTTCATTTCTATCTTTGATTTGTCACTTTGCATTTTGAGAAGAAGATTTTTTTGAGCTCTAAAGTGAACCTTGGAAAATTTTTGGAGAATTCAAATGTGAAGGAGACTCGAAGCTCAAACCCTATTCTAGCAAAAAGGTATTTATCAAGAAATCTTGTAAACCTGTAAATTTTTGGAAATGGCTAATTCATTGGTTATTGAAGTCAAGGATAGACCCCATCCAAAATTCAAATGGAATCCTTCCAAATCTATTGAGACCAAGCCCTTAGGTGCATTTTCATCTGTACCATATGACATTTTACATATTAAGGAAATTAAGGAATATATTCATGCTAATATTGAGGAGTTAGGAAGCTCACAGTTGCTAAATTTATATTCCAAACACATTGTTGGAGAGGATTTCTATGTTAATCCTAAATTCAAAACCCTAGAAGAGATGAAATTCACATAGATTATGAAATTCCCTATGTTTGATGAAAGCGAATGGGTCCAGTACATCTTGAGTCTAGTCCATGTTGAATTTATGTGGTTAAGTAAACCTTTCAAGATTACAAAAGAAGTTATAAGCACTATTACAGGTTTAAATTCCTCCAGTGGATTGTTGATTTTGAAGTCTATAAAGAATCAGAGTCATTGATGCGACTAGTTTGATATTTGACAAAAGAGCCATGAAAATTGATGACATCACTGATGTCGAAGTGAAATTTTCCTCGATGATCATTGGTTACAAGATATATCACTCGAGTTGAGAAAATTATGTATTTGGTACTACCATATATGCAGCATATCAGATGGTAAGCGAGAATGCAGAGTATGGCCTATGCGAGTTGCTTCAAAGTTAGCTTATGGAGAATCTTGGTAAGATAAAGAAAGACAAGAAGAATTATTTTAAATATGGTAATATGTTGTTGTGTTTATTCTTTTATTTCATGAATGAAGTTTTGGGAGTAGAGAAAGTGTTTTGGAAAAGAGGCAATAAGCCTCTAGTTGTTTAGATTAGAGACATGTTGTTCAACCTTAGTGATAGTCAAGCTAGGAAAACTATAATCTGGGGATATCTCAAGAACTTTCAGAATGTAATAAAACCAAGGAAATAATTCCTACTTCTATTGTGGAGAAGTATAATGACAATTTTTTTTTTATGGTGGATATTGATCAATGCTTGATGGAAGCAACAAAACTGAGAACCATTGGATTATGCCAATCGGTTATGAAGTTGAGGAAGGAATCTTGGAGTTATATGCACAACATTTTTTGGGTAAGCATTTGGATCCATCTAAAGAAATGTTGAGAACATATGAAGAAAATAATGTGCAAGTCTATGAGCAGTTAAAGAAGCCAATGATAGTCTGGAGAGTAAGGAAAGAAGTGGAAGTCTTTGTGGAAAGTATGGGCATATATGTAGGAGCAGTAAGAGAGGCTAGAAGGAAGAGAGAAAAAGCTAAAAGTAAAAAAGGAAAAGAGCCTACTAAAACTGAATCTACTAGTCTGGTAGGATCCTCTACCGAAACTAGATCAACAAGGAGTTTTGCATGCCTATCTAGTCATGAAAAGAAGTCAGCCCCTGCAAAAGCTCAAGTTAAAGCATCTCGTTTAAGAGGAAGAAGGATAAGAGAACAAGAGCGTATGCAGCTATTTTAGAAGATGAAGAAACAAAATCTGATGAAGAATTTAGAGAAATAAAGCGTATGGGCACCCAAGCAACAACAATAGTCACTAAGGACAAGCCCTCCAATGAAAAAGAAAAAGAAAAGAAGATGAAGCCTATTATATCTATAGAGGAAGTTGGGAGAGGTATAATAAAAGATGGTAATATTAATCATCTATGTGAAGTGTATGGTAGTTTTGATACTATTGGTCAAAGAGTTCTTGAGGAGGCTACAATCAAATATTTGAACAATTTCAATATGACTCTTATTGAGATAATGGAACAGCTGCCTAAGGAATTTTATGAAATTTTGGAGATGAGGAGAGTCAGTGCCAAAACTAAAGATGAGCAACTAAGAGAAAGAATTCTTTCAAATCTAAGTTCGGTAATATTGATTGAAGAAATGAAGTCAATCTTAAAAGAAGAAAAAAGAGAATTCAAGAGCAAAACAAGGATAAACAAGCTTAGGTTGGGAAGGACTGAAGAAGTTGCAAATGAAACAGAGAGAATTCCAAAGGAAGTTCTAGTAAACAAGAGAATTGATGTTGTTTCTAAAGGAGAGCATATAGAAGATGTTTCATCTAGTCTGGTAAGTGAAGAGGTTACAGTTGAGGACACTCAGATTCTTGCTAATGTAAATTGTACATAAATACCTATGGAGACTAAAGCTCCTAAAGGTATGTTGGTTGAAGAAAAGGAGATGTTGGTTGAAGAGTTTGAAACTCCAAATGACAAGAAAAATATGTGGTTGAAGAAACAGTGGTTGAGGAAAAGAATGTTGAAGTTAAGGGAGTTCCCGTAGAAGCAAGAGAGACTGCAAAGGAAGTGAAGAGATTTTTGGAAGAGCAAAAGGAAGAATTTTATCTTGAGTTGGTAGAAGGCCCTATTCATTTATCTACTTTTTCCCCAATTTAGAAAATGAAATTTGCATCATTTGCACAAGCTAAGGCTAGGGAAGAAATTATGAGATCCCACATTAAGGATAGTGAATAATTGAATCTTGTATATGGTATTTTGGAGAAGTTAATGCCTACTCATGTTAAGGATCAATCCTATTCCTCCTCCAGTAAGTTGAAGAAGCTTATAAATTTGGTAAGTACTCATTTTGAGTCACTTGAGAAGTCAACTTTGGTCAAGGTATAGGAGTTTGATGAAAACAGGTTTAGTAGTTTGAAAGGTATGATAGCTAATGATAAATATTTTTAAGCTACCTATGTGAAGAATGTTCATAGTGCTCTATCTGAAGATGGAAAAGGCTATAAGTCATTTTTATCTTTGTCAAAACTTATTGAGGCTAAAGAGAAGAAGGTTAAGGTTCATGAGAAAGAGTTAGCTACTATTTATGATGATTTTGATCCTTTAACTATTTATGTTGGAGAATAAGAAGGTAAATTTATATCCTTACTTGACAAAATAAAGAGTTTAAAGCATGAAAATGATAGATTTGTGGAGAAAGATTGTGAACTTAGAGCCTTAATTGGTCCTAAAATGGAAGCTATGTTGAGTGCTTTGAAGGAAGCACAAGATGCTTTGGGAATCAATGATCTCGTGAACCTGGAATTAGCTAAGATGCAATCCTATTTACTCTGTGGTCACATAACTATTCTGGAAAGCCTTAAGAAGTGTTGAGACTCAAGCCTAAACCTATTGAAAACAAATTTTGCAGATATTTTCAAGCTTGCGTAAAATGATGTACATATGCAGTTTGAAGTCTTTGTTTATTTTGTATGCAGATTCTCTATATTTTCCATTGATGTCAAAGGGGGAGAGTAGAATAGTGAAAAATGTATGTTCATCTAAGGGGAGTTGTAGTTTTGAAGATATTTTTGAATTTTTGGTTGGCAGTGTATTTATGTTGGTACTGATCCGACACTTAGTCATTTTTCACTAAGTGTTTCCATCAATGCCAAAGGGTGAGATTGTTGGCAAGAGACACTACACATATTTTCTGGTGTTGTTATTGATGGAAACCCTTGTTAGCTAGTCAATCTGCACATTGTAATTTACTCATACCGACAGAAAGATTGAAGATCAGTGTTTATCTGTTAGGCTACAATAGAGCATCCGGTAGATTTATGTTCTTTGATTCATATGCAGATTTTTTGTTATTATTTTGTGTTGAGGATCTCGGGAAAGTTTTTTCATTGCATAATTTGTGTTATTTATAAATATTGGTACCTCATATCAATTTGGGAGTAAGTTAGAAGGTCTGGTTGTCTAATTTTGTGTTCATCAATGTATGAAGGCCAACTTGGTGAATATTTTGTGTCATGGATATTTGAGTAGTTATTGTTTAAGTATTTTTGTCTTCGAGAATTTTAATTTGGGTCCTCACTATACTGTGGCTGACTCTTGTGGATACATATTGAATATTATGGATGATTTGAGCCAACAGTTTATGAATATTTCATATTTTGTTGAAGCCACCATGAAGCGATCAAATCCCTTGTAGCAAATATATATAAGTGATCAATTATATCATTTTGGTGTGTGTTCGATGTGAGTTGATGTATGTTGCAAATGTCAGAAGGTAAATATAGCAATTATGCATAGTTTTACTTGTGCATTAAGGATTTTTGTTGCGAGTTGATGCAAAATAGAGCAGAAGTGTAGAATCATTCAAAAGGTCCTGAATTCGATTGTTGAGTCTAAATGGAACTTTAATCAAGAATTTGTAGATGCTACTTTCTCCCTTCAAATCCTTGGAAGTATTCCAAACTTTTGTAAGGTAGTGATCCTTTCATTTTTTGAGTAGTGAGCTTAGTACTGTTCCTGAATGCAAGTGCATTCTCATTTTGTAGACTTTTCTTTTGAGTATACTCAGAACATATTGTGGATTGACCTCCACCATGGTTTTTCCCCTAACAGGTTTTCCAAGTAAAAAATCTTGTGTTACAGTGTTGTGCTTACTTTTCTTATGTTCATGCATCTTTATTTTGGTTAAATGTTATTAGTACTTTAACGATCAGATTAATAACTTAGTTAAAAATTGCACAACATTGATTCACACCTCTCTTAGTGTTACTTGATTCCAATATTCCAGATGTGAGAGACTCTATAGAGTCTAATTGACCCTCACAAGTGCTTGGTCCTACAAGGCAACATGTTAATCCATAGAAAAAACATGTTAGGTAAGCAAAAAGTCATGCGAAAAGATAGACATCCATATCTCAAAACAAGTAATTGAAGGAGGAGCTTTCAAAGGGGTCCCTTGGGAGCCCTTCAAAAGAAAGATGGGTCCACTAAAGGGATGCTCTATTTGAAAAGGGATGACATATTTTGAAATGATCCTATCATTAAAGAATCCTTTTAAAATATTCTCTTTCATCAAGGAGTCTAAAAAAATTAAGAATGACCTCCTTAAAGGAAAATTATTAGTTCTTTTTGTTACGAAATCATTTTCAAAAGAAAGTCGTACTAAGGGGATCCTTTTTGAAGGATGCAATTTTTAAAACATGTAAATATTTTCAGCAAGGGATTCATTGTACACCGAATACACCTTATTGAAAGTTAGAGAGGTAGGCCCCTCCATAGGATGGTGCATGTTAACTAAAGGAGCATGTGGCATCCTAGGGAAAGGGAGGACATGAAGAGATGTTGTGGCCATTGATACATGATGAGATGTAGATGTGGAAATATTATTACACATGTAGGGGACAATAGATAGGAACCACAATATCAAGAAGCAAGCAAAGAAGAGAGAAAGATAAACAATGGAGAAAGGAAGAGAAAAATGAACAAATCAAGAGACAAGGGATCTAAAAATATAGGGTCATAATTTCTTATAGATATAAATATATAGATATAATATAATATACATATAAACTATCATCAATCCCATACTATATTATATCATGAAGAAGTGTACATGAAAAAAAAAATGAAAAATTGGGTCAACATGGAAAGGAGGCGTAAATGCCCCTAACACTTTGCAAATGTGTCCCCAATTATCAAAAATCAAGGAACAACAAATAGAAGAATGATGTAACAAATAAAGGAAGTTTACAACATAATTTCAATCTTGTATCCCATTTCCTACAAGCATGACAAGGGTACTCCAAGAACACAACACACACACAAATCTTTTCTACAGAAAAAGAAGAGGTACCCTTCTAGTCCTCATCAACTAGGAGGTCATGGTTCTCCCAATCTAGATCATTATAGGGATAGGGAAGATGACCCTATAAGGGTGGGATAGCAAGGGGAGCACCCTCCATTTCTCTTGCAACAAGAGCTAAGGAAGAGGGCCCCGAGAGGTCTTCTTCGCTCAACTCTTGTGAGGTAAATGTCATTGATCTTTCAAAGATTGTTGATAGAGTCAATACATCATCCACCGAGTTGAACATTCACTTGATAGGAGTTCCATGTATCAATTTGGGTAGGTAGGGAAGGACGCAATCGAGATCCATTTCCAACCTCACTAAAAGACTCAGGGGTACTAGTGACAAACTCAAGGGAAACCAGGGATACCTATGTCAATAGGATGGTGCAATCCTAAACAAAACCCTCTCCTGAAGAAGGCAATCCTTTCTTCTAACCCACATTAGAAGCAAGGTTTTCCTCCAACTTAGAATTCATTGAGTGATGAAAGATTCCCACATAAGAGGCGGAAGGTGAGGAGGAAGATGATAGAACCATATTGGACACCACTGAGGTATTCAACATATCCATGGGCTTAGGGAAAGACAAGATATCTAGAAGGGATATCATGAGAGGAGGTTCAATTGAGGGAGTGATGAAAACTTGCAGCCTTTTAGGGTGATGGCCATTCGTGCTCATGGGGGAGACAAAAGCAATATTGAGGTGATGGGAACCAAAGTAGAAGGGTCATCCACACTCATAGGGGGAGCTGAAAGCAAGATTGAGGCTACCAACTCCTCCTCTACCTTTTGGAAGGCATCTTACTTAACATCTTGAGCCTTTATCTGATGCTTACACTCATGCACAAGCTGATTTCTTTAGATTTTATAGTTGGAACATAAAGCTTTAGGGAGAGTATAACGCTTCTGCTCTCCCATGGGAGTGTCCATCATAGTCGTTTCCAATAGAGGGATTGAATTTCTTGGACAAAAAGAGGAGGAAGAGATATAGGAATAGAGGAAACAACTGGTGAAGTAGACTCAAGTAGCTTAGCGGTGGGTCGCTTCCCATTCATCACCCTAGGGGAAAGATCAATAGGAGGCTACAAAGGCTAAGATAGAGGAAAATCTAGGGTGACCCTTCCCCTTACCATAGATAGTAGGTCGAGGCACTATGGGAAATATAGGAAAGTCGAACACCCAACACTTGGCCTTCTACCAAGCGGGCACCATCAAACTCCTGATGAGATGCATGGAGGTGGAAGGTTAAGGTTCCACAACAAGGTGAGAGGTAGAAGTAGATGGAAAAACAAAAGAAGAGGAAGGCTCCTGGGTGAGAGAAAACCTCCCCTTCCCCTTTTGAGAGGAGAAATAGGTGGCTTGCTACTCCACAATCGTGGAATCCTTAACTAAAATAGCATAGGGGGAAGAGGGTAGGTCACTTTTGGGACTATGCCTCCATTTTTGTATTTAACATAAGTGGGATAGAATAGGTCTATCCTCAGAGGAAGTGGACCAATAGGGGCAATCCATAAGTGATCTAATGAATAGGACCCACATGACACCATGGGTTTATACCCAATGTGATGTATCATGTTCCCTAATCCCTCATGAGATAGTTTCTAACATTTATGATCATTGAAGGGACCATGTTCATGGAAACTAGCCATACAATGCCCAACTTCATTTTGAACAAGTAAGACTTCAGGATGATATCGAAAAGGGCATTCACAGTCCTAGGCCTTACCAAGACTGAAAGGGTGATGGAACCAATGGGAGGGATGAAAATCCCATCATGCATATGTATTGTTCTCTTAGATTCATCGTACCCATCCTTATATAGAAATTTTATTATCATAATCTCCTCTGTAATATCAATAACTTGACACATAGGCTCAATGAGAATGCTAGTCACAGTGTCCCTATTGATATGAGCTAGAATATATAGAGGAGGGTTCTCTATTTGCATTCATAGTTAGGTCCTACAATGTAAAGGTTATAGCAGATGATCCATTCACATGTTGCATAGAAGGTATGGGAATATGCATGAAAGAGGTCATCTTTTATGTACTCCAAAGAGGACTTCCTTAGGACACCCAAGAGGTTCAAAACTTATATTGTTACCTATGTAGATTTTTCCTCACAAATTCTAGGTATCCTTCTAACTACATCACTAGGGGTCGTAGGTTGGGTTTCATGGCTATGTTCCCTAAAACACACACACCTACAACACACCTAGAACAAGAGAGAAGACTCCTTCAACACTATGAAACAAAACCAAAGTAGTTCATGTCAAGTTCACCAAAATGTAGAGGAGGGTATAGAAAAATAGGCTACCCTTATCTACCTCAAGTTAAAGGAATGTTTCAGTAAATTTTAAAGTTTAAAGGCTAAAAGGAAGAGCATTCAAGTCACTAATATCCTTTTAGAAGCCCAAATGTTTTAGGAAGTTAGGCGAGCAAGTGTCCAGAATCTAGAAAGAAACTCAGACAAATCACTACTAGGTGACTAGAGTGTGAGACATAGACATCAGTGTGGTGTGCTAGCATCTGTATGGATAGAAAGCATACAAGATATTGTCATAAGCTAAGGAAAACTTACTAACAAACTAATATGTATAGTTTGATGGAATGAAAATAATAGAGAATAGAAAATAATAGAAAAATCAAGAACACTATAGCTAATCTAATTATGAAATGATAAATAAGGGTGAGGAAATCACACCTTCCTACCCATGAGTTGATATCTTCAAGATCTTCACCTAGACAAGAACCTACACACTAAAGACTAAAAATGTTGGGGCATAATTAGGTTGATTTTCTATTTTTATTTTTTCTCCCAAAAGTGTTGTTTGAACTTGAGCCCCATCCTCAAGCATAAGGAAATATGAATATTCTCACATTCAGTTGATTCACCTAAGGGTTGTTAGTCAATTTTTTGTGGGGATCTCATTTCCTAATGAATTTGTGAGAAATAGGTGCATCATAACCCCATTGTTCATCAATCCATATTTGGTGATCCCAACACCTATTTTTTGTTGTTTAAATAGTTATGTCAAAATAATTTATATTTTGATTGAGGATAACATCACAAGAGAGTTTCCTCAAGATATATAGTGGTGTCTCATTGTTGTGGCATAAGGGAAATTGTAAGAAACCATCCACCATGTATCCTAGTTTTTTCTCTTATTCCTTGGTGTTGGCACCAATGACATGGAATCTCATGTAAATTTTGTGTAAGGGTCTATTGGTTCTCAAATAAATAAAAATGTATATGTAAATTAGAATTGAAATTATTTTTCTCCTTTACTTTCTTATATGACATTTTGTTTTAGTATGATTATCATGTGTTCTCCCTATGATTGGACAGTATGATTATTTGTTCACTAAGGGAATCTATATGAGAAATAATAGGTTCCAATGATGATTACCTAATGTTAAATAATGTTTTTTATTGAAAATTGGGGAAGATACCTGATCCCATTACAAAAAAAGAAAAACAAAAAAGCATACAAACAACTCAAGTCCAAAATATTGAACCCTGTAAATCTACCCTCAAGGGCTTGTTAAGAAAAATAGAGTTCTTCTTAGAAGTATATTTATTTCTATGCTACAAAAATTTCCAAGAAGAAACAAAGAACAATTTTAAATCATTTTAAAAAAAAGGGGGAGAATCCCCTTCATAGGACCCAAATGATCAACAAGAACAAAGAACAATTTTAAATCATTTAAAGAAAAGGGGGAGAATCCCCTTCATAGGACCCAAATGATCAACAAGAACCTCAAATGAAACAACCATATCCAAAATTAGAGCAATAAGAATCAAAGAAGAGACAACCTTATCCAAAATTAGAGCAGTTTGAGCCATAGGAGAGACAACACTTTTACAAATTGGAATCGGAGTAGAAATAACTTTGTCCAAAATTTGAGCAGCATAGACCATGGAAGAGGAAACACTAACAAAAATCATGGGTATATTTATCTGAGCAGGAAGAGAAGGAGGTCCAAAATCCTCACTATCAGTGGAAGAAATAGGGGTGACAGAAAATATTTTCTAAATTTTTTTCATGTTAGGTATAAGCGTCAATGGATATCTAAGATAATTTGACATGTAGGTGACATGAATAATAAAAATAGGTATGAATTTTAGAGTTTGGGTTTTACCAATAACTAGTGACACATAATTTTATTCAAGGACTAGATTATGGGTAGGAGGCATGCTAAATGGGTCAAGTTTAGAACTATGATAAGTAAAGGAAAATGAGTGAGGTATGGATGTGAGGTATGACTGGATAAGAAAGTTTGACAAGTATAAGGAAAATAAGAGATATGAAGAAAGTAATTATAATATGATAAAATCTAAGTTTCTAGTGGAGACTAAGAAAATATTAGAATTGGGTAGGAAGGCATGCATAGATAAGAAACTCAAAACCTTCAATAATTGATATATACTTAGAAGGTTGGTAATTCATGCTTGCTTATAGACTTTAGGAACCTTAAACTAATATAGCATAGTAGAATTTAAGAACACACATAAAAAAAATTGGATGAAGGGAGATGCCAAGAATACAAAATTTAGTGTAGGTCCATATGTTCACAAATTATTAGAAAAAGGGTCCATGACAGTTTTAGAATACTAATTATAATTTACATCTTGGAAAAATCCACTTGTTATTTCTCTCCTAATAGACAACCAATCTGCATAAATTTTCTCAAAGAGTAAGGAAGTAAGATGAAAAATATGATGTTTGAATATTATGAAGTTCTCTCTTCATTCAAACTATGGATTCATTGTTATCTTCTTTCTTTATTTCCTTGTCTTTTATCTAGTTCACTATTATCCCCATAGGAAGATATCATAAGTCATTTACCTTTTTCTTTCATAAGAAAAATCTAAAAGTCCTTCACACTACTCTAATAATTAAATTTTAACCATTTTCTATCTCTTTCTACTTTCATAAATTATTTTTGATCTTCATCTCCATCATGTCTTTTAATCGTATTAGAAACCAAATTATTATTAATTTCCCAAATAGTTTCATTTTTTGAACACCCAATATTGTACATAATTGTATACACCTAAAATTGTTCAGGATAATTAATTAATTAAATACAAGGTATTTAATTAGTGAACCTCTTATTTCATCTACTTATAAATAAATTCTAAATTTATTATATAGTTCACATTTTCTAGTTCTTCCATCTTAAATCACATTCTTCTAATTTTAATTAAATAAACAAATTTCAATAGTTTGTTTTATTTAATTAATATCTTCTCACTAAATTTGAACAATTCCAAATTTAAATTTAGTCACATGTCTCCAACTTTTCCTCTTGCCACATCATCAAGTGTCTCATGAATTTAAATATCATTAATATTTAAATTGGAATTATCCTCAACCAATTCTGAAACAAAATTTGAAAAATTGGCTTTCTCCATCATTTCATTCTCTCTTACACTTGGCATGGCGTTATCTTAAAGGGAACCATCTCCATGATTCCCTCTAACTTCTTCATTCTCCATCGTTCATCTCTCCAGCTAAAATATTGACCATTGGTTGCTACTACATCACAATATGCCTTGGAAATATTATAAATACAACCTCATTCTCCAACATTTGATATCCCATCTTTGAGCAAACTTACTCTACAAAAATCATAGGAGCATTTGTGAGCTTAGGATATCATTTTAGTTTAGCATTTTGCATTTAGTTTAAAGTAATGTTACCATGGCAATTTCATTTCTAGAATCCTAATTTGTGTATTAGTTTTGTTGCATTTTCATACAACATTTTAATTAGTCTTGCATTTAATCATAGCATCATATTAGCATAATTTTGAATACAACAATATCCTTATCATTTATAGCATAATATCATGGCATCAATCATATAGTTCATCATCAATTAGGAATAGATTTATTGCATCTTATAGTATTCCATTCCTTGGATTTCCATTATAATAGTCATAGTGCATACACAAATATGAGAGCCAATATGATTTAATGAATACCTGAAGATAAGAAACAATGGAAAGATTTTAGGGAATTTCTTGTGTTTCAAGTATATTAGTTTTATGATTTCAATTCTCTAAAATAATATGTTTCTTGATTATGTGGTTTTATTACTTATTTAATCACATTACATAATTCACAACACCATACATTTTGGCACCCACCATGGGGCTTAGCCCCCTTTTATTGACATTTTATGGAAATTTGTTTTACAGATCTGGACTTGAACTCTTAAGTAGTGCATCTGTGATTTCTTTCGGTGCATATGAAACACGTTTTAGCACATCCAATTCCTATTACGAAGCATTTAGAGCATCTTACATCACATCCAACTCATATTTTAGCACATTCAGGGGGTGTTTTAGGGTTTTCAGTCTATCTTTTACCTCATTTAGTAGTTTTTCTAGCACATGTGGTAGTTCTTTTAGCACATAGGAGTGATCTTTTAGCGAATCCAATGTTTGTTTTAGTGCATCTAGTTTATTTTATAGAAATTCAAAATTTCATTAATTGATTTATGTTTTCTGTGTTGCAGGTGCTTAATATGCTAGTCAGAGGAAATTATCTCCAGAACTACTGATAATGTTTCCAGGGCCTGGAGTTGTTTTATTGTCTTCTTTTGATTAAATTAGGAACCTAGCTTAATTAAGAAGGTTAATGAACCCCTTGTCTACTACACTTGTAAAGTGATAGGCCTATGCTCTCCCCTTAATTGGGTGACTAGAATGCCATACTCACTATTTTATGCTTTGTTAGCACCTTTAGAAGGCCTGTCATAGTCGGAAAAAGTACTCACCCTACGGGAATGACCTAAGTGGGAATGACTAAATCCAAGTTTTTTGACCCACTATAATCAAAAGCAAATTTGGAGAAATCCCAATTTGATGGTAGTGTGCAAGATAACCATCCCCAAAGCCTTTTTCTAAAGGTTAGGAGGTCTCCTGAGGGATTTTATCTTTTTCTACACCAAACAGAAACCCTTACAATGAACCTTAGTGTAGAAGCTAGTCGAGTCAGTCTCTTAACACTTATAATATCACAATGCAAGGGGAGGGAAGAATCTGCCCCCAAGATACTCACCATATAACTATCAAGGATTACTTGCCAAAAGTGGAGGATTTGACTTTGGTTAAGACCTGGGAAAGGAAAAAACATGGGTGCTCTCTAGTGGGTGATAGGGTCGTGTGAGTTGACATAATTCTAAGATGTGGGATGTGGTATTTTAAGTGACCCTTGACATTAGAAAAGTGCTTGATTTTTTTTCTCTTGTGCTATACCTATGGAAATCAAAGGAATCAAACCAGATTCTTGAATACACACTCAATGTTTAGTTCCTAGGTGGAAACATTTTTTTTACAACTTGTTGTGTTTGAAGCCATTATTCAAGAAACCATCCATTTAAAGCACTTAATTCACATAATTCACAAACTAGAAACCAAGCAAAATTCATTGTTTAGAAATTTATACCCTAGAAACATTTAGATTCATAGATTTAAGGAAAAATAGTTTACTAGACATGGGATTGACTAATTTAATACCCTATACAACATACATTTTATCCCCTTGTATAATACTAAGTGTAGAATTCTACAAGATCTACATAGACAAATTGCAAGCATAGAGAATGAATTTGCAAAGCAAAATATGTGAAACAACAATGATTATTGATTATTGAATGAATACAGTGAAGGATTGAATATCCTTATGTAGACTAAAATGAACTCAACATCAGATCCGTGAATGGTGGATTTCAACTCAACATTTGATGGAGTTCTAATTAAGACAAGAGTGAGATAACATAATGCATTAATTAGTTAAGTCACTTAACTGATTGAAATGCATGATTAATTCTACAACACTTGCAATCAAAACTATATGATCTTTTACTAAGTTTGCATTAAGCACTAGAGTAAAATTTTACTAATGATTAATTTACTCCAATACCCCTGAAAAATGAAAACTAAGGAGAAGAAAAAATTGATGAAGGAAAAGAATGCAATGATGTGTGCCTTTGAAAACTGCTCACGTGCCCATATGTGGGAAAGTGATGATGTCAATCCAAGATCTTATGAAGATTGATAGAGAACAAGTTGCAAAGGTGATGAAGATGGTGGGCTAATAGCAGTGTTATGGTTGTAGACTATAAGGAGAAAATCCAGGTGGAAAAAATCCTAACAATTATTCAAACTAAAGAAGAAAGTTGCAACTATTAAAGAACTACAAAGATTCCCTCTGTTAGGGATGATGCCATTGTTTATCCAATGTTTAATATTTTCCCACTAGAAAGAAACTCTGGAAGCACATGAGGATATGACTCTGGAATCTCATGTAGTCAGGAACCCTACTAGAAAGAAAATCTGGAACCACATGAGGATGTGACTCCTGAAGCTCATGTAGATAGGAATTTAGAATAGAACACTTTTGGCTGTCGATTGGAGGAATAGTGTGGATCTTGATAATTAATTAGCAACTTTTAATATTCTAAGTTTGTTTATCTATAATAAAAATGAAAGAAACCTACACTAGATACAAGTACATGCATGCATCTAGGTAAAAATTTTAAATATGCCTCCATTGTGGTGAAAATTATCACAGAAATTTGCAAAGCCTTCAAAAAGAAAATCTTAGCCTCCCAAGCTTGAATTATGACCTAGAATTTTGAAATGCCACTTCTCACGAAAATCACCCCTCTTAAACAAGAAGAATCACGCATTTTTTATGGAAAAATATAGATCTTCCAAGAGACTTTGTGGCCTTCACCAAACAGATCAGGGTAGGTGCAGGATCATCATGGAAAAAAAAGGCCCTTAATTGGCAAAAAAATAGAAAAATCAGAATTAGACAACTTGACGTAAAAATTTGAATAAGTTATCTATATTATTTCAAAAATATGTAAGACTAGAATCTATATCAAATTGAATGTAGTTTCTAAACTACTAGGTTTATTTTATTTTAAAAAAATCTATTTGCTAAAAATTTGAAATTTCAACAGAGTAGTACTTAAAATTCAAGGAAAAAATAAGTAGGTGTCTGTCTAAACACCCTAACCACAATAATTTAATGATAATATATTTTAATAAGATTTTATATATAAGTAGAGCACTCATGCCCTGATGTAATGCATATTTTTTTGTAATTATTTTCCAAGTAAATAATTACTTATGAATTTCTTATTACAAATTTTAAAAAATATTAAAACTCATATGTTTGACCACCTTAACTTGATAAAAAAATCATGACTTTCAATTATTATTATTTTAATCTTATAGTATGTGAAGCATAGAATGTGATAAATGTTTCTGATTCAAAAAATGTGATACTGTTTGAAAGCTATAGATGTTTTTCAATCATCCCATCAATCAAGACTTTAGTCATAATTCAAATGGAAAATGAAAAATAATTATTTATTAAATTCAAAGTAAAGTATAATTTATATTGGTGGAAAGTTGAGAATCTCCTTTAAAAACCCTTTTTGTTTCATCAATTTTGGGTATAAAAAAAATTGTCAACCACATACCCTACACATACCCATCATATCACCACTTTTTGGCCCATCATGATCCTACACATACCCATCAAGTGTAGACCATGAAAAAATTCCACTTCCACCTTTTAGTTCCTATAATGTAAGATTATTGTAGCCTCAACTCCATGAAATTTCCTTGTAGTAGAGGCATCTACATAGTCCATGAATTGGGGCATCAAGAATAAAGCACACCATGGGTCAAATGGGTTGAGAAGTGTGTCGCGAGCTTACATTGTTGATGTGTTGGGGAGGGGGGCCTCAATCCACTAGTTCGTGGTCTCTTTGGACTGCTCTTGGAGATCTTAATTTGAAATTATATCTGCCACAACTTCACACAGGTTTTCTTGACCCTTCCTAGCACCAATCTTAGCTTACCATATGCCACAAGATGAAGGAGATGCCACCGACATTGATTTTTCTGGTGAGCTTCAATGAAGGCCAGTGGTCTTGATTTGACCCCTACCTATGGCTTTCACCTTCCCTACCATCTAGATCAACCCCTTCAAAAATTTGATTGGGTCTTCTCAATGTGATCAATAGAAGACCTTTGAGAGCTATGTGGGGGTGTTCAAATCTTCATGCCAAATATTGACACCCTACTCTGAGCATTGGCACAATTGTGTGATGAAGTTCAGATTGTACCTCTAAGCATATTATCTTAGCTTCTATTGTTGCCTCAAAGAAAAATAATGGAAAGAGTCATTCACCTATGGCCTGATATTGTCTTTCAACTACTTTGATACCATGTAGAATTTTGTAAGATCTACAAAGACAAATTGCAAGCACAAAAATGAATTTGCATAGCAAAATATGTGAAACAATAATGATTATTGATTACTAAATGAATACAGTGAAGGATTGAATATCCTTATGTATACATAAAAATTAATGATGATTAAAGGAAGAGTAATTAGGTTTTTGTTTTTATCCTTTTAGAAGCTGAATGTTTTAGGAAGTCAGGAAAGCAAGTTTCCAAAGTTCAGACTGCAACATAGATAGCTTACTACCAAGGGACTACAATATATGACATGGATGTCACTATGGCATGCTAGCATCTTAATGGGGTGCTAGCGTTAGTATAGATAGAAAGTGTACTTAATATAGTCAAAAGATAAGGAAAACCTACTAACAACCTAATGGATGCAGTTTGATGAAATAACAGAAATAAAGAATAGAAAAATAATAGAATAATCAAGAAGATCACTATGACTAATCTAATTATGAAGTGAAAAAGAAGGATGAGGAAAGTTCACCTTCCTATCCATGAGTTGATATCTTCAAGATCTTCACCTCAAGGAGAACCTACACACAAAATACAAAAAAATATTGGGGTTGTGTTTAGAGGACTATCATAGTTGGTCCCTCGTTTAGGTGTTCCTACCTCCACAAACAACCAAATAGCAACGATTGATGAAATATGATTTTAGACACGAAAAAAGTAACCCTTCTAATTTTTCTTCCTGTTTAGGCCTTCTTTATGATTTTGGATTATTTTTCCTTGATTTAACAT
This sequence comes from Sequoia sempervirens, assembly GCA_007258455.2. Taxonomy (NCBI): domain Eukaryota; kingdom Viridiplantae; phylum Streptophyta; class Pinopsida; order Cupressales; family Cupressaceae; genus Sequoia; species Sequoia sempervirens. Next base: position 455,371,037 of record VDFB02281492.1, on the reverse strand, counting down.
TGTAATATGGTCAACACATTCACATTAGGTATTGGATCCTTGTGAATCATTAAGAACTTTATGATGCCTTGTAAAAGTATTGTGAAGTGTTGTAACACATTTTCACACTTTTCTAGGATCTTATTAATATAATTCACCTAAATAACCTCTTTTTATCACTTACCAAGTCTTATTTCAAAGTGTTGTAGCAAACTTTCACACTTTAATAGGCTTTTCATCAATAATTTGACTTTCTTATGTTTAAATGGATCCTTAATACACTTTTCGGCCCTAATTAAATGTGTTTCATAGAATAATCTTGTCAAGCATCATTAAATGCACTTTAATTCCCAACACCCACTAAAATGTTCCTAGTGGGACCAAGTTACCACCTAGGGTGACTTAGTCCCACTTGACACAAAAATCAAAATACTAGCAGGATATTATTCTCTTAACCTTGAGGTCGGCCTATGATGTGGGATTTTTGGGAAATTTTGTATAATCAAGTATAAATAAAGGGTTATCGTCTCATTTTCACCCACAATACATTCATACATTCATTCACTCATTGATTCATCCACTTAATCATTCTCAACCATTCTAGGCATAATCAAGTCTACATTGGAGCATGATCTACTTACATTTCTTTAGATTTTGACAAGGGTTTGGTTAGTTGTAGCATTGTATGTTGTTCATTTATAATTCTCTTTCCATTTCATTTCATTTTCATGGGTTTAATTACCAAATTGGGGTTTGACCAATGAAAACCCCTACTCACTAACCCTTAACCCTTTTCCCCTCTTTGCATGTGTGTTTCACAGGTCTTGTATGCAAATTTTTCAAAGAGAAAGGTGTTAAAAGGTTTCATAATTTCATTAAAGTCATTGAAATTCAAGAAATCCTCAAAAGAAGCCTGGAGATCACCTACAGACTGAATTCTATAGATTCAGATCCAAACACCTATTAGGAACCAAAGTACAGACCAAGAGCTATAGATTGCATCTTCAAAATTCCTGAAAGTTGAAGGTGGAATAAGTTGCCATCAATGGTGAATTAGTCTGACTACCAAGCCTGAAAAGTGTTTTCTATATTTCTAGATATGCTTTTGGCTAAAACCTATTATGGAAGAATCTTCCCAAAATAGGACTAAGTCACCTAGCTTGGTGTAAGTGAGCTAGTTGGCTTCAACAGTAAATTATACAAGATTCTAGAGCCTCTCTGCATCACATTCCAGTTTCTAGGTGCACCTCAGCAGTCTCATTCATTTCTATTATTGTTTGTTTGCATTCTTAGGTCATTTTGCATATGACATTGTGTTTTCAAAAAAATTACATTTCATTTTTTTTGCATTAGTAATCAATATCTTTTATTAGTTTATTGCATTTGGGACATTAAATTTAGGCATATTTGATTCATACTTACATTATTCTTGAGTGGAGACATGGCATATTTTGGCCTACCTCTCTCCTTTTAGGTGAAAAACTGTAGAAGTGTCAGAGAGTTTTGTGCTGCCAAAATCTTTATCCACAATGATAAAGAAGAATACCTAGGAATAGAGATACAAAGCAATACACAAACACAATATACTACAATGTCAAATATGATGATGCAATATGAGTAATAAACAAAAGGATATCAACTTCTCAACCAACTGTTCTCAACGAAAATGGAAGGAGTGAGCATGCAAGCCTTCAAAGGCCAATGTTTCCACAACAACGAAGAGAGTGAACCAACCAAGTATCAACTTGCAGCTTCAATGGAGGTGGTGGAGCTTGAAGAAGATAAAAGTGAGTGTAGAACTGTGTAGATGGTAAGAATGACCAAGAGAAATGTGAAGAAGATCAAGAAGCATGAAAGAATGAATGAGATATTAATTTAAAAGGTGAAAACAGAGGAAAAAGTGTTGGAAGAATGAAGAAGAATATCATATTATGCCACTTTTGTGTTGTCATTGATGCCACCATGTTATATGAGTAATTTCTAGCTTGATCTAGTATTCTGAACCGGTATACAGAAATAGTTATTATCCTCGACCATTTTGTTCTGCAATCCTCCACTAATGAATATCATTCATTATGATTTTGGGAGATGGTTCTTGGTTGCTAAAAGCTTGTAAATTCATAATTTCATGTCTATAGGTGATCGTATGGTGATTTGGCATCATTCAGTTCTATTTTGTTATTAGGTCTATCCCTAGTTGACCTAATCAATAGTTGATATTATAATGAACTAACTTTGTGTTGCAGATGTATTTGTGACCTATCTTAGGTCCATACTGAAATATTATAGCATACTACATGCTTGAATTGTTCTTGGAAAATTTTTGTACAAGCTTGAAGTTGACAGTTAATCTTTTTGGTGAATCAGAGTTGCATCTAATTAGGCTGACCTAATTGATGCTTTTGGATAAGTCAGATATATATATTGGATAGTTTTGAGATTGAGTGTGTCAAGATAGATAAGTATGCAACTATGAATCAAGGTGAACACACATTTGCGAGTATGTGATTTTATCAGAAGAAATGTGTAAAGTCAATTTACTGAGCATCAAAGGAACTGAATCAACACTTGTTTGGTGTAACTTTATCAGTTCATATTATGCCTACAATACATTTCTACATTGTATCTTTCTAGGTAGTGAGCCTCCCATTTTGGAGAGTGATTCTTCGAAGTGAGCCACCCTTTCTAATATCTTATAACCGGTTATATTATATTGTGAGCTAATCCTCACCATCTTTTTTCCCATTTTGGTTTTTCCACATAAAAATCTCGATGTTCATGTGTTGTGTGATTTTATGTTCTACTAATTCTCTTTCTCATTCTTACTATTATATGTATTGGAGTATTTGGATGCTGCATTTTCAATAAGTTTAAGAAGATACTAATTCACCTGCCCTCTCAATATCTTGGGTGTTCAACAATTGGTATCAGAGCTTGGTTCCTTTGAAGAAGCCTAACAGCTTGAGGAAGATCTTGAAGATGGGATAAATGGATGGTAAAGAAGAACTCCAGAAAACTCTTGAAGATCTTGAAAAAGCTGAAATTTAAAATAGAGATTTGAAAGGAAATCTTGATGAGGAAAATGAATGCATGAAGAAATTGAAAGAGCAGTTGAAGAAATTCAAAGAAAGACATAGAGAAGTAAGTGAGAAATTAAAACAAGAAAATGAAGAGATCACTAGATTGAAGGTGCAAGTGGAGGAAAATAAGAGAATTGAAGATTGTCTAAATATAGTGGTGCAAGCAAGACTAATGAATGCTCAAGGATTGAACAATAATTGGTAAACTTGAGAGCACATCTGGAAAAATAAACTCTTTGAAGATAAGTTCAAAACAAGCTCCAGCAAGCTCGATGAGTTGATTGTAGGACAAAAACGAACTAAAGACAAAGTTGGTTTGGGACTGGAAGCAAATAAAATCTCAAAGGCTATGCAGACCCCAAACATAGTGGATAATCAAAAGACTCAAGGTAAAGGAAAACAAACAAGAAATGCAAGAATAAAATAGAATACTAAATCCTTCTCTGGACAATGTTTTGCATGCAAGAAAGTTGGAAATAGGGCTAGTGAATGTAGGACTCATATCATGAATTGGTTTAAAGGAGGTGGAATGAATCAATCTTTTATTGGCTACTAATATGCATGTAATACACTTCGACACAAAGAAAATCAATGTAGACCAAGGGTTAATGGAGGTCAAAGAAATTAAAAAAAAATTGTTTGCTACAATTGCAACAAACCCAGACACATTTCAAGAGTATGCAGAAGTAAAGGAGGAAAGCAATATGATCCAATAAAGAGGAATGAACCAGTAAAGACAATTGACAAGAATGAAGTTAAGAAAGAGATGAACAAGATATGGAAAAAGAAAGAAGATTCAATAACATCAAGTGAGTTTGTGCTCTCATCTAGTGTAGACAATTCCTCTAGAAATTAGACCCAGCATGGTCTTAGGGGAGCATTAACAAAAAATTATTCAACCCCCTAGACATCTGTTGTGTCAAAATTTGGCACGAAGATATGTTGTAAAGAATTAATAAACAAAGCTTATACAAAAGGGACAGGAAGAAAAGTTGTAGGAATGATCATTTACGAAGTAAATTAGAGTTTTCTAGTGCATTGAAGAAAGTGGAGAGTGATTTGGAGCAATCTTGAGGCGATTTGAAGAGTGAGTTGAGCAAACCCTATTTTTGGTTCTCGTGAAAGAAAGAGGTATTTTTCTATTCTATGATGTTGTGTGTTTGTGTGAATCTTCTTTTTAAAATCATTAGAGCTTGGTTTGTGAAAATAATGGAAACCCATGTAGTTGTAAATTTGTCAGAAAGATCTAGACCTTACTACAAGAAGTATTTCATGAAGGTATTTGAAGGCAACCTTATGGGCGCCTTGTCATTGATTCATCACAGTGTCATACCCACTGAAGACACTAGAATGTGCATTCATGTTAAGACTGAGGAGTATAATCACAAAAAATTGATAAATATGTGGCACAATGAGCTCACTGGGGATGATTTCTTCATAAAACCAAAGTATGCAAATATTATTGCGAAGAAGTTGGATCGGTGGAATCAATTTTGCAACTTTAGTTCCACTCTTGATGACAAGTATGTTAAACCTTCTCTTAGCAAAATTCATGATAAGTTTTTGTGGATTGATAGACCTCACCTAATAACTAAAGAAGTGATTAAGGTTTTTACCAAACTCTATGATATCGGGCTCGTACCAGAAGTCAGTGAAAAATGAAGTGGTGATGGAACTCACCGAAGCAACATTTGACAAAAGATCCCTCGCAACAAAACCAATTACCAATCCAGCTATGAAGTATGCAACTACAATGATCAGTCACAAGATCTACTTCACAAATAGGGAAAACTTTGTGTCTGCTACAACTATATACATCAGATATGACATGGTAGTAAATGGAGCAGAATATGATTTGTGTGAACTTCTTTTGTAACAATTATTTGAAAATATGAAGATGACAATGGAGAAGAAATATGCATTTAAGTTTGGTTCCTTGATTGTTTGTTTGCTATTCAACTTTCTTAGATGATTTCATAGAAGAGATGATGTGGTAATATAGCATACATCAAAACCTCTTGCACATAAATTTTTTGATTATATGCATAGCTTGGGTGACCTAAAGAATCAAGATAATGCTTTGACAATGTTCTTTGTTATATTCAAAAGCAACATGAATGAATGAGAATGGATCCCAAGGAAAATTGTTGAAAATTAAAAGATTAATATCATATTTCATGTCTCCATAGATGAGTGTATGATTGAAGTAGTTGAACCCTAGATTGTCTAAATCCAACCATTGGGTTATGAAGTTACAGAGGATGAAGTAGAAGGCTATATACAAGTTTTATTGAAAAGCCCAAAATATTCTAGTGAACCAAGAGTGGGCACATATGAAGAAAAATCTATGGAAGTGCACATGAATTATAAGATTCATGTGACAAGAAATAATGTAGATAAAATTCTTAGAAAGTTTGGCTTCATTGATGAATAGAGTGCACAGGGAAGATCCAAGCAAGAGCAGATGATTGGAGAATCATTAGGACTTAGGAGATTTGATAGGACTACTCCTTCAAAACCAACCATAGTTTTTGCATCAGTGAAGGTAGAGCTCAGTGCTCCTGGTAAAGGTAAAGGCCAAGATCCTTCCAGACCTTCTACAAGAATAGGAAAAAGGAAAGAGACTCCTCTAGTGGTACCATTCAAAAGAGGTAAAAAGGAAAAGGCAACAAGGGAAAATAACCTCAGTATCATTGAAGATCAAGAAGAAGAGGAGGAAGACCCTATAGCTAGATTGATAAGAAAGAAGAAAGGGACCATGCCCTCTAGTGAAGTTGCTTCATAGGAAGCAAGTGTTGGCACTAAAAGATATAATTATATGTCATCCTCTAAAGAAGATGAAGAATAGGCTCTTGGTTTTCATGTGCACACCAAACTAGACATGAAGAAGGAAAAGATGTCAAAAGAGGCATCTCTGGACCAAGAAGAAAAAAAAGCCTCACTGGTAAGACCTGGTTCCCCTCTTAGGTTATAGGCATTAGTAAATAGTCTAGTACATTTTGAAGATATGTTGTAGCCTACAACAAAAAATTATACTCAAGTAGGTAGAGAAGATAGGGAAATATTGATTTTAGCTATTATTCAATATGTTATTACTTTGGAAGTTAGTTGGGACTATGTGAAGTCCAATGTACTTAAGAAATTGTGGGATTCCCTAATGAAAAGAAGTTCAGAGGCTATTGAGTTCAAAGAAAAGATAAGAAATGAGGCAATTGAGAAAATTGGGTCATCTTTAACCACAAATAATATGGAAACCTTGAAGAAGGTATGCTCAAAGATGTTTTGAATGAAGAAAAGGGTAAATACTCTAATGAAAAAAGATAAAAGGAAAATAAAGAAAATAAAGAAAGAAATTGCATAAGTCATCAGGGGTATGGCTGAAAAATATAGTATGTTTGGTGCACTCCCATTTGCTTCTACACCAAAATTAGGAGAAGAGGATTTTGCAGAGGTAAAGGAAGACATTTCTATGGAAACAGGTGATATAGATATCCTTCTGGAAATAGGTGTTACAAATTATCCTCTTGAGATAGAGAAACAAAATGAGGATGAAGTTGAAGCAAAGAAGCTTGATGTTGTCCCTCTGGGACAAGCTAAAGGAGAAAAAGATAAAGAGGAAGGTGAAAGGAATGAAGAAGAAAGAGAAAAAGATGAAAAATAAGAAGAAGAAAAAGTAGAGGAAGAAGAAAGAGATGGGGAAACTATCAGCAAGAATGAAGAAGATCAAAGGCAGGTTGTGGAATCACAAAGGTCCTCTAGAGAATCCTCCTCCAATGATGATGTATTAAAAGGCTTGTTATCCAAGCAAATAAGGTTCCAGTTGGTAATTCCTCTAGAACTTCTACAACTCCCCATCGTTCAAGGTAGTGTGGATTTGGACAAGATATCCCCCATTCAAAAATTGGTGTCAGGGGATGCATTGCATCCATCTAGAAGAAAAGAAATTCTAAAAATACACCAAAAGGGGACAAAGCTTATTGATGATTCCCTCAAAAATTTGTAGGAGGCCACCCCTAATACATCAATAGATACATCTCTCACTTTGATAGAAAATATGAAACTTCTATTGGACTCCTTCAAGGAGTCTACCTCCAGACTAGGTGAGAAGAACAAGAAATATATTGAGGAGAAAATGGTAGAGAAAAGGCTTTCAGAACTTCATGATAAGTGTGCTCTGGCACACACCAATGTGGAAAAGATCCTGGAACTTGTGAAAGCTTATGATTTCAAATAAAATATTGTATTTGCTTACTGCGTAAGGTGGTTGGATTCCACATAGAATATTAAAGATCTCATGGACTCCATTGAGTCCCAGTTGACCATTTTTTCCAGTACATACAATGCATCTAAAGATAGTGATAGGTCAATTTGGAATGCTATCACTGCTCATAGAGAGAAATTCTTTATTCTATAGAAACAAAAGGAAGACATCATCAGAAAATTTGGTCAGCTAGGTGACCTTGTGAGAATAGAATACACTCTAGTGGCCAATGCTTTGTAAAATGTAGAAAAAATAGAAAAGATAAATCTAACTCCATGCACTCTGGATGATGTAGAAGAAAGTATGATGGAATTAGAATATTTGAACAGAATGTTGGTGTCTGCTAATAAGAGTTGGGAGAATGGAAATTCAACACGGAAAGGTATTCTCAAGGAGCTTCAAGACTCACCTTCCTTTGGTTAATTATTTTTCAATTTATACTCCTAAGGTAGAGTTAGATTTTTAATATATACTTAAAATATCTTGGACCACCCTTGTATATATATATATATATATAAAGTTAGCATGGCAAGGTATTCTCAAGGAGCTTTAAGGCTCACCTTCCTTTGTGTAATTCCTTTTCAGTTTATACTCCTAAGAAAGAGTTAGATTTTTTATATATACTTAAACTATTTTGGACCAGCCTTGTATATATATATATATTCATATTTTTGGACTGCCCCTTTTCCTTGATGTCATAGGCGGATAGAGTGTCATGAAGAGAAAAGGGGAGAGTGTGTTGCACATAGGATATTTGTACATTCTTTTGGCACATGATGCCACCAATGCTAAAGGGGGAGATTGTTGAAAGAATGAAGAAGAACTTCTAATTATGCAACTTTTATGTTGTCATTGATGTCACCATGTTATATGATTAAGTTCCAGCTTGATTTGGTATTCTAAACCAGTATGCAAAAATAATTATTATCCTTTGGAATTTTGGTCCACAATCCTTCACTGATGAATATCATTCATTATGATTTTGTGAGATGGCTCTTGGTTGCCAAAAGCTTGTAAATTCAAATTTTCATGTGTATAGGTGCTTGTATGGCTAGTTGGCATCACTCAATTGTTGTATTTTGTTATTAGGTCTATCCCTGGCTAACCTAATCAATAGTTGATGTTATAATGAATTAACTTTGTGTTGTGGATGTATTTTTTACCTATCTTAGGTCCATTTCAACATATTGTAGCATACTACATGCTTGAATTGTTTCTATTTTTTTTTTGTACAAGCTTGAAGCTGACATTTATTCTTTTTGGTGAATGAGGGTTGCATCTAATTAGGCGGTCCTAATTGATGCTTGCGAATGAGTCAGATATATATATTGGACAATTTTGAGATTGGGTGTCTGAAGATAAATAAGTATGCGAAGATGAATCAAGGTGAATACACATTTGCAAGTGTGTGAAATTTTCGAAAGAAGTGTCTAAAGTCAGTTTACTGAGCATCAAAGGAACTAAATCAACACTTGTTGGGTGTAAATTTATTATTTCATATTTTGTTTGTAATCCATTTCTACATTGTATCTTTGTAGGCAGTCAGCCTGCCATTTTTGACAATGAGTCATGGCAGTGAGCCACCCTTTGTAATATCTTATAACTGGTTATATTATATTGTGAGCTAATCCTCACCATGGTTTTTCCCATTTTTGGGTTTTTCGCATAAAAATCCTGTTACTCACATGTTGTGTTATTTTATGTCCTACTACTGCTCTTGCTCATTCTTACTATTATATGCACTGGAGTATTTGGATGGTGCATGTTCAATAATTTTAAGAAGATACTGATTCACCCCCCTCTTAGTATCTTGGGTGTTCAACAAAAAGAGCCATTCAAAGTTGATCTGAAGGGTAGGAGATGTCACACTTCATGTCCAATGGAGGAGTGTAACTCCTCTATGGATTTTAGAGGAGGGAATCCTATCAGGATGTCAACGCACTGCATAGACATCTACACGCTACACTAGAATCCCTAATAGAATATCCCCCACTGACATGTGAAACAACTGCCAAGTGAATAGGGAGAGATGGTAGAAATAATAATTGCATTATTAGACTTAAGTTTCTAAGGTAGGAGGTAGTGTAAATGTGGAATTTGCAAGGGGTGAAAATTCACACCATTATATTTTCCCCCCACTTTAGTGAGCATAAGTGTTAGCGAATGCATGTTAAAGTAGAGAGAAAGTTGAGGAATGTATACTTGAAGCATTATGGAAGTAGATCACAATCTAGTGAACTCAGGTGTAGGGGAGAGATGGATTCACAAGTACTCGGTCCTATTGAGATTTGAACAAAAGCATTGTAGGTACTCGATCATATGGAAGGTGAACAAAAGGATCTATAGGTGGTCGGTCCTATAGAATTGGTTCTTTAGGTGCTTGGTCTTGTAGAAGATGATCAAAGCATTCTATAGGTGCTTGGTCCTGAAGAATGAAAACAATTCATAGGTGTTTGATCTTGCAAAGGAGGTGATACAAGTGCTTGGTGTTGAGTGACGGAAGATGTGAGAGGCCATGTAGAGTCTGATTGGCCCTCACAAGTGCTTGGTATTGCAAGGAAAAATGTTAATCCATAGAAAAAACATGTTAGGTAAGAAAAATTTCACGTAGAAAGACAGACAATCATATCTCAGAACAAGCAATTGAAGGAGAAATTTTCAAAGGGTTCCCTCAAGAACCCTTTAAAAGAAAGAGGTGTCCACTAAAGGAATGTTGTATTTGAAAAGGGATGACATCTTTGCAATTAATCATGTCATCAAATAATCCTTTTGAAAGATTCTCTTCCATCAAGGAATCCAAGAAAAAGAAGAATGACCTCCTCAAAGGAAAACTCTTAGTTCTTTTTGTTGTAAAATCATTTTAAAAATAAAATCGTACTAAGGGGATCCTTTTTGAAGAATGAAATTTTAAAACAATGTAAATATTTTAAGCAAGGTATTCATTGTACAGTGAATACACCTTATTGAAAGTTAGAGAGGTAGGCCCCCCTTAGGATGGTGTGTGCAAAAAAAAGGAGCATGTGGCATCCTAACAAAAGAGAGGACATGCAAAGACGTTGTTGCCCATAATACATGACAAGATGTAGATGTGCAAATATTTTTTCACATGTAGGGGAAAACACATAGGCACCACAACATCAAGAAGTGAGAAAATAAGAGAGAAAAGTAAAAAAATTGAAGAAAGGAAGAGAAAAAATGAAGAAATCAAGAGACAGGGGATCTGATAATTTAGGGTCATAATTGCTCATAGATATTGATAGATGGATATAATATAATATACATATGAATTGTGATCAATCCCATACTATATCAGATCATGAAGAAGGGTATATGAAAATAAAATAAAAATGAAAAATTGGGTCAACATTGAAGGGAGGCCTAAATGCCCCCAACAATTTGCATTATCCCTAATTGTCAAAAATCAAGGCACAATAAATATAAGAATGATGTAACAAATAGAGGAATTTGTTTAAAAAATAATTTCAATCCTGTATCCCAACACCTACAAGGGTGACAAGGGTCCTCCAAGAACACATAAAACAATCACAGGGGAAACACAACACATACAAATCTAATCTACAGATAAAGAAGAGGTGTCCTCCTTGTCGTCATCAACTAGGAGGTCATGGTTCTCCCAATATAGATCATTATAGGGAAAGGGAAGATGACCCTATAAGGGTGGGATAGCAAGGGGATCACCCTCCATTTCTCCTGCAATAAGAGCTAAGGAAGAGGGCCCCTTGAGGTCTTCTTCACTCAACTCCTATGAGGTAAATGTCATTGATCATGGAAAGATCACTGATAGAGCCAAGACATCATCAACTGAGTTGAACATGCACTTGATAGTAGTTCCATGTGTCAGTTGGTGCAGGTAAGGAAGGAGGCATTCAAGATCCATTTCCAACCTCACTAAAAGACTCAAGGGTACTAGTGACAAACTTAGGGGACACCAGGGCTACCTTTGTCACTAGGATGGTACACTTGCCTAAGAAAAACCATTTCTTGAAGAAGGAAATCCTTTCTTCTAATCCACATTAGAAGTAGGATCATCCTCCAGCTTACACTTCATTGAATGATGCAAGATTCCCATAGTAGAGGCAGAAGGTGAGGAGGAAGAGGACAAAACCACAATGAACACCACTAAGGTATTCAACATATCCATAGGCTTATGGAAAGGCAAGATATCTAGAAGGGATATCAAGAGAGGAGGTTCAACCAAGGGAGTGATGAACACTTGCACCCTTTTAGGGTGACGGCCATCCAAGCTCATGGTAGAGCCAAAGCAAGATCGAGGTGATGGGAACCAAATCAAAAGGGTCATCTGCACTCACAGGGGGATTCAAAAGCAAGATCAAGGCTACCATCTCCTCTTTTTCCTTCTACAAGGTGTCTTGTTGAGAATTTAGAGCCTTCCTCTGATGCTTAAGCTCATGCACAAGGTGATTTCTTTAGATTTGAGAGCAGGAAGTTGAAGCTTGAGGGAGAGTATAAGGCTCTTTCTTTGTCATGGGAGTGTCCATCACAGCTATTTCCAATAGAGGGAGTGAATTTATTGGACAAAAAGAGGAGGGAGAGATACATGAATAGAGGCAACAACTGGTGGAGAAGTAGACTCAAGCACCTTAGTGACTAGCCTCTTCCCATTCGTCACCCTAGGCGCAAGAGAAATAGGAGGCTATAGAGGCTGAGACATAGAGGAAACTCTAGGGGGACCCTTCCCCTTACCATAGATAGCAGGTCAAGGAAATATGGGTAAGATAGGAAGTTCGAACACCCAACACTTGCCCTTATACCAAGCAAGCACCATCAAACTCTCGATGAGATGCATGGAGGTGGAAGGTGAAGGTGCCACAATAAGGTAAGAGGTAGAAGTAGATGGAACAAAAAAAGAAGAGAAATGCTCTTGGTTGAGAGAAAAATTCCCCTTCCCCTTTTGAGAGGAGGAAGAGATAGCCTACTACTCCATGATCATGGAAGCCTTAACTGAAATAACATAGGGGAAGGAGTGTAGGTCACTTTTGGAACTATGCCTCCATTCTTGTATTTATCATAAGTGGGATATAATAGGTCTATCCTTGGAGGAAGTGGAACAATAGGGGCAATCCAAAAGTGATCTAACGAATAGGCCCCACATGACACTAGGGGTTTATACCCAGTGTCATGCATGATGTGACCTGAGCCCTCATGAGATAATTTGAAACATTTAATATGGATCATTGAAGACATTGTGTTCATGGAAACTAGCCATAGAATGCCCAACTTCATTCTAAACAAGTCAAACTCCAAGATTGTATCGAAAAGGGCATTCACAGTCCTGGGCCTTACCAGGATTGCGAGGGTAATGGAACCAATGGGAGGGATGGAAACCCCATCATGCATATGTATTGTTCTCTTAGATTCATCGTACCCATCCTTATATAGAATTTTTATTAGCATAATCTCCTCTGTAATATCAATAACTTGTCATGTAGGGTCAATGAGAATACTAGTCACAATGTTCTTTTTAATATGAGCTGGAATATATAGATGAGAGGGTTCTCTATTTGCATTCATAAGCAGGTCTTGCAATGTAAAGGTTATAGGAAGTGATCCATTCGCATGTTACATAGAAGGGATGGGAAGATGCATGAAAGAGGTCATCTTTTATGTAATCCAAAAAGGACTTCCTTAGGACACCTCAGAGGTTCAAAAATCATTTAGTGACCTATGTATATTTTTCCTCACAATGCCTAGGGATCCTTATAACTATGTCGCTAGGGGTCGTAGGTTGGGTTGCATAGCTATGTGCTCTAAAACAAACACAACTACAACACACCTAGAACACAAGAGAAGACTCCAAAACTATGAAACAAAACCAAAGTAGTTCATGTCAGGTTCACCAAAATGTAGAGAAGGGGCACAGACTGCTATTGACCCTAGGTCATGGGAGGGTATGGAAAAATAGGCTACCTTGATCTAACTCAAGCTAATTGAATATTTCACAAGAGTTTAAAGTTTAAAGGCTAAAAGCAAGAGCAATCAAGTTGTTGTTGTCCTTGTAGAAGCCTGAATGTTTCAGGAAGTTAGGTGTGGAAGGTTCCAAAGTATAGAAACCAACTCAAATGACTCACTATTAGGGGACTACAGTACAAGACACATACATCAACGTGGTGTGCTAGCATCTGAGTGAGGTGCTAGAATCTATATGGACAAAAAGCATAAGATACATTCAAAATCTAAGGAAAACTTACTAACAACCTAATAGATGTAGTTTGATGGAAAAAAAATAATTGAGAATAGAAAATAATAGAATATTCAAGAACACTATATCTAATCTAATTATGAAATGATAAAGAAGGGTCAGGAAATCACACCTTCCTACCCACGAGTTGATATCTTTAATATCTTCACCTAAAGAGAACCTGCACATAGAAGACTAAAAGATATTGGGGCATAATTAGGTTGATTTTCTATTTTTAGTTTTTGTCCCAAAAATGTTGTTTGAACTTGACCCTTGTCCTCAAGCATAAGGAAATATGAAAATTCTCACATTTAGTTGATTCACCTAAAGCTTGTTAGTCAATTATTTGTGGGGATCTCATTTTCTAATGAATTTGTGAGAAATAGGTGCATCATAACCCCATTGTTCATCAATCCATATTTATTGATCCTGAACCTGATTTTTGTTGTTTAAATAGTTATATCAAAATAATTTAGATTTTGATTGAGGATAACATCACAAGAGAGTTTCCTTGAGAAATATAGTTTTGTCTCATTGTTGTGGCATAAGGGAGATTGTAAGAAACCATCCACCATGTATCCTAGTTTTTTCTCTTATTCCTTGGTGTTGGCACCAATGAACATGGAATCTCTTGTAACTTTTGTGTAAGAGTCTATTGGTTCTCAAATCAATAAAAATGCATATGTAAATTATAATTGAAATTATTTTTCTCCTTTACTTTCTTATATGACATTTTTTTAAGTACGATTGTCATGTGTTCTCCCTATGATTGGACGGTATGATTATTTGGTCACTAAGGAGATCTATATGAGAAATAATAGGTTCTGATGATGATGAGCTAATGTTAAATAATTTTTTTGATTAAAAATCAAGCAAGATACCTAATCCCATTACAAAAAAGAAAACACAAAAACATCGAAAAAACTCAAACACCAGATCTTGAACCCAGAGGTCAAGGTCTTGTTAAGAAAAATAGAGTCCTTTGAAGAAATATATTTATTTCTATGCTACACAACTTTCCAAGAAGAAAAAAAGACAAAATTTAAATCATTTAAACAAGAAGGGTGAGAATCCCCTTCATAGCACCCAAAGTATCAACAAGAACCTCAAGTGAAACAACCATATCCAAAACTGGAGCGACAAGAATCAAAGAAGAGACAACCTTATCCAAAATCAAAGTAGTTTGAGCCATAGGAGAGAAAACACATTCACCAATTGGAATTATAGTAGAAATAGCTTTGTCCAAAATTTGAGCAACATAGGCCATAAGAGAGTAAACACTAACAACAATAGATATATTTTTCTGAGTAGGAAGAGAAGGAGGCCCAAAATCCTCACTATTAGTGGAAGAAATAGGGGTGAGAGAAAATATTTTCTAAAGTTTTTCATGTTAGGTATAAGAATCAATGGATCTCTAAGATAAGTTAAAATGTAGGTGATATGAATAATAAAAATAGATAGGATTTTTAGAGTTTGGGGTTTACAAATAACTAGTGACACACACATTTATTCAAGGACTAGAGTATGGGTAAGAGGCATGCTAAATGGGTCAAGTTTAGAACTATGGTAAGGAAAGGAAAATGAGCAAGGGATGGATGTGAGGTATGATTGGATAAGAAAGTTTGACAAGTATACAGAAATAAGAGATATGAAGAAAGTAATTCTAATATGATAATATCTAACTTTCTATTTGAGACTAAGAAAATATTAGAATTGGGTAGGAAGGCATGCATAGATAAGAAACTCAAAACCTTCAATAATTGATATATACTTAGAAGGTTGGTAATTCCTGCTTAATTATAGACTTTAGGAACCTTAAACTAATATAGCATAGTATAATTTAAGAACACACATAAAAAAAATGGATGAAGGGAGATGCCAAGAATATGAAATCTAGTGTTGATCCATAACACAAATTATTAGAAAAAGGGTACATGACAGTTTTAGAATACTAATTATCATTTACATCTTGGAAAACTCCACTCATTATTTCTCTCCTAATAGACAACTGATTTGCATAAAAAATTTCAAAGATTAAGGATGTAAGATGAAAAAATATGATTTTTGAATATTATGAAGTTCTCTCTTCACTCAAACTATGGATCATTGTTATCTTCTTTCTTTATTTTCTTGTCTTTTATCTAATTCACTATTATCCACACAGGAAGATATCATAAGTCGTTTACCTTCTTCTTTCATAAGAAAAATCTAAAAATCCTTCACACTACTCTAAAAATTAAATCTTAACCATTTTCTATCTCTTTCTACTTTCATAAACTATTTGTGATTGTCATCTCCATCCAATCCTTTAATCATATTAGAAACCAAATTATTCTTAATTTCCCAAAGAGTTTCATCTTTTGAACACCCAATATTGCACATATCACTCACAATTTACCACTAGGAATGCATACACCCAAATTCTCTATATCATGTTCTATTGAAGATGAAATATATATAAAACATGGGATTGACTAATTTAATACCATCTACAGCACACATTTTATCCCCTTGGATAATAACAAGTGTAGAATTCTGCAAGATCTACAAAGACAAATTGCAAGCACAAAAAATGAATTTTCACAACAAAATATGTGAAACAACAATGATTATTGATTACTTAATGAATACAGTAAAGGATTGAATATCCTTATGTAGACTAAAATTAACTCAACATCAAATCCCTGAATGGTGGGGTTGAACTCAACATGTGTTGAAGTTTTGACTGAGACAGGAATGAGACAATAGAATGCGTGAATTAGTTAAGTCACTTAACTAATTGAAATGTATGAGTAATGAAACAATAGTCATGTTGTGCATGTTTTGCACACACGCCCCACCGTAGGAAGGGACCCCCTTTTTTTTTCTCCCGACGGGCCGCTTTGCTCCTATCTTGTTTTGTGTGCCCCATTTTCCAAGCCCAAATTGGTCATGTACCTTCAAACTATCAAATCCCCTACCCAAATTTACCTACTTGGAGTATTCAAATCTATAGAGAAATGAGGTCCACCGTCCCCTTTTCTGCCTTTTGTCTTGTTCTTTCTATTTTGGAACATCCGTGGACCCCTGTCACTCCTGTTTCCACAATTTTGACTTTGGGGCCACCTTTTTGGTGGATCTGGGATGTGTTTGAAGTGTGTAAATAAACTGCCAAGGTTTCATCAATGTTCCATTAAGTTTCGATGGTTTTGGAACTTTCCCTCTGGAATTCCCTTCCTCCTTGGCTGTTTGGAAACATCCATGGACCCCTTTCACTCCCATTTTCACATTTTTGACTTTGGGGGCAACCATTTTTGGATCTAGGATGTGTTTGAAGTGCGTAAATGAACTGCCAAGGTTTCGTCAACGTTTCGTTAAGTTTCGATGGTTTCAGAATTTTCCCTCTAGAATTCCCTTCCTCCTTGGTTGTTTGGAAATGTCTGTGGACCCCTGTTGCTCCCCGTTTCCACAATTTTGACTTTGGGGCCACCTTTTTGGTGGATTTAGGATGTGTTTGAAGTGCGTAAATGAACTGCCAAGGTTTCATCAATGTTCCGTTAAGTTTCGATGGTTTCAGAACTTTCCCTCCGAAAATTCCTTCCTCCTTGGCTGTTTGGAAACATCCGTGGACCCCTGTCACTCCCGTTTTCACATTTTTGACTTTGGGGGCAACCTTTTTTGGATTTGGAATGTGTTTGATGTGCTTAAATGAACTGCTAAGGTTTTGTCAAAGTTTGGTTAAGTTTCGGTGGTTTCAAAGCTTCATCCCCCTTTTGTTGTTTTGAACATCTAGCAGCCACTTCCCTTCCGGCCTCCGGAGCCCAGCCCCTCTGTGGCCATTTTCGTAAGGCCATTTTCGTAACTCTGCCTCTCCGTGGCCATTTTGAACATCTAGCGGCCACCTCCCTTCTGGCCTCCGGAGCCTAGCCCCTCCGTGGCTATTTCCGGGACTCCGCTTCTCCATGGTTGTTTTGAACATTTGGTGGCCACCTCCATTCTGGCCTCCGGAACCCAGGCCCTCTGTGGCCATTTCGGGAGTTATCCTCCTTGGCTGTTTTGAACATCTGGGAGCCTGCCTCCTTCCCGGCTGTTTTGAACATTTGAGAGCCCACCTCCTTCCCGGCTGTTTTGAACATCCGGGAGACCGCCTCCTTCCCGGCTATTTTGAACATCTAGGAGCCTGCCTCTTTCTTGACTGTTTTGGCTTCCATCTGCTATCTGCCTTCTAGCTTTCTTCTGTCATCTTTCCGCCCTCTAGCGCTCACATGGTCCTTGAAGCACGCATTAATGTTTATGGCCCAAATGAGCTCCAAATATGAATATCAAGATATTTTGATGATGCATGGATAGATCTAATAGGGAATTTATAGGTTTGATTGACATTTTTGTTAACTCATGTATAAATGCACTTACGACACTTCATGTTTGTAGGAGTCAAGAAGCCTTCCGTAGGTCTATCAGAGAGGCCCATTTAGGGAGTTGTCCTACGTTTTTCCAGATGATGATGATTTCTAAGGAGCTTTCTGCCCAAATCAGGGCCACCAATCCATTAATGCCAATCGGCGACGGGCTCGTTTGATCAAAGGAAGAACACTGCAAACACATCAAGCTAAAGACAATTTTCAGGTAGTTTTAGCTACAGTGAAAAGGGAAATTAGCTAAATGATGAAATTGCTACAGTGACTGGCACTAGATGAAAAATAGAGAAAAGACAAGGAATGTATTTTAAATTGCTAGATAATGGAGGGTAGGTGAAACCCTATTGTAAATCAAATCTGGGCCATTCGATGTAATTGAATCCTAGCCATTCATTTGGGCTTTGGAAAATTATAAATAGGGGTTTGCCCCTCATTTGTAAGGGTTGGAGAGCTGTTGTAAAAAGCATTTTATAGCAATAGAAGATAGCATTGCATGAGTTTATGAATGTTCTCTTTTATTTTTCTCATCTTGCATGCATGGTTCTACTTCCATGTTAGTTTTAGTATTAGTTTCTTGAATGGCTGTCATAATGGTGTTGTTGTTATAGTATTTGATGAGCTTCTAGCCCATACTTTTAGCACTTGTTGATGACAAGCTACTGTGCAAAGTTAGCCCGGGCTTCTTTCTGTCATTGCTGCAATCCAGTTCAATTGCATGTTCATGACGTGTATGTGTAATTTGAAAAATAGTAGACCTTAGAAGATTGCACTGGCTTTGTGTAGCTGTAGGTTTCTCTTGGTCAAGCAAAACTCAGTTTAGGAAGTTTGTCTACTTTAGCAGCCACCATTGTTACTGTTCATTCATAGCTTAGGATTAGAATAGCTTTCTTAACCCTTCTCCTTTTGCTATTTCTTTTATTCCTTGGTTAGAGTAAGACCCAAACCATCACCATGAAGCTAAATCGGGTGAACTTGATGAGTTTT
The DNA here is from genome assembly GCA_007258455.2 of Sequoia sempervirens. NCBI lineage: Eukaryota > Viridiplantae > Streptophyta > Pinopsida > Cupressales > Cupressaceae > Sequoia > Sequoia sempervirens. Next base: position 455,352,116 of record VDFB02281492.1, on the reverse strand, counting down.
AGCTTGCTGTTTTGAGTGAACAGCCACTATTCATTCACTTCCAACACTTTGAAACTGCATTTGCAAACCCAACTTTCCATGCTTTGTAACTCATCCATAAGACTGCTTTGTGATTCTAGCAAATCACATCAAATAACTGAGATATTCCAAGCATTATCAAGACCTGACATTAGAGACCTTGGGATAGTGTTCTGCAATTTGCTTGTGGAATATTGTCTTTCAAGAGAGGTATTGCACCTACACACTACCTATGTTGAGAGGTGCATAAAAAACACATCAACAGAACTGGTGCTAGAAGAAGGGCTGACATTTTGGGAATACAAAGCTGAAGATTGGAAGTGATTCATTTTATGCCCTCCTCCTCCTAATGCCATCAACAGAACTAGCGCTAGAGGTAGGGCATGACATGTTGAGGCTACAAAGATGAATGTTGGAACTCGAAAAGAGTACTTCCAAAGAAGAAATCTGAGATAGGGAGATCTCTTTCAATGCTAAAAATAAAAAAAATTGAAGGAAAAAGAAGCTGAGTCAAAATGGAGCAACATGCACAAATTGACATCACTCAGCTGCATGCAAATTTGAACAAGAGACTGAAGAAGCCATTGCAGAAATTTGCATTGGTGGATAGATGTCAGATCCATTGCACTCATAGGCACAACGAGTTGGGATGTCTCACATTCTTTAGCAGAATTGAAAGGGTATTGGAGGGAGAAATTCCCTTTTGGGGAATCTATCATCCTTTAGCCCTTGCAGACTTTGAGGAAGAATTGACAACCATGGCAGCCAAAGCATTCAAGGAGCTGATCCAGGACCATTTGAGCAACAAGGATGGACCAAGATTGGAGGAAGTACTAATTACAAGTTGGTGTAGATTTCACAATGCACCACATTTAGAATTTACATGCCCATCATGTGACAACATCATTTGTCAAGCCAAGGGTTGTTCAAACAAGTTGGAGCAGCCAACTCCTAATGAAGAGAAGTCATCCCATGAGGCAAAACAGTTGTTAGCATCTGGAAGATAGCACCTTGAAGATGAACCAACTAGTTGGACACAAGTTGGTGTTGGGACAACAAACATTGAAGTTGAAAACCAGGAGAAAGAGGCAAATTTCACTAGGATAGCAAGGTGCCTTGGTGAAAATCTGATTGAAATTAATTTAGAAGGCCTTCCCTCCACCAATCAAGGGTAGTCCTCCACTCCAGAAGAAGAGAAATTGGTAGGTGAAGATGAACCAATGAATTTTGCAGTCGTGCATGCTAGGACAACCAACGAAGATGTTGAAGAACAAGAAGAAGAAAGGTTGACAACATTGGAGCAGCTGAAAATGATGATGAACCTATAAGTGAAATTAGATTAGAAGCCTCCCCTTCACCAATGACAGCGATCAAGAATCTGAAAATGAAAGTTTGGACGAGTGGAAGTAACCACTCACCATGGTTGTCTACCATCAAACCTCTTTCTCAAGTGATGATGAGGACCCAGTAGTGGAGAGATATGACCAGCTCATCTACAGGTTGGCAAAGGATTGGTCAGAGCTAAAATACCAAGTGGACTTGGAAGTTTTGTTGCTACTAAATTGGTGCAAATTTCATGATTCATCACACTTAGAGTTCACATGTGAACTCTGCCAAGAAACCATTAAGAAAGTCAAAGAACAAGCAATGAAGCCAAGTGTCTAACCTCCTCTACTTGTTGCCCATATAGAAGAAGAAGACCAAAAGTCTGAATCAAGTGATGGCTTAGCTGAAGGTAGACCTCAAGAGGATGTTGGGATAGCAATAGAAGAAGGACAACAATATAGTCTCATACTTTCAAGTGATGAAGTACATCAAGTGGGAATGTTGTCCACCAGTCACCGAGGAGTTCTTCCTCTTGAAGAGCAGTTGTGTACCATAGATGATGGGCCTTTTAGCGAGTCTTCAGAGGGAAATTGTGAAATAGACTTTGGTCCTCTTGATGATGTGCCATCAATTGATGACATCTTTCCATTGGGAGCTACACTACGGAGGTATGCTCATGTCGAGGAAGAGCACATCCCAGAAGACGGTAGTGATGAATATATACTCCTTGAGCCCTTGAACAGTGATGCACTAGAGTTTACATATTGGGAGAGGAGCTCCTTCTCCATTTACAACAATAGTGAGCAAGAGGAAATGAGTCAACCTCATGATGAAATGCATGAACAGCAAAAAGAAGAAGACAAAGACAGGGGTGTTGAGATAGTTGCTAATAGAGATGAAGCACTTGACTGACTACAAGATGCAACTTGGAGTCCTTCTGCCATGATCGTTGTTGATCCTCCTTCGTATTCAAATGGCTACAATAGGACAGATTCGTGCATGTCATTGTCCCACAATGTTGAACACCACATAAATAAGGACAACCCTTGGGGAAGGAGACGAGACAGCATGCTGCCCCTTGGGGATAGTAATCAAGTGGATCCCAAGTTTGCAAATGATCAATGTGGAGAGGTATTTCTTTTTGAAGAAATTCCAACCAGGGCTATAGGTCCCATTGGTAGATTGGAAGAGCTATTTGCTGCCCTGTCCTCCTAGCCTTATACAAGCTTAAGGTCCATAGTGTTGCACCCTCCACTGCACCTGCCAGAGGCTGCCAATGCAATGATCAATGATGTTGTGCTTGCTCTCGACTATCCAACGCTGCCACCTCCGTGTGATGACATCCAGGTTCTATCCTTCCTTGCTCTAGTTAATTTTCAGAGCTACACTTATTATTTTGATTATGGGAATGAGGGAAAATGAACATGTTTGTGGATTAACCATGGGTTCAACGAGCCTCCTCAATTGCTGATTTTTCATGATGACGTGGTTGAACTTGAGTGTTGCAACATTGAATTTTTTTTTTCAGAATATAAAGATAAATTTGCATGGTTAAGAACGACAACAATCGCTTGTTTTCTTATGCATGCACTGTGAAATCCAATGAGTGTTAATGTCAACTCCTCTTGCCTAAATATAGTACTTTGTAAATATCTTTGTAGATAGCCCATTTTGAGTAATATAGGTTTCCTGTAAATACTTTGCTTTCCTGCTTTCCATAGGTTAGTTTGTGTGTGTAGGTTGCTCACTTTGTAGGTTGTTTTCTTTCGTTTGCTTTCGCTTTGTTGCTGCTTTGCTCGGGGTCCCTTTGATTTTAGCTGGGCACATCTGTGCGTACAACAACCATACCTATTGCTTGGGGTTGTTCTACATATTTCTTTGTCAAACTATAATCAAGTCTTCAGAGTGGATGGTGAAGGTCTTATGTTAGTGTCGATTGATTTGGGTGTTTGATTCAAAGAGGATAAGTTGTTGGTTTAGTCTGACTCTGACGTATTCTAAAATCTTACAGCTCTTACACATCTTAATAATCTAATGGTCACTGTAGGGCTTTTTGTGAAGTCTAGTTAAGTGAAAAATCTAAAATTCTACTTCAGCGCCACTGTGATTCTTAGCCCTGAGCGTGAGCTTCAATGCTTGCAAGTTGAAATAAAAGAGCTGAAAAGAGAAAAGAAAGAAAGAAAACATTGAAAATTAAAAGAAAGAGAAAATTCAACGTTTCATGGGTATCTGAGCAACTCTACTAGGGCTATGGATGCCCAGCTGGCAATAGAGCAATGTTCAGGAGAATCACAGCAGCAACCTCATTGGGGCTATGGATGCCTGACTGGTAGCGAGGTAATGTCCTGGATGCTTTTGGAGTTAGAATAAACTACGTAGCTTAACTTGACAAAGCTTGGGTTCCTATAGCAACGAAGGATGGGAATTAATGCAATTGCACACACTTGGAATTTCAACATACTGAAGGTTGGGTTGGCTAGTGGTTTTGATCCTTTGGATTGGGTGTCTGGTTTGTTTTCCCTAGCGAGAAGGTCAGAACCAGAGATTCTAGGTTCGTGATTCCAGCTTGTCATCAAAATGCTCTGGAGTATTTCCCCAATGAGTCACCATTTGTTGTGCATGTTTTGCACACATGCCCTGCCATAAGTAGGGACCCCCTTTTTTTCTCCCAACAGACTGCTTTGCTCTTATCTTGTTTTGTGTGCCCCATTTTCCAAGCCCAAATTGGTCATGTGCCTTCAAACTATCAAATCCCCTACCTAAATTCACCTACTTGGGGTATTCAAATCTATGGAGAAATGAGGTCCACCGTCCTCTTTTCTACCTTTTGTCTTGTTCTTGTTGTTTTAGAACATCCATGGACCCCTGTCGCTCCTATTTCCACAATTTTGACTTTGGGGCCACCTTTTTGGTGGATCTGGGATGTGTTTGAAGTGCATAAATGAATTGCCAAGGTTTCGTCAATGTTCCATTAAGTTTTGATGGTTTCGAAACATTCCCTCCAGAATTCCCTTCCTCCTTGGCTATTTGGAAACATCCGTGGACCCCCATCGCTCTTGTTTCACATTTTTGACTTTGGGGGCAACCATTTTTGGATTTGGGATGTGTTTGAAGTCCGTAAATGAACTGCCAAGGTTTTGTTAATGTTCTATTAAGTTTCAATAGTTTTAGAACTTTCCCTCTAGAATTCCCTTCCTCCTTGGCTATTTGGAAACATCAGTGGACCCCTGTCGCTCCTGTTTTCACATTTTTGACTTTGGGGGCAACTTTTTTTGGATCTGGAATGTGTTTGATGTGCTTAAATGAATTGTCAAGGTTTCGTCAAAGTTTGGTTAAATTTTGGTGGTTTTGGAGCTTTGTCCCCCTTTTGCTATTTTGAACATCTGGTGGCCACCTCCCTTCTAGCCTCTGGAGCCCGGCCCCTCCATGGCCATTTCCAGGACTCTGCCTCTCCATGGCCGTTTTGAACATCTAGCAGCCACCTCCCTTCCGTCCTCCAGAGCCTGGCCCCTCTGTGGCCATTTCCAGGACTTTGCCTCTCCGTGGCCATTTTGAACATTCGGTGGCCACATCCCTTCCAGCCTCTGAAACCTGGGCCCTTTGTGGCCATTTCTAGGAGTCCATCCCTCCTTGGCTATTTTGAACATCTAGGATCCTACCTCCTTCCCAGCTCTTTTGAACATCTGGGAGCCCACCTCCTTCCTGGCTGTTTTGAACATCTAGGAACCTGCCTCCTTCCTGGTTGTTTTGGCTTCCGTCCGTTGTCTACCTTTTGACTTTCTTCCACTGTCTTTTTGCCCTCTGGTGTTCACACCCTTCAAGCACGCATTAATGTTTATGGCCCAAATCAGCTCCAAATATGAATATCAAGATATTTTGATGATGCATGGATAGATCTAACATGGAATTTGTTGGTTTGACTGACATTTTCCTTAACTCATGTATAAATGCACTTATGACACTTCGTGTTTGCAGGAGTCAAGAAGCCTTTCGTAGGCCTATTAGAGAGGCCCATTGAGGGAGTTGTCCTACCTTTTTCCAAATAATGATGATTTCTAAGGAGCATTTTGCCTGAATCAGGGGCCACCAATCCATTGATGTCAATCGTCGATGGGCTCGTTTGATCAAAGGAAGAACACTGCAAGCACATCAAGCTAAAGACAATTTTCAGGCAGTTTCAGCTACAGTGAAAAGGGAAATCAGCTAAATGATGAAATTGCTATAGTGACTAGTACTAGATGACAAAATAGAGAAAAGAGAAGGAATGTATTTTAAATTGCTAGATAATGGAGGGTCGGTGAAACCCTATTGTAAATCAAATTTGGGCCATTCGATGTAATTGAATCCTAGCCATTCATTTGGGCTTTGGAAAATTATAAATAAGGGCTTGCCCCTCATTTGTAAGGGTTGGAGAGCTGTTGTAAAAAGCATTTTATAGCAATAGAAGATAGCATTGCATGAGTTTATGAATGTTCTCTTTGATTTTTCTCATCTTGCATGCATGGTTCTACTTCCATGTTAGTTTTAGTATTAGTTTTTTGAATGGCTGTCAGAATGGTGTTGTTGTTATAGTATTTGATGAGCTTCCAGCCCATACTTTTAGCACTTGTTGATGACAAGCTACTGTGCAAAGTTAGCTCGGGCTTCTTTCTGCCATTGCTGCAATCTAGTTCAATTGCATGTCCATGATGTGTATGTGTAATTTGAAAATCAGCAGACCTTAGAAGATTGCACTAGTTTAATGTAGCTATAGGTTTCTCTTGGTCAAGCAAAACTCAGTTTAGGAAGTCTGTCTACTTTAGTAGCCAGCATTGTTACTATTCATTCATAGCTTAGGATTAGAATAGCTTTCTTAACCCTTCTCCTTTTGCTATTTCTTTTAATCCTTGATTAGAGTAGGACCCAAAGCATCACCATGAAGCTAAATCAGGTGAACTTGATGAGTTTCAGCTGTTGTTTTGAGTGAACAACCACTGTTCATTCACTTCTAGCACTTTGAAATTGCATTTGCAAACCCAACTTCCCATGCTTTGTAACTCATCTGTAAGACCACCTTGTGATTCCAGCAAATCACATCAAACAATTGAGATATTCCAAGCACTGTCAAGACCTGACATTAGAGACCTTGGGATAGTGTTCTGCAATTTGATTGTGGAATATTGTCTTTCAAGAGAGGTAGTGCACCTACGCACTGCCTGTGTTGAGAGGTGTATAAAAAACACATCAACAAGTCGCAATTAGAACTAGATGATCTTTTCCTAAGTTTGTATTAAGCACTAGAGTAAATTACTAATGATTAATTTACTCCAACACCTCCCTGAATGAAAATTAAGGAGAAGCAAAAAATGATGAAGGAAAAGAATGCAATGATGTGTGGCTATGAAAATTGCTCACATGTCCCCATGTTGTAAAATGTTGATGTCAATCTAGGAACTTGTGAAGACTAATAGAGAATAAGCTCCAAATATGATGAAGATGGTGGGCCAATAGCGGTGATATGGCCGTGAAAAAGGAGAAAATCCAGATGGAAAAACTCCTAACAATTATTCAAACTAAAGAAGAAAGCTGCAACTGTTGAAGAACTATAAAGATGCCCTATGTTAGGGATAATGCCATTGTTTATCTAATGCTCAATATTGTCTCGCTAGAAAGAAACTATAGAAGCACATGAGGATGCGACTCTAGAAGCTCATGTAGTCAAGAACCCTACTAGAAAGAAACTCTTGAAGCACATGAGGATGCAACTCTGGAAGCACATGAGGATGTAACTCTGGAAGCTCATGTAGATAGGAATTTAGAAAAAAAGAACACTTTTTGCTTTCGATTAGATGAATAGTGTGGAGCTTGACAATTAATTAGCAACTTTTAATATTCTAAGTTTTTTTATTCAAAAGACAAATGAAAGAAACCTATACTAGATACAAGAACATGCATGTATCTAGGCACAATGGTTTACATCTACCTCCATTGTGGTGAAAATTTTCACAAAAATTTGCAAATCCTTCAAAAAGAAAATCTCGGCCTCCCAAGCTTGAATTACGGTCTGGAATTTGGAAATGCGACCTCTCACAAAAATCACCCCTCTCAAAGAAGAACCACACATTTCTAATGGAAAAGTATGAATTTTCCAAGAGACTTTGTGGCCTACACCAAATAGATCATGCGAAGAACATGACAAGATTTCACTTCCACCTTTTGAATTCCTATAATGTAATATTATCGCAGCCTCAACTCCATGAAATTGCCTTGCAACAGAGGCATGTATGCAGTGCATGAGTATGGGTGTTGAAAATAAAGCACACCACATGGGTCAAATGGGTTGAGCAATTGTGCACCGCAAGCTTACATTGTTGATATGTTGGGGAGGGGGGCCTCTATCCACTAGTTCGTGGCCCCTTTGGACTGCTCTTCAAGATCTTAATTTGCAATAATATTTACTACGACTTCACACAGGTTTTCTTGACTCTTCCTAGCATCGAGGTCATCTTACCATATGCCACCAGATGAAGGAGAGGCCATTGGCATTGATTTTTCTAGTGAGCTTCAATGAAGGCTGGTGGTCTTGATTTGACCGCTACCTATAGCTTGTGCCTACCCTACCATCTGGATCGACCCCTTCAAAAATTTGAATGGGTCTTCTCAATGTGAGCAATAACAAAACTTTGAGAGTTGTGTGGGCATCTTCAAGTCTTTGCACCAAATATTGATGCCCTATTGTGAGGATTGACATGACTGTGTGATGAAGTTCAAATCACACCTCCAAGTACAATATCTCAGCTTCTATTACTGCCTCAAAGCAGATGAATGGAAAGACCCATTCACCTATGTCTTGATATAGTCTTTGAACTGCTCTAATACCATGTAGAATTCTGCAAGATCTACAAAGAAAAATTTCAAGCACAAAAATGATTATTGATTATTGAATGAATACATTGAAGGATTGAATATCCTTATGTATACTAAAACGTGTTGGAATTTGTGGTTGTGTCACTGATATGTGGTTGTCATTCATTTTAACACTATTAGCATTATTGTATTGAAGGTTGTATATGTCTAGGATATTGAGAAAATTGTTAAAGGAAGAGTTGTAGGTTGCTAGTGGAACATTGAAGGTCATGAAGGTGTCTTGTTCTATACGTCAAAGATCGGTTGTTGTGGACTAAAGGGTTTATTTTTTAGAGTATCTAGTTCATCTACTGGAAGTTTTAGAGGTCTTTGTGAAGATTTAATCATGCTATGAACAATTGTGTTCTGACAGTATTTATGTGGGTTATGTCAGTGTTCCTGATTGAATTTTATGTGTTTCTATTGTTGCGAATATTTCTCTGTTAGTTATTGTTTTCTGTGGATGCTTCTAGATCTTTCTCTATCTGTGTTGTATGTTTGCATTGATCAGTGTGCTCATGGTCAAATATTTTTCTCAGTATGTTTAGGTTTTCATGTTTTTGGCTGACATGATGGTTATGGCATGATGCAAATCCTTGAAGATTCAAATTTGAATGTCTAGTGCACTTGAGGATATTGTTTTGGGTCTCATCATGATATTAACCGGCATTGTTTGATCCACATTGAAAATTTATTTGTAAATTTGGGCCGACATTGAAAATATGTTTTATATTTTGGCCGACAAGGTTGTTGTAATTCCATGTTGCGGATATATAAGAGTGATTGTTTGAGAAAAGATAGTGTGTGAATAAGAGAAAATGTATGTTAGAGAAACTACAGATGTGTGAATATTGTCCTAATCATTCGATTATAGAGTAGAGTGAGAAGAATTTTGAGCGAAGTGTGAAGGTATTTTGTGTTTAACTGGAACTATAATTAGGCTTGTGTAGAAGCTATTTTCTCAGTTCAAACCCTATGGATCTAATCCATATTGTTGTGTATTGTTAGGTAGTGAGCCCTCTTGTATTTGAGCAGTGAGCTCTAGGTAGTGTGCTTGAATGCATGTGCATTACCATTTTTTTTATACTTTTAACAAGTTATAATATTATGGATTTACATCCACCGTGGTTTCTCCCCTAATAGGGTTTCCACGTAAAAAACCTTGGTGTTCTTTGTTCTTCTAATGTGTTGTATGTTCATGGTTTACTGTTCATTCATCAAATCTAAGATTAAGTTAAGTAAAGTTTCAAAAGTTTAAATATTCTGTGACAACTGATTCAACCCCCCTCTCAGTTGTATGTCCTTGTTTTTCCAACTATTGGTATCAGAGTAGGTTCCTCTAAAAAAATTTAAAAGCTTGATGTGATCCAAGATGGCATCATTCAAGAAGGAAAGACCTAGATTTGATGGGACAAACTACCCATTGTGGAAAACTAGGATGGAGTGTCATTTGAGGTGTATTGGTGAACCCTTCTAGAAGATTACAAAAAATAGATACGTTATTCCTCATAATGGTCCTTCCACTGCTGATGAGATTAAAGAAGTTGAGAATAATGTCAAGGATATGGAAGCTTTGCTGAGTGCTCTAATAGATTCGGAAATGACAAATGTGATAGGTCTAAAGACAACTCATGAGATGTGGACAAAGCTGAAAACTTTGTATGAATGAGACGTACATGTGAAGATGGCTAAGCTATAGAGTTTGAAAGGCAAGTATGAAAATTTGAAGATGGGTGAAGATCAAAATATTTCTTCTTTTATGTAAAGAGTAAATGAAATAGTGACGAGTATTAGATGTGTCAGTGGTACCCTAGAAGAGGAAGAAATTGTAGCTAAAGTGCTCAGATCATTGCCTCCCTCCTACAAAGAAAAGGCTCATGCTATTGAAGAAACCAGATCATTGAAGAATGTGACAAGGGATACATTGATTGGTAAACTTGTTGCCTTTGAGTTGATTGAATTTGGTGAATCTGTTCCCAAGAATGAAATTGCATTTAAGGCTACTATATCTAGAAGAAACAAGCAAAGATATGGTCTAGGAGAGAGTTATAGAAAGACATTCAAGTATTCGAGGAAGAAATGAAATAGCTTAAAGATGAATCTGAAAGAGAGGTAGAAGAGTTGGAAGCATTGATTGTAAAGAAAGAAGGTAGAGGACAAGGTAAGTATAAAGGAAAGTTTCCTATCAAATGTTTTTCTTGAAGTAAAATAGGTCATTTTGCATCAAGGTTTCCTAAAAGAGCTCCTAGATCTAAGCCTTACAAATATAGATTCCAAAAGAAATGTTACTATGCTAAAGGAGTGACTGATGATGAGTCTTATAAAGATAATGGAAATGAAGATGATTGGGTTTTCATTGCTATTAGGGAAAATAGTCCAGTGGCTATTGAATCTACTAAAGTTCTAAAATCTCTTGCAGCCTGAATTGAAGAAAAGGATGAGTGGGTTATTGATAGCGGATGCTCACATCATATGACTGGTGACAAAAAAATTTGTAAGTCTAGAGAAGTATGATGGTGGTATTGTAATATTTGGAGATCATAATGCTTGTGTGATTCGTGGCAAAGGATCTATTTGTCATGGTGGTAAGCATAACACTGATGATGTTCTTTATATTGAGGTCTTGAAGCACAACTTGTTGAGTGTTGGATAGATGGTGGACAAGGGTTATGATCTCTAGTTCAAAGATGGAAGATGTTGGATATTTGAAAGTTCTCAGGGAAATATAATTGCTTTAGGTAAATAGACAAAAGGTAATGTTTTTCACCTAAATGTTGCCAGTGAAAGTTTTTTGATTGCTCAAGTATATGAAAGATGGTTATGGAATAGAAGGTTGTGTCATGTAAATTTTGATAACATTGTCAAAGTAAGTTCCATTCAAGCAGTAAGAGATCTACCTAAGCTAGTGAAGCCTACTAACATAATTTGCAAGGAGTGCCAGATGGGAAAATAGACTAGAGTCTCTTTTTAGAGAAAACAACATCATTCAAATGGATTATTGGAGCTGGTGAATATTGATCTATGTGGCCCTTCCAGAGTTAGAATTCTCCATGGAGAAAGGTACTTTAAATGTTGCTTATTGATGGTTACTCTAGAATGACAATTGGAAGGTATTGATTTTGAAGAAACCTTTGCCCCTGTTGCCAGAATTGAAGCTATAAGGTTATTTCTTGCTTATGTTGCATATAAGAACTATAAAGTCTATCAAATAGATGTGAAGTCATATTTTCTAAATGGTGAGCTAGAAGAAGAAGTATATATTGAATAGTTGGATGGATTTCAATTGACTAATAAGGAAGACATGATTTTCCAATTGAAGAAATATCTATATGGACTCAAGCAAGCCCCCAGAGCTTGGTATGCTAGACTAGACAAATACTTACTAAAGCTTGGATTCAATAAAGGTACTGCTGACAGTAACTTGTATTTTAAGTTGGATCATGATAAAGAATTGATTATTGAAGTCTTTGTTGATGACATTATTTTTGGAGGAGATGATGATCTATGTATGAAGTTTGTTGATGAAATGAAAAGTGAATTTGAGATGAGTATGATTGGAGAGATGAAATTCTTTTTGGGATTGCAAGTTACTCAGTTAGACAAGGGGATCTTCATATCTCAGTCCAAATATGTGAAAGAGCTACTAAAGAAGTTTGGTATGGATGACTCAAAACCTATTGGTACTCCCATGGTAACTGGATGAAAGTTAACATAGAATGATGATTCTCGTAAGTAAAATCAAACAAGATACAAGTCAATGATTGGTGGATTGCTCTACTTAACTTAGACCATACTAGATATTATGAATGTTGTATGTATGGTTGCTAGATTTTAAGTTGATCCAAAAGAATCTCATGTGACTATTGTAAAGAGAATATTCAAGTATCTGAAAGGAATTGTTGATTTTGGACTTTGGTATCCTAAGGATGATGATCTTACTTTGAAATCATATACTGATGTGGATTGGGTAGGAGATGTAGATGATAGGAAGAGTACAAGTGGTGGTGCCTTCTTCCTAGGGAAGAAGCTGGTGTCTTGGTTGAGCAAAAAAAAGAATTTCATTTCTCTATCTACTGTTGAGGTAGAGTATATTATTGTTGCAAATAATTGTACTCAAGTGATGTGGATGAAACAAATGCTAAAAGATATCAGAGTAGTATATGATGAACCTATTGTCATATATTGTGACAACTCAAGTGCAATCAACATATCAAAGAATTTGGTGCTACACTCTAAGACAAATCATATATCAATCAAGTTTTACTTCTTGAGGGAAATTTAGTGAATAAGAAAGAAGTCGGACTAGAGTATGTTCCTACCAAAGAATACGTTGTAGAAATTTTCACCAAGCCGTTACCGAAGGATACTTTTAAGTATCTCAGAGGGATGCTAGGGCTGATTACCCATCCTGATATGAACTAAAGATGCATTTTCTTGCATCAATCCATGTGCTTCATAGATATTTCCTAATCCAAATTTATGTTTCTGTCGCTACTACTCAAGGGGAGTAGTCAGATGTGCAGATATGCGGTTTATAGCTTGTATGTGCGAAGATAATACTTATCTTTTCCATTGATTTAAAAGGGGAGAAGATTCATGTGAAACATTGTTTCTTATTTGTAGTAAAGAGTCTTGTGGGGAGAATATCATGCAAAAGAGGCTAAGGAAGAAGAGTCAAAATCTAAGGGGGAGTAAGTGCTGATTGAGAGTTGGGTTGATGGTATTTTTCACATCATGTGTTTCCATCAATGCCAAATGGGAAGATTATTAGATTTTGTGGTTGTGTTGCTGATATGTGCTTGTCATTGATGTCAACACTATTAGCTTTATCAAGTATTGAATGTTGTATATGTTAAGGATATTGAGAAAAATATTAAAGGAAGAGTTGCAAATTGCTAGTGGAGTAGTGAAGGTGATGAAGGTGTCTTGTTTTGTACATCGAAATCAATTGTTGTGGACTAAATGGTTTATTATTGAGAGTATCTAGTTCATCTACCAAAATTTTTCAGAGGTCTGCGTGAAGATTTGATTGTGCTATGAACAGTTGTGTTTTGTTAGTATTTCTATGGGTTATGTTAGTGTTCCTGATTGAAGTTTATGTGTTTCTATTGTTGCAAATATTTCTCTATTATTTTTTATTATTTGTGGATGCTTCTAGATCATTCTCTATCATTGTTGTGTGTTTGAATTGATTGGTGTACTCATGGTTGAATATTTTTCTTGGTATGTTTAGGTTTTCATGTTCTTGGATGACATGATGGTTGTGGTGTGTTGTGGATCCTTGAAGGTTCAAATTTGAATTTTTGGCATGCTTAAGGATATTGTTTTGGGTCTCATCATGATATTAGCCAACCGTGTTTACTCCACATTGAAAATTTATTTGTAAATTTGGGTTGACATTGAAAATATGTTTTATATTTTGGCCGACAAGGTTGTTGTAATTTCATGTTGCAGATATATAAGAGCGATTGTTTGAGCAAAGTTGGTGTGTGCATAAGAGCGAATGTATGCCAAAAAAATTACAATTGTATGAATAGTGTCCTAATCATTTGATTGCATAGCAGAGTGAGAAGAAGTTTGAGCGAAGTGTGAAGAAGATTTTATGTGCTTAACTGAAACTCTAATCAGGCTTGTGTAGAAGCTATTTTCTTAGTTCATACCCTATGGATCTAATCCATATTGTTGTGTGTTGTTGGATAGTGATCCCTCTTGTTTTATAGTAGAGAGCTTTAGGAAGTGTGCCTGAATGCATGTGCATTCCCATTATTTTTCTTATACTTTTAACAAGTTACAATATTGTCAACTAACATCCACTATGGTTTTTCCCCTAACAGGGTTTCCATGTAAAAAATATTGGTTTTCTCTATGCTTTTGATGTGTTGTTTTTTCATGGTTTACTATTCATTCATCAGATCTGAGACTAAGTTAAGTTTGAAAAGTTTAAATATTTTGTGACAACTGATTCACCCCCCCCTCTCAGTTGTTTTTCCTTGTTTTGCTAACAAAATGAATTGAACATTAGATTCGTGAATGGTGGAGTTCAACTCAACATGTGATGTAGTTCTAACTAAGACATGAGTGAGATAACAAAATTATGCATGAATCAATTAAGTCACTTAACTGATTGAAATGCATGATTAAAGGAATAACACTAGCAATTAAAACTAGATGATATTTTCCTAAGTTGGCATTAAGCACTAGAGTAAATTATTGGTGATTAATTTACTCCAACACTAAGTTATCTCAAGATATCTTGTTGTTTGTAGTATATGTATGCATTATACAAGTAATAAGATGAAATATGATAGTGTTGACTCTTAAAACTATTAGGTGACAATATAAAATGATAGAATGAAGACCTATAGTAATGAATTGTGTTGGTTTAAACTATTGATAAAATAATAATCACTAAAATATAGGGAATGAAGGGATAATTGAGAAGTGTGAATGTCTCTAAACTACATATTTTGGCTTTGCAAGACCTATGGTGTGATTCTAAAGGTAAATTATAAGAGTGACACATAGAAATGAAAACATGCTAGGATTTTGGATTATGACATTCCCTATGTATAAGAACACATGAAGATATATTAGTAGGAATTAAATATATTAGCACATTGATAACTATAAAAACACATTTTTTAATTAGATAACTAAAATTTATGTATGTAACTAAATATGTAAGAAAATTTGCATTTCTTAATATGATTTTTTTTTGGATAATAATTGATTAATTACTATTAGAACTAAAATATTGAATATCAATTGAATTTTTAGGGCTTTTGAGGGCATTGAATTATGCATGTTGGTAAGACCTTACTAAACTAAGCTAATGTAAAAGAATGAATGTATTTGAATAAAATTAAAAAATATGGAAGAATTTAAAATCATAAATACCATTTCCTTAATCTACGTGGTGGTAGATTAAACATTAGAATCTAAGGCAAAGCACATTCAATATTGAGATTATTAGTGAGATCTAAATCAATATACGATTCAAAACTAGATTATAAGCATTTAGAATATATTTAATATTGTATTTATATATTCATCCAACTAAATTTATAAATATAATAGAAGCATCATAGAACAAGGTGAAATTAAATAATCCATAGATGAATAGTAACACTTAATTAATAAAATAAAAAAATATGTTGGCAAGTGTAGCTCCAAATATATTATGTATCCCGTAAAATACCTTTGATAAGTATGGTGAAACCTAGGTCATTGAAAAAATTTTTTACATTCAAAAACCTTCTCTATACTTACAACACAAGAAAAACATAAGGAACAAAGTTTGAATTTTAAAATATTAACACCATAGAATGAACTTACAAGATGACATGTTATTATGAATATATTTTATTTGTATCTTAAGCTATGTATGTTAGGGGAAATGTTACTAACTATTTAGATACTATAAAGTTTAAGAATCTCTTTATTAAAAAATATTTAAAATATGAGATGATTTAAAAAAATATGTTTTAGAACTAGAAATTGAGTTTTCTTAGGAAATATCACAAATTATTAGTTTATATAATCGACAACTTATTTATGAACCCATTTTTGTAGTAGAAGCAAAATAAATTTTTAAAATGATTGACATATTTCATTTACGCTAAAAAGTGAGACGTGTCATTATGAATTTAATCAAAGGTGCATGGAAATGGAAAACAAAAAAGCATCAAAAGTGATCATTTTTTCCTAAAATTAGTTAAACATTAATTTCAATGAGTAATTAAAGATGTCTAAACTTAAAATGTGAATATGTGATAAGAATAAGAATTGTTGTAGTTTGAATCTAGTATATAAATTACTAAGGATTTTAATGATTTATAATACTAAGAGGTTCAAACTCTAAGCACATAGAAATTTTTTTAGGTTGTTATCGCTAAAATATAACATATAATGTTAGTGTGTTTTTTAGGGTTTTTTTTTTTACATTGAAATTTTTCAAAATAATTAGACGAAAGATAGCTAAGAGCTAGTAGTGCAAGTTATATATTTTATATTTAATTCTTTTATTATTTTTTGAATTGTATGTATTCTGAAGAATGTATCATTGTGTATGTACATCACATAAATTCCATGAAAAAAGGGAAAAAAAAAATTCAATTCAGATATAGAATAAAGCATAAAACAATTACATATATATATATATATATATATATATATATATATGTGAAGAAAAAGAAATAAATATTCATTCAAGAAATATGAAGAATAATTAAATATAAATCAAAATGAATATCTTAATTTGATCAAAATATAGAAAAAATCATATGGTAAAAAATAAAAGTAGACCAACAACTCATAGGTGGTTTCATGTAACATAGATCTAAAATGTGTATATACATAATGAGGAAAAGGTTTAAAATTTCATTATTTTTGAAAATATATATTTGGGCATCTAAATTATCCATCTAATCCTTAAGCTTGAAAAAATCAACCTTTTTCTAAGCTTTCAACTTTGTTCTAAGGCTAATAGAGTGATTTTATTAGTTACTTAGAAGTTAACATATTTTCTACAAAAAAAAGTGTGTTTAAGGCACAATACGATTTTGTAATATGATCACATTATGGATCATACATGATTTTTGGAGTGCATATTATTATGCTCTAACTTATATTTTTAGGCACATATGTTTCTCATATTGATACAAATACACATTTATTTAATATAAGAGTGGGTATGGTGAATAAAGAAAGGATCTATTAATAAGATACAATCCCTAAATAAAGAGATATCAATTTAGTATAATTGTGAAAATAAATAAAACCATAATTGAATATGAAAATAAAATCTATCAATTAAAAAATTATCATATGGGGGAATCTATGTCATGTAAAAGAAAAGACAATCGCCAAACGGGTATGTGCAGGATTATGATGGGCCAAAAAGTGGCGATATGATGGGTATGTGGTTGACGACTTTTTTTTTAACCCAATATTGATGAAACGAAAAGGGTTTTTAAAGGAGATTCTTAGCTTTCCACCAATATAAATTATGCTTGACTTTGAATTTAATAAATAATTATTATTCATTTTCTATTTGAATTATAAGTAAAGTCCTAATTGATAGGCTGATTGAAAAACATTTATAACTTTCAAACGATATCACATTTTTTGAATCTAAAATCTGCATCAAATTCTATGCTTTTCATACTATAGGATTAAGAAATAAATGAATTTCATGAAGTTTTGACCAAGTTAAGGTGGTTAGACATACAAATTTTTATATTTTTAAAAAGTTGTGATAAAAAACATAATTAATTATTTACTTGAAAAAAAAATTATAAAAAAATATGCATCACATCGATACATGAGTCGTCTACTTATATCTAAAATCTTATAAAAACATATTATCATTTTATTGTGGTTAGGGTGGTTAAACAGAGACCTACTAATTTTTTTCCTTGAAATTTAAGTACGATTGTATTGAAATTTCAAATTTTCACCAAATAGATCTTTCTTTTAAATAAACCTAGTAGTTTAGAAACTACATTCAATTTGCTACAGATTCTATTCTTGCATATTTTTGAAGTAATATAGATAACTTATTCAAATTTTTATGTCAAGTTGCCTAACTCTAGTTTTTTTGAATTTTTCACCACTTAAGGGCTTGTTTTTTCCATGATGATACTGCACATACCCAAACCATAAATAAATAAATGAATTCACTTCCTAAAATATAGGTTTAATCAACAAGAAAATCAATTAACCTAATTTAGAGTGAGGAATATCATGTAGTCAATTTTGAAATTTGAAAATATTAGAAATAAATAGACTTAATTTATTATTCGGGATGCTAGCTAATTTCCTATTATTTTGATCATAGATTTAAATCCTTAACTTAGAATCACAACTTCTTGTATTCATATGAAGGAGAAGAATTGAATATAAACTTTTTTCTCTTCAAAATTTGATTGGTGAATGTCACATGTTATATGATTGATATTGATTGTTGTAGATCCAAACTTCTAAATAAATCTAGGTTGTAGTATGTAGATTTGAATTGGTTAATTCTAGGATTCTCTGACCTCTTTCACATTATTAATTGATGTTGGAGTATGTATAAGAACTATCAATATTTAAAAATACCTTACAATTCTTTTTTTAAATGTCTTAGAATAAGTGTAGGTATGTAATAGGCTTAAATGTATGAGAATGGGTGTAAATGGACTAGGGTAATAAATGAGGGAATGAGTTCAACTTTGAAAATAATTTTTCTATTTGTTCATATATAATTATATTAGGCCCTTCAATATAAATGTGCTCAAAACTAAATACAAATTATCATAGGTCTAAACTTTATCATTATAAAATACTAAATTTTACAATAAAATAATAATTAAATTCACGTATTAGTTTAATTATCTTGAAAAGTGTTATTGTCATAAAACTATAATGGTGAAATTTGTATAACCATGCCAATTCCTATCTATCTTGGGCCCATTTTTCAAATTTGTATGTGGCATGGCCAATTCATATACATAATGAACACAACACCATAAACCTAATTTTTTACTTACTCCAAAAATAATAGGATAACATCCAATTTTGCATCTTTTTGAAGCATGTGACAATAAAAAGGAAACATATGTAGGTTTCATGAATCAGATAAATCTTATCATATGAATCATATTAAGATTCCATAGTAATTCATCAACACATTCATTTAAATAATTATTTCATATATTTAGCCAACCAAGTGTTACACTTCACATTGAAATGTACACCTCCTTATATCTAGCTAAGATCACTCCTAATGGTAGGATTTTTTATATAAGAATTTATCATAATGATATGAAGGTAGCTAAATTGATACTTTAAGTTTTACCTTTTGGATATACATTTCATTGTAATATCATTTAAATTTTATAATTCACAAATATCCTTTCCTACCTATAATCAAATACTTGAGGCATAGCATATGAGAAGTTCATTTCAATAGATTGTAATTCATTCATCACTACGAATCAATAACGATCAAGTTACTGAATATGTTTTAATTTTATTGGGATTTTATTGTGTGATTATATTATTAGGCTACATGGTTGGAAAAGCTTTGATTAAATACAATATAAAAGAGCAACATGAATGGTATCCTATCTTATTAAAGGCATTCAATGCAAATATTTAATATGGGGATGTGTTAGGACTTAATTTGATAGAGCCAATTTTTTCTTGTGTCCTAGCTCCTTGGTGCATCTAGGTCTCATTTTCCCATCAAACAAAATTGATCTAAGAAATCTTTGTATAGGTCACTATTTATCAAATTTGCATAAGTGTTTTCTCCATCTACCCCCATGTATCTATCATGTGTTAAAAATTGTAAAGGCCCTCAAAATTAAAGAACAAGAGAGACCAAATACGAGAGAATAAATCTATTACATTAAAGGATGAAGATGCACAATAACTGTACTTGAATATGATAGATTTGATGGATTGATATTATAATGATAATCCCTTGGTTATGTACTCTGAGTTGAGATGTAGGACAACATAAGATTATGGCATAATCATATGAATTGAGATATAAAGTGATAATTCCCTAATAATACCTTGAGTAAACTTAAGTAAAGTAGTTTGAACTAAGACCTAAGAGGTAAATAATTTTTTAAAATATACCATTCACACCAACTAATACACACACGCACACACATATATATTTGGTGTACCAACTATATATATATATGGGTTGATTTAATCCTAAGGGGTTTTCATCTAACCTACATAGATAGAACTCCCCTAGACTTAAATCATGCATTTTTTCTAAACTTAAATCAATATTAGACAAAAATCAAAACATCCTGCAAATGAAACATACTATTAAAAAATTATCACGTCTAAACATACAAATGACAATAAATCTACTTTATATAATATTTATAACTTACATGATTCAACAAATTTTCATACCTAAAACAACAAACACCAAACTCTATTAAATTATAATTAATATTCATGACAAAGATGTTTATTCAAATATAATTTTCTTAGAGGAATGTGATTAAAACGTCATCCAAGTTGCCTTTTAAGATGTACACCTACCAAGAGACAATGTTCAAACCAAATCAATCCAGATTTGGTCTTCGTGAGAGAACCAGCTTCGAGATTGTTCCATGTCAAACGCTCTTGGGTGATATGCCCGCACATGATAAAATGGAATGAAATATCCGATAAATATTGCAAAAAGAAGTATCGGAGACACGCCATCAAATTAAATCACGCTAACATTTGTGTCGAAGCACGACACACGAGGACACGGTGGTCGTTGACAGGTCATTGGTAAGTGAGAAGGCACGTAGAAATTCTAGACTTAAAAACCACTCTACGCAAGATGAGATTAAACGGGATTAGGTGTACACATTGTCTTAGAATAGATTCCAAACACTTAAATAGAACATTAAAAGTATCCAAATGACTAGGAAAACAAGTCACTATGAGATTTGAAAACAATGCACACGGTGAATAAATAGAGGCTTAGATACATGAAATAAACTCAAACACCATGTGTGTTTGGAATCTATAGAATAAAACCATAGTTGAGGAACCAATTATGATTCAAATTGTGCGAGGAAATTATATTTGCTGTTTTATGTATATTTTGTCGTGTCATATGCAATATTTAAAATCATCAGTGACTAATCATTTTGGGAAGGTGCCGGTTCGGATTCCTAAAGCTTGTTAAATTACTTTGGTGTTTTAAATAGTTAATTAGTTCAAATCTTTTCCTCTGTGTGGCAGAATATCAAGGAGCCTAAGAAGGCTTGTTTCAGGTCGCAATTGCTTCTTCATAAGATCCCTTTCAAGGTTAACCATATTGATGTGGACCTATGCAGATTTTGCAGGATTCCGGAAACAATATTTCACATTTTTTTTGAATGTTTATATGCTAAAGAAATCTGGAACATCTTTTGTAATGAATTTTCAATTTGGCAAAATGGTAATGTTATTTGGCATGAGGTTATGTTTACTTCCAGAAAATTGAATAAGGATTACTTCTTGTTTTGGGATTGCATTACCACTGAGATTCTTTGGTTTTTATGGAGGGCTGGAAATGAGGAAAAGTTTCAAGGGAATAAAAGGGAATTTACTGAGTCTGATAAAAGACTCACATTTTTATCTATTGTGCTGCAGATCACAATGGTAATGGAAACTTCAATGCCAAAACTCATGACCTTGATCACGGATGGCGATCTTCATGTGTGGCATCACAGTCAAGAGGACTTGGACATCTTCCTGAAGGCGTTGAGACAGCTTATAGAGGTCTTTAATAATGCTGCAGCTGGCACGTAACTGTGATGATGGAGGTCACAATGTCCAAATTCATGAGGTTGATTTCGGATAGGGTGGTCAACAAGTCTGAAGTCAAATTTGGCCATGCATGGCATCACAATCTAGAGGATTCCAAGAAATTCCTGAAGGCTCTGCGTGAGTTTCATAGTGTCTTCAATAGTGCAGCTGCTGGAAATGTGGGTGCCTCCCCAGGCTCCGAGGATGTTTCTTTGGACCATCCCCCAGATGCTAGCAGCAAGAGCTGCAAGAACTAAGGAATTTGGATACTTGATACGTCAAGTACAAAGGGTGGAAAGATGGAAAACAACTAAAGTAAGGAAGGAAATATGACAAGGAACTATGACTGTAACAGCAGGGACTGTAATAAAGAAAAAGGAACGTAAGTTGTAACAGCATGCACAAATTGTAAACATTTGCTCTCATGTTTCAGATTGTATATCATGTAATAGCTTGTAACAAAATGCATATTTTGGAACAGTTGTAACAGTTTCTATTCCTTGTAGCATCTATGGAATTTTGGCCGACAATGGCCTAAAAGATGTAACAATAGTGTAATTTGTTCATAAACTATATTTAATAAATAAAAAAAAATTAGTTAATTACTGTTGAATTTTAAGGTACTTATTATATGTTTTTTTTTTTAAATAAAGATTTACGTGTACGTGAGGCGTTTTTTCAACGATTGCATTATTTGAAAGAGATACATTTTCAACGATTGCATTATTTGAAAGAGATACATCAAAGTTAAAAGATTAGGTCAACAACTCAAATAGGTTGGGTCATTTTGTAGTGTTACGAATTATAAAATTTATGGTTGACTTCATTTCACTCAAATAGGTTGGGTCATTTTGTAGTGTTACGAATTATAAAATCTATGGTTGACTTCATTTCACTTTTATGTATTGTTATAAAATTATTTGATTCCATTATATTAATGTTTCAAATTATTTTGTATAACAAAGACAGTGTGCTTATTATAATGTATATATTTAATTTTTAAAAATAAAAAAAATATTAAACTATACATTTTTGTATTTAACTGTAATTGTTTGGGTGATTGTTAATTGTCTTTTGACATAAAGTTATGTCTTATTATTTAATATGTTGACAAGTAAGTGTTGTATATTTTTATGTTTAATTTAATATAAAAAACGTCTAAATTTAATTTCTTTAAAATTGATAGGAAAGTTCTTATCTAAACTTGACAATTGAACCCTATATCTTATAAGATGAAATGTTGACAAAAATATGAATTTGCTTTTTTAAAATATTATTACTAACAAAATAATTCTAGTACTATAGAATAAGTTGTTTATATCACATTATTCTTAAGTTTATAATTTGATTTTAAATTTCTTTTTCATATTATTTAATTTTATTAAATTGGTTTTCAATTATTCTTCACTCTTATTAAAATTTTGAATACTTATTTTTATATAATAAATTAACAATTTCAAAATCAACTTGTATATAAAAGATACTCGCAATGTAAATTTTAAACTACCCCTACCCATCATCATTCTTCTAAAATACTCATCAAAAGTTATATTCTTCATTTTATTTATAAATCATCATGAAAAACATTAAAATTGAAGGAAAAAAAAAAAAAAAACCGTTTGGGTATACCAATCAATCATATTCCATACACAAACCCCTGAAACATAATATGTAAAGAGTACTTGAAAAGTTGATGTCTCGTTGAAAGGTTTAGAAATAATTTAATACGTAAAAGAATATCATTTTTCTATTGTGTATAGATGTACGACTTTCATGGAGTAAAATATAAATTACTATATAGTAAATTAATTTTATAAGGATTAAACGTTGTTTGGACGGCATGATTTGACCGCGTTTTATACAGTCAATGTAATCGCTACCGTACGCAGTACTCCCACGACGACGAGGAAGAGGCCATCTGGAAGTCGCTAATGCTTTTATGAAATCTCTTAACTATCTCAGAATTTCGCGGCTGTGGGCTCGCGTATGTTGAATTTTTGTACGCTTTGGACTCATTCCACCCAGGAAGAGTTCCACGCAGAAATATCCAATGATTTTGCTTGCCCTCAATTATTGTTATCATTCTTATCAGCTACGAAAGCTCTACAGCTAAAAAGCCATTCCTCTCTCAAGTGTTTGCACACAACAAATTACTTCTATTCTCGAGCAAAGAAATATCAGTGCAGTTTATTTATTGAGCTGCATAACAACCAGTTATGAAGACTAATACTCTCATTACATGTATTTCCTGGTAGTCTTGTGTTTGAGTCCTGCCAATAGGCAGCTCAGTTCGACGTTTTATGATAAGACGTGTCCCAAGGTTCTGTCCACAGTTAAAGCTGCTGTGAAACGAAGCACTCGCCAAGGAAAAACGCATGGGTGCATCGTTGCTCCGCCTTCACTTTCACGACTGTTTCGTAAACGTAGGATTCTCCGTTTCCTCTTACGCTATCTGGTCTCTTGATCTTTTAGCTTATTAGTTCAGTACAAGGTTTTCCTCTTAAATTTTTCTCTGGATTTGCAGGGGTGTGATGGGTCGATACTGTTGAACGACTCCACAAACATTACTGGAGAAAAAACTGCCGGTCCCAACTCAAACTCGGTGAGAGGATTCGACGTGATAGACACAATCAAGACTCAAGTGGAAGCAGCTTGCAGCGGAATTGTTTCTTGTGCCTACATTTTAGCCATTGCTGCTCGTGATTCAGTAGTTGAAGTAAATCTCCTCCACACAGATTTTTTTTTTCTGTTATTTTTAATCGTTAGTATGAATGTGGGAGGGATTGAATACAAATAATAGTACTGTCAGTATTAATATGAGGGAGATTGATAAAAATTTATATTGCTGTTAGAGTTGATGCAAGAGACACAATATTAATGTCGATTAGAAAAAATATTGTTTGACACTGGAAGTTGGGAGGGCCAACATGGAGAGTACAGCTGGCTAGAAGAGATTCGAGAACTGCAAGCTTGAGCGGCGCAAACAGCAAAATTCCTGCACCTACATCCAACCTCAGCACACTTATCTCATCTTTTGGTAATCAGGGTCTCTCTACTAAGTATATGATAGCCCTTTCAGGCCATTTTATGTTACATTTATTGAATAACAATCTTATGTAGATTGCAAACTAGTTAAATTGGCATTTTTGTTAACTAATGGAGTGACTGTTTTGATTACTTTCAGGTGCTCATACAATTGGTCAAGCGC
This sequence comes from Sequoia sempervirens, assembly GCA_007258455.2. Taxonomy (NCBI): domain Eukaryota; kingdom Viridiplantae; phylum Streptophyta; class Pinopsida; order Cupressales; family Cupressaceae; genus Sequoia; species Sequoia sempervirens. The sequence goes on along the minus strand of VDFB02281492.1, from coordinate 455,327,380 downwards.
GGTGCACCACTTTTAGAACCCACATCTACAATGAATCGAACATAAAGAGTGCCTTTGCCACTTCTGTGAAGGCTAACTGCCCAAGCACTGGTGGTGACAACAACTTGGCGCCCTTAGAAGTTCAAACTACCAATGTCTTTGATAAGAAATACTACATAAATCTTAAGAGCCAGAAAGGACTTCTTCACTCTGACCAGGAGTTATTCAATGGAGGCTCTGCTGATTCTCAAGTGACTGCCTATTCTACAATCGAAATTATACCTTCTTCCGTCATTTTGCGGCTGCCATGGTGAATATGGGTAACATAAGCCCTCTCACTGGTACCAACGGAGAAGTCAGAAAGAACTGCAGAAAGCCCAATTAGGAAGTGTTCGTTCCAACTTACAGTTCAATAAAATTATGCATTGATTTGGTCTATTTATATATGTTTGTAGACAACTACATTCTTGTGCGGAATTTGCCACACTTGCAAAGCATGTGGAAAAATATTGTACTGAATTTATTTAAATAATGTAGTTTTTCTCTTGTATATGGATGCAAACTACCAAGAGAAATGAATAATCCGAGGATTTCTTATTGAGAAACGGCATACATGTCCGTCCCGCGTCCGAAGAGATTTTCCAGACTGGCGAACGAAAGTGGAGAGCTATTTCGAAACCAAAGAAAATAATGTTTATAATGGTGAAGAAGAACATAAGGTTATTAAAAAATAAATATCATCTATCACCCCAATGTTATTACATGATAAAATTTTATTGCCGTTTTTCTTTTTATAGAGGTATTGTTGGATTTTTATTTTTCAAACGATTAAAATATTAATTAAGAAGATAAAAAAGATTATAAAAGGATTTTTAAATAACATATACTGTTATTAGAATTTAAAGAATGAAACTTGAAGGTGGTTTACCATTAAACCACCACTTTTAAGATATAAAATAAATTAAAAATTTACAAACTAAACAATCTTAAAAATAAAATAACAATAATCAATCCAAATCATTTTGAAGAAGATGAAGAAACTATGATGATTGATCATTGGATGAGGACTCTCATTTTGAAATATTTCATCTACAACTAACCTTGGAAGCCTATTTGGTTACACAATTTACAACACCATTCCATGAATGAAAAATGTGAACAACGAAAATGGAATCAAAATTTTTGGAAAAGAAAAGAATTCACTCCACAAAAGATTCCAACTATCAAGAAGAGTCATGAAAACTCTATTTATTTAAATAAGAAACCAAAATCATGAAATCAATCTTGCAAATAACTTGCTACCAATCCAATTTGCAAGCTTTCTCCAAAGCCACAAGGATAGCATGAGCCTCCATCTCATTATTAGTGTCAAACTCTCTATCGAAAGAAAGAAATAAATAAATAACTTTAAAATGTATCCAATTTTTTTATAAAATATTGAACTTAGCATTACTAATATAAAATGAAAGTAATAAAATCAAATTCGAATAAAAAAATCCTATTATGAGATAAAAATAATTTTTCTTCTTGTAATCTAAGTCAATTAAATAAATGTGCATCAAAATACAAATTAATTCATATTAAAGTAAATTATAGCTTAGAATGAATAATTGAACATCAAATAGTTTAAGAAAGAAAAAATGTAAATGATAGGACACTTGGCTTTAGAAATAATGGTCAAAATATGAATATGATGTAGTACAAAACCTAACTGTCTCCTTATCTTCTATTTAATCTTCATGATTTCTTTATCTCCTTCAAAATAATTTAGATTGATTGAATTTCTTTTTCTTAATTATGATATTGTATTTTGTTACTTTTATGGATTCCTTTATTTCTTAGAGGTGGTGAGTTTGTGAAAGGCATCCTTGATTTTTTATCCTTTAGACTTTAGTGATAGTTGTCACTATTTGGAAGTCATTTTGTGATTTTTTATATCCTTAATTTATATGTATGGATGCATGAATGCATGCATGTGTCTATGCATTCATGAATGTATTTATGTATCTATAGATGTATATATGCATAAATATGTGTAAATATATATGTATATGAATGCGTGCACACACACACACACATTATTTTTTATCTAGAAAATAAAATTGCCTAGCCTCTATTTAGTATATTTCTTATAGGTATGATCAAGTAAACACATAAATGTTCTATAATTTATTGATTAGATCTAACTAACTATTTTCTTCTACTATATAATTTGTCTCAAAAATCTATTATTTGATCATCGTAAAGAATGATGAATTTATAGATACCTTTGGGGAATTAGTGTATTGCAAGGGTGAATTTATCCTAGGTCAACCACCTTTGTTGGACTAGCTTGATGATCATGTAGAAGATTAAAGAAATAATTTTAAAAAATGTAAATGATGATTATGATGTATATTATATTTGTTTTGGTAATCTAAATCCAAATATTCCTATAGTAATTCCTCTATTTACTACTTAGGATTTTTCCGTGATGTTTGATGATAATGAATTTACATTAGATTCCTTTAAGCAATAATAAAACGAAATTACCATTTGAAACATGTATGATGTTGGTTCAT